>JAXCMG010000075.1:535110-630325 GCA_034642415.1 Podarcis siculus | reverse complement strand
AAAGAAAGAAAGAAAGAAAGAAAGAAAGAAAGAAAGAAAGAAAGAAAAGATTCAAATGTTTTCAATGGCTCATGTGCCAAGTTCTCAGTTAGTTATAATTAGAGTTGTTGCAATGAAACAAGGACAGCTTACTTTATTGATCTGGGTAGCCCAGCCAACCCAAGAAGAGCTGGAACAGAGTGATTTATATTGGGTGCCTTTAAACTTGCCTTAGAATTTCCAGTTTTATGCATTAAAACGATGGTGCTGAATGATAATGATGATTTATTGGCGACCACATCAGTCAAGCACAATGAACATTCACAATAAAGCATTTTGCACAAGAAAATCAGACCTACTGCATGCAAAGCAGGGTAGCAAATGGCTAAAGCCGCTCTGGGCAGCTTCCAGCATATACAAAAACATAATACAGTGGTACCTCTAGTTACGAACTTAATTCGTTCCGGAGGTCCGTTCTTAATCTGAAACTCTTCTTAACTAGAGGCGTGCTTTCACTAATGGTGTTAAGTTGTGGGTGAACATATCAGACGACACAGCAATTCTTCAAACAGCTCTCATTTATTCACAGGCCAGAACAGAACTGAACTGAAGGGTTCAGTCAGCCTGCTTATATAGAGCTCCAGTACAACGTAACTGTAACAATTTTCTAAAACTATCTAATCACTGAACGTCACTTTCAATCCCTTATTTGCATAACTATCTACAGTATCCCCCTGCTGGCCCAGGGTGAGAACTTCAGTACATAACAAATGGGGCCTCTTGCTGCTGCTGCGCCACCGGCACACGATTTCCATTCTCATCCTGGGGCAAAGTTCTCAACTCAAGGTAACTCTTCCAGGTTAGTAGAGTTTGTAACCTGAGGCGTTTGTAACCTGAGGCATTTGTTACTCGAGGTACCACTGTAAAACATTAAACATTAAAAACCTCCCTATACAGGACTGCCTTCAGATGTCTTCTATTTCCTTAACATCCAATGGGAGGGTATTCCATAGGGCAGGTGCAACTAACCTGGTTCCCTGTTAACCTCACAGTGAGGGAACCACCAGAAGACCCTTGGAGCTGGACCTTAGTCTTTTGGCCAAATGATGAGGGTGGAGACGCTCCTTCAGTATACTGGGCCAAAGCCGTTTAGGGCTTTAAAGGTCAGCACCAACACTTTGAATTGTGCTCAGAAATGTTCCCTTCTTATTTTATCCCCTCTTCTCTATATGCCCCATGCTTTTTTGTTACTTTGTTCTTATCAACATTCCTACAACAATACATTGGCTCAGATAATTATTTATGTAATGAAGTCTAAGGGACACGGGTGGCGCTGTGATATAATCCACTGTGCCTTGGGCTTGCCGATCAGAAGATCGGCAGTTTGAATCCCTGCGATGCAGTGAGCTCCTGTTGTTCGGTACCTGCTCCTGCCAACCTAGCAGTTTGAAAGCACGTCAAGTGCAAGTAGATAAATAGGTACCGCTCCGGCAGGAAGATAAACGGTGTTTCCATGCACTGCTCTGGTTTTGGCAGAAGTGGCTTAGTCATGCTGGCTACATGACCTGGAAGCTGTCTGGGGACAAACGTCAGCTCCCTCGGCCAGCAAAGTGAGATGAGCGCCGCAACCCCAGAGTCATCCGCAACTGGATTTAACTGTCAGGGGTCCTTTACCTTTAGCTTTTAATGATTTCTGATTAAAATGATGTCAGCTTTAGACACACCCCAAAAACAACAACAGTGAGACAACGCTGAGATAATTGGAACCACAAGATGATATGGAAGCATTTTTGTGTCTGTTTGCGTGTGTTGTACAGTTAATTTTTTTAAAAGACTCGTGTCAAATAGGAATTGCAAATGCTGTACCCAACTTCATAGGAAACCATGCTCGATTTGATGCCTTTCCTCTGATATATTGTTCGGGAGACTTCCGATGCAGATACTGACAGTTTTACAAGGACCGGGAGGTTGGGGGAAAATGCTTCCCATCTTCGTTTCTGTGTAGTCTATTTCTGGAGCCAGAGCAGACACAGTCATTTGCATTACTCTTTCCTGCCGACTAAAGGGAGGCTGTCTGAGAGATATGGAAATTGGTATGCAGAAGAGGAAGCCGTTTTAGCGCTTTATTTACAGTGTTGTGCTCTCTTAAAATATGAGTGTGACAATGAATGGAATTTATATTTGCCAATAATATGCTCTAAAAAATAAATAAATCTATGCCTTGAACAGAAGTTAAGGGAATACATTATTTTTGGAGGAGAATAGCCTGTGGCAACAGGTGAGAAGGTTTTTAGATGTCAAGATACCAAACGACCAGTGGACAGTTTGTGGATTATTTAGTATTACCTGCTGCTAAGCGAGAAATCTGGTTGTTGTTTTTCTGCTGGTCAAGGGCAATACTGAAGCAGAGGTTCACGCCGATCTTTAATAAGACGGCAAATTCTAAACTCTGCCTTCTGACAACTGACCTCTTGCAAAGTCTTTCTTACTCTGCCCCAAGGTTATGCATGTTCAACCAAATGTAAAATCAGCCCAGTAACCATTTGAGCATCATTATACCAGCATCAGGCTGGCTCTGCTCCAAAATATTCTCTCTCTTGCTTTTGCTTTATTTGATTAAATCATTCTATATGTCAAACATGATAGTCCATCCCTTTCCAGACTCACATTTCAATACTTTAAATTCCAGCCATGAACCCAACTTCTCCCTGCAAAGTTAACATCCTGCATTCTGCCTGCTCCCCTATGAATCCATTCAGTCTATTTATAAGATTATTGCAGTTCTAAACATTTTTACCACCCTAGGCATTCCCCACAGTAACTTTCTGGCTAATAACAGAATCCATACTAGGGAAATAAAGTCTGCAGGCACTTCCACCTCAATCAAGTTAAACATGACCAGCATTGAACATGATCCTGAGCATGTCCATTTCATACTGTGTAGTTGTTTGCCTCCAAACTTGAGTGCCATTTGACACTCCCTGTTCAGCTTGTCAATTCGGTTGTTGTCGGCATCCATCTGTCTCAAGAGACAATGGAGTGTGCCTCCAGGGGTGAAGTTAAACCGCGGTAGAATCACAGCGCCTGCTGTGGCTTCACTCTGGTAACTGCCTGCTGGATTGTTTTTGCCGCATTAGCAGCACCAAAGTGACCTTAATGGGGCACAATCCTGGCCAGTGTGTATGGGGGTCCTGGGCTGCCCAGGTGCCAAACCTTCCCCTCTCAGCCTTGCTTATGTGGTCCAAAGGAAAGCAGAGCAATATGTTTGGCACCAGTTTGGCTGCAGGAGTTTCCAGGAGGAGACGTACAAGGTGTCATCCAACCATTTAGGGAGTCCATTCCCAAAGATATCCCACTGAAGTGAAGGACATGAGGCAGGAGCTGATAATGCAGGTGAGCTGCGCACAGGTGAGCTGTAAGCAAGCTGCCAGCCAGCTCTGTGGAGGCTCCTTTTATTGACACAATATGCAAACCCAGGCAGATACATTTTGGGCTGTGACCTTTACACATCTTCCAGTCCTGAAATCGTGGGGTGGTACAAAGCTATTTTGGCACCTGTTTCCACCACGTCATTTTCCCCTTGCACAGTGTATGGCGAAGGAGACAAAGGTCTCAGAGACAAAGGTCACAGACAGGACACCGCAGACTACTAAGCCCGCAAAAGGTTAGACAGAGGGCACGATCTTCAGACAGCTGTGGCTTTATCTGTGAGGGGGAGTGTGCCCCGCACCCCAAGGTCACGCATGTAGGCAGCTGAGGCTGTAGGGAGTGTGCTCCGCACCCAGCAATCATCCCTACATCCCACAAGACAGCACAGGTTTAGGATCAGTGTTTTCCTTCTCCTACATGGGCTACCTTCCCAGGTTGAGGAGCCCTCTCTGCCCCTCACTTCCCTCTGCAGGACATGCAGAAACCGCCTTCTTGAACCTTGGACCCTTCTTGACCATTGAACCTCATCAGCTCAGTCCACTGGAGCTTGTTTTCACATGCAGGGAAAAGACAAGTCCCCAACTCATTGAGAGTTTAAGATCAATCATCCACCATCACCTGGTTTAGCTGGCCAATTGAAGCTGTTTCCCGGGGTGTGGCCACTGTCTCATGCCAACAGCTTATAAGAGCCACAGGTGAGAGCTGAGTGCATAATCAATTCTATTAATTTAGTTAATATGCTTAAACGAGAGGCAGCACCTCACTGCCCCTCTCTGTATCCTCCGACTTTCCATGCAGAGCCCATAACTCACCACAAGCACATGCTGTTGCCTCTAAGCCAAATGAAAGTATAGGGGGAATATATGTTTTGAGCCAAGCTGCAAAAGAGGACAATGAGCATTAAAAGACCATGTTTCACATGCACCCTCATAGACCCATATCAGGAGCTTGGGGTGGTGGAACAGAACTGCTTCTTTGCTCAAAATAATCTCCTTCCAAACATGTGTTACAAAAAGTGGCTGAAAAGCAACACATTTTGTCGGGGCTCTGTTGCATGCTCTCTATTCCACTTCTGCAGCATTGATTTTTAGGAGAAAGGTGCTGGCATAGTCTGTTTTCGTCCTTTATTAATACTTCAGAATTTAGTAATTCTAGAATATGCCTAGTATTCATTTTGGAGTCCAGAAGAGATACACTTTTTGCAAATTTTGTTATCACTTGTAGTTCATCCTAAAATGTATTGATGTCCAATTATTAATGTGAAGTGGGGTTTGGTCTGTTTTGGCTTCCTTCTTAGCATTCACTTTATTACACTGTTTTGCATAAAATCAATAATAATAATAAGGAGACGATTAAAAATATTAAAAACATGGACAGTCTCAAAGTTGTGCAATGAATACAGGGAACATGAAGTGTCCTTCCTGGCCCAAGAAGAAAAAACAGATATCAATGTTCACTGTTTGTTTGCTCAAGCTATGTCAAGAGATTAAAAGGGAATCTCTGGCAGACAGACCAAAAGCTGTCAGTTTGGAAAGCAGCTGTTTGCTCAGTCAAGCTCACTATATATATTTTTTTTAAAAAAAAGATTGAACACCCATGACTACACTGACAAAATCCATTGATTTTGCTGAACAGCTTCAGAAATGAAGGCGGCCCCCTTTTAATTAGACTGCTTTTCAACAGAAGTTAAGCTGCCTTTGGACTTGATATTTATGGTTTCATGAACTCTGGTTACAGAATGCCTTTAGACCTTGCTAGCAAAATGCCCAACCATCAGCTGAGGAAAGGAGAGGGAGACCTTAGGTATCCCTGTGGACCATAAAGATACAATGCTTCTACTATCCAGTGGACTCCCAGACCCTCCAGGTGTCCCTGTTTTCCAGGGATTAACAGAAGCCGTCATGGTTTCTGATTTGATCCCAGAATGTCCCGCTTTTCCATAGAAGGTTCCCGTTTTCATCGGAGAAATGTTGGAGGTTATGGAGTTGTGCGACCCCCCAACCCCAACCCAAGGAGATAAGTAATTATACAACCTTTAGAAGACATCTGCAGGCAGCCCTGTACAGGGAAGTTTTTTAATGTTTAATGCTTTATTACGTTTTTATATATGTTGGAAGTCGCCTAGATGGCTATGGTATTATTATTATCCCTTTTTCATTAGAGAAATGTTGGAGGGTGTGGCTCAGTGTCCCAGGCTCTATCCACCATTATACTAGGTGTCAACAACCTACAGATGCTTCTGAAGAGCTCCACAGGGTTACTGAGGACTTAATTGCTGCTTTCACCACCACAAAGCAGCCACAATTATGTGTTCTAGTGTATGTTTGGTTATCTTTACAGCAGGACTTCCATCATCTGGCCTGTTTCATTGCATATAGCTCCCGAGTATGCCATAATAATTATAATTATTTATACCCTGCCCATCTTGCTGGGTTTCCCCAGCCACTCTGGGTGGCTCCCAACAGAATATTAATAATAATAATAATAAAGTGATAAAACATCAAACATTACAAACTACCCTAAATAGGGCTGCCTTCAGACATCTTCTAAAAGTCAGGTATTTGTTTATTTCCTTGACATCTTGTGGGAGAGCATTCCACAGGGAGGGCGCCACTACCAAGAAGGCCCTCTGCCTGGTTCCCTGTAACCTCACTTCTCACAGTGAGGGAACTGCCAGAAGGCCCTCAGAGCTGGACCTCAGGCTGAATGATGGAGGTACAGACGCTCCTTCGGGTATACTGGGCTGAGGCCATTTAGGGCTTTAAAGGTCAGCACCAATGCTTTGAATTGTGCTCAGAAACGTACTGGGAGCCAATGTAGGTCTTTCAGGGGCGGTGTTCTATGGTCTCGGCGGCCAGGGGCCTGAACGTGCTTCACAGTGTCTCTGTGAGGACATTCAGTAGCATTCATATCTCTGGTCCTCCGCATCTCACCATTCCATAGTGAGGTGAGGGCCTCAGCAGGATCACCAGTTCCATCCACCAGAAAATCCTGCCGAGCATTCTGGTACCCATTGGCATTCTGTCAGGTCATAAGTTGTCATGATCAGGAGTCAATGTTCTGTGCTCCCTTATCTGTGCTCCCTTGCTTCTGTTCTCCCTCAGGGCAGGCGGGCCTTAAATAGCCACAGAGAAGGGGAGGGGGCTGTCCCAACTGTTCTCTAGCACCGTTGATGGTTCTTGTCAGAAGCCAACAGTCAATGAACCCTGCCTGGCCTGGGCTTCTCCACTTCTTCCCTCAAGTCACACAGCTCTTTCTCAAGTAGCTTCAGGGAAGGTGAGGCAGGGATTGGCCCCAGCAATTCTCTTAGGCCATTGGTGTTCTACCAGAAGTCCACACCATGTGCTTTTTCAAGATCATGGTGGGCAGGGGAGAAGTGAATTGACAGGATTTTGCTTAGCATCGGAGGTGGATTTAAGGCAGTATGATTGGTTCCACCACACTGGGTGCCAAGACTAGGGGACGCCACAGGGCACCACAACTATAATGTGGTGAATTGAGCAGAATGGAAGGTGAGAAATGGGGGGGGCACCAAATTCTGGCCTCGCACAGGGCACCGCTGAAAATTGAAAGATCAATGCCCACTCCTGCTAATGTTCACTTATTCATTCCTTAGGTCAAGTTGACATGTTAAATGATTGCAGGTTTTTTTATAAAGAAAAAGAAAAATCAAAGCAACAGGCGAGGAAGCTGGCCAAGGGAAGGAGGGGGAAAAGAACTTACTTTCCTAGACTGATGAGTCTCCTCTTTGAATTTAATAATCTGTCTGGAAACTGTCAGTTTTTGTGTTTCTAGGTGGACTGGATGTGAACTGCATCTATCTTGCCTAAGGACTCTTGGACCAAATCTTTGCGATAATATTTTCTCATTTGGCATGATATAACGCTCTCTCTTTTTCCTGATGAGTCATAAACTCCAGGGGTCCTAAGTACTGTGATCTGTGGGGCTCCAGTGTCACTTTCTGCAAGAATAAAAATATTAAATCATTTCCAGCTATGTTTCATTGCGGGTTGCTAAATAACACTGCAGTGATCTGCAGTCTTTGAGCAGAGGTAGTATCGTGCTTGATTAGATGTGACATTTGATGCCGAAAAGATGGTGCATTTCACCTGACAGAAGAGTTGACTTCTCTGTTCATTAAAGTTGGTAAAGCACCTTTATGCCCTCAGGAAAGTAAAACATATACTGCTCGCTCTCGCTTAAATGGGTATTGATAAATCACTTAAGTTAACAAATTAGTCTAATAGATGTTTAGCTTCCATCGACTTCTCTGAATTTCTGCCATTCTGAGAAATCCTGCAAACCATAGTAGAAGCGACTAAACCATAATTTGATCATTCTGTTTTGATTTTACATGTGTGAAATGTCTTCATCTCAACCGAAACCTTTAAAACTTGTTTTAAGCCACTTACTACAGGCATATTGAATGAATAACGGTATATAAATCTAGTATAATCAATAAGTTAAACAATACCATATGTGAATGACTATACAGTGGTACCTCGGGTTACAGACGCTTCAGATTACAGACGCTTCAGGTTACAGACGCCGCTAACCCAGAAATAGTACCTCGGGTTAAGAACTTTGCTTCAGGATGAGAACAGAAATCGTGCTCCGGTGGCGCGGCGGCAGTGGGAGGCCCCATTAGCTAAAGTGGTACCTAAAGTTAAGAACAGTTTCAGGTTAAGAACGGACCTCCAGAACGAATTAAGTTCTTAACCTGAGGTACCACTGTATAGTTGTACCTTGGAAACCAAATTGAATCCGTTCCGGAGGTCCGTTCGACTTCCAAAACGTTCAACTTCTAAGGTGCGGCTTCCAGTTGGCTGCAGGAGCTTTCTGCAGCTAATCAGAAGCCGCAGAAGCCCTGCCGGACGTTCAGCTTCCAAAAGAACGTTCGCAAACCGGAACATTCACTTCTGGGTTTGCGGCATTTGGGAGCCAAAATGTTTGACTGCTAAGGCGTTCAACTGCTGAAACTGTTCTTTTTTTTCTTTTTCTTTTTAATTTTTATTGGAAATTTTATTTACAACATAACACAAACCCCCCCACCCCCCAACACAGAAATCCACCCCATCAGAGACAAACATAACAAACAACAAGAATAATTTACAACAATACAAACCTCCCTTACAATTCCCCCCATAATATTCTTTTGTACTTCTGCAAAATTTGGGCTTCCTCCAAGTCTGCGGATGGGGTTGTTTCAGCTACATAATCAAAAACATTCCCCTCTGAACTAGAATAGAGGGAAGGATCATGATGATGATATCCACGCTTAGAGGAAAAGATTCTAATACAGTCGTACCTTGGTTGACAAACGCCTTAGCAGTCGAACATTTTGGCTCCCGAATGCCGCAAACCCAGAAGTGAATGTTCCAGTTTGCAAACGTTCTTTTGGAAGCTGAACGTCTGGCAGGGCTTCCGCGGCTTCCGATTGGCTTCAGGAAGCTCCTGCAGCCAATCGGAAGCTGCGCCTTAGAAGTTGAACATTTTGGAAGTCGAACGGACTTCCGGAACGGATTCCATTTGGCTTCCAAGGTATGACTATACAGTGGTACCTCAGGTTAAGAACTTAATTTGTTCTGGAGGTCCATTCTTAACCTGAAACTGTTCTTAACCTGAAGCATCACTTTAGCTAATGGGGCCTCCTGGGTTAGCAGAGTCTGTAACCTGAAGCGTATGTAACCTGAGGTACCACTGTATATACAAATATCTACAGGCTATAATACATGAGCAGTTCATACAGTCAAACAGAGTACCTGGCTGCACCTTAAGGCAAATAGGAAGACCTTTCTCTCTCTCTCTCTCTCTCTCTCTCTCTCCACACTCTTCTACACCACATATTTACTGCTGGACAGGTTTCCCTTTTAAACCAATGACAGCCAATCAACTGCCAGCACATTACGGCTGAGTCATTCTGACCCAGCATTTCCATAGAAAGTATTGCAGGCTGATTGCATCAGCCAGTTGCATCAGCTAGCAAACTCAAGCCTGCAGACTTACTGTTATGTACTGAAGTTCTCACCCTGGGCCAGCAGGGGGATACTGTAGATAGTTATGCAAATAAGGGATCGAAAGTGACGTTCAGTGATTGGATAGTTTTAGAAAGTTGTTACAGTAACGTTGTACTGGAGCTCTATATAAGCAGGCTGACTGAACCCTTCAGTTCAGTTCTGTCCTGGCCTGTGAATAAAAAAGAGCTGTTTGAAGAATCGCTATGCTCACCCACTACTTAGCACTTACTATTTCACACAGCATTCTGTGAATCCTGACAACCTGGTCAAGGTTCCTTTAGTGAGACTCAGATGTAACCGAAACATTGGCAATGCAGCGCAGTGCCTTCATTTCAGTGACTGATCAAATCTCATCCCTCCCACACATTTAAAAGCACTTTAACAGACATGGAGAATTCTGGGAACTCTAGCATATTAAGAAAGCTGACCTCACAGAGCTACAATTTCCAACACCCGTAACAAACTTCAGCTCCCAGGATTATCCATGCCTGTTAATGTGGTAAAGGTAAAGGTAAAAGGACCCCTGACCATTAGGTCCAGTCATGGCCGACTCTAGAGTTGTGGCGCTCATCTCGCTTATTGGCCGAGGGAGCCGGCGTACAGCTTCCGGGTCATGTGGCCAGCATGACTAAGCCGCTTCTTGTGAACCAGAGCAGCACATGGAAACACCGTTTATCTTCCTGCCGGAGCGGTACCTATTTATCTACTTGTACTTTGATGTGATTTCGAACTGCTAGGTTGGCAGGAGCAGGGACCGAGCAACAGGAGCTCACCCCGTCACGGGGATTCAAACTGCCGACCTTCTGATAGGCAAGTCCTAGGCTCCTGAAGGAGCGTCTCCACCCCCATCGTTCTGCCCGGACGCTGAGGTCCAGCGCTGAGGGCCTTCTGGCGGTTCCCTCATTGCGAGAAGCAAAGCTACAGGGAACCAGGCAGAGGGCCTTCTCAGTAGTGGCACCCACCCTGTGGAACGCCCTCCCATCAGATGTCAAAGTGATAAACAACTACCTGACATTCAGAAGACATCTTAAGGCAGCCCTGTTCAGGGAAGTTTTTAATGTGTGATATTTTAGTGTATTTTTAGTTTCTATGGAAGCCGCCCAGAGTGGCTGGGGAAACCCAGCCAGATGGGCGGGGTACAAATAAATTATTATTATTATTATTATTATTATTATTATTATTATTATTATTAATATCTCTGGTTTAACCCACAGCGCCACCCACGTCCCTGTTAATGTGGTACAATGGTGCTTTTAAATGTATGGTGCGGCTATTTCCTGAGAATACCCATCTCTCTTTCTTAACAAATCTAGTTCACCATTTTAAAAAGGATTTGGGGTAAGCATAAAGGCTGGCTTTCTGTACCTTATCAGTTTCTGAACCTCTAGGAATTTTGATGCAAATGGTTCTTTCTTTCAAAGGTGCACTGGCCCTAGCACTTTGGAACGTTTGAGGATATCATGGGGAGGCGAACGAAACAGGATAATGGAAGGTCTGGACATATTTGTACCTGAAAGAAATGGACCCTGGGAGTGGGTGGGAAATGCTTTTGCATCCCTGAGGCTTGAAAAGAAACATATCCTCAGGATAGCTCAGAAAAGCTGGAGCCTTTTTGTTTGAAATGGTAATGAATAAATGTGCTCTAAAGACAAAGCCAATGATTTCGCCATTTTGAAAGTGAAAAAGGCAACTCAGATGTTTAATGCAGAACAAGGTAAGACACAGGTGTGTGCCGGGTCAAATTCCTGTACCATGAAAAACGCCCACATTTATATCTTTCAAAAATAGATTAATATGAAAGTACTAAGCCATGTCAGTTTGACTGGGTCTTTTTTCCCCCAGCTGAGTTCCAAAGTGGAAATTGCACCTTTGTGATCACAAGAGTCAATAAGTCGAGAATTGGTAGAAATGTTTCTTCTTCTATGAGATGTAAGAAAAAGTTGGCATTGGCGAAAATGTTTGTCAAAAAGTTATTGGCATCTCTAATTTAGTGACTGCTTTAAAAAAAAAATACGCTACAGAATAATGAAACCCCCAATATGGCATCAAAGGAGCAATAGTTAAAATTTTAGTCAAATAACAAGCGTTATTTAATTAAAACAAGCTTAGAATAGCTAAGTCTTTGAGCGCTGTTTGGATGCAACCAGAAGGGGATCTAGATGTGCATCTCATGGGAGATAGTGTTCCCCAGTTTATGGGACCATCACTAAAAAAAGAAAGCCCTGCATCTTGTGCCCATCAGCCTGGTGGATCTTCATGAAGGGACTTTCTGCTGAATTCAGGGCCTAGGCAGGTTCCAACACTGATGAAGCTTGCATTTCATCTATGAAATCTCGTTTTTAGTCTCATTAAAACTGAAGCCATGGGACAATTAAAGTCATAAGAAAATAGCAGAAGAAAATATAGCTACGAAAGGATTAATATCATCCTTGTATAAATCAACTGTAGAGGCACATTTTGCTCCCCATAATAATATGAGAGAATGGTGGGAATAAAATTGGGATTTAGAAATTGAGGAAGAGGCATGGAATGGACTGTAGATCAAAGCCCTGTATAAATCTATTTCAGCAATGACAAGAGAAAGAGCCCTCAAAATAACACATGGGTGGAATTTAACACCTAGACATCTAGCTTATATAAAACCCAACAGCTCTCCTATGTGTTGGGACATACAGACATACGTGGTGGGAGTTTTCAAAAATAGAAAAATTCTGGGGAAATGTCTTTGCAGAGATATATTTGATTACAAGGCAGACTGTTCCTATGCCCCCAGGACTGGCATTGTTTAATTTGTACAGTCAGGAGTCACCAAGAATTAGAAATAAAGATCTTATAACCAAGAACGCCTATAGCCAGAACATGGAAAACATTGCAACTGTTGACCATGGATAAGTGGCATGAAGCAGTCTGGCAAACAGCTTTGTTGGAAAAGCTAACAAGGAAACTGCAGGTAGCAATAGGCCAAAAGAAAAATGATAACTTCTACCCAGTGTGGGGCAATTTTATTGAACACACAGGTCGTGAGGCACATGGGAGAGTAGTGTGGGTAACGAAGTTTGGAATACTTGAAGTATACCTTTGAACTTTTCAAATTGTTGCAGATATCATGTATTCCTTCCTTTTAATGAGATCGGAGCACAGGATGTGTTATTTTATGGTTTTTAAGAGTATGAGAATGTTTGAAGTATATGCTGTGGCAAATAAACTATTTTAAAATGGAAAATAAAATGAAATAAAATAAAATAAAAAATTACTTTGTTCTGGGGGGTTCTCATTTTAAAAAAAGGAAAAAATACCCCTAATGTTGAGGTCACCAGATTTTTTTTTAAAGATCCATGTTCTTTTCCACAGATGCATCAAAATAGTCTTGAACATCTTGGTGGAGAAGGCATTCAAGGCAATGGTAGTACTCACACACTTTCCCCACCCCGGGTACCAGCAACCCACGCTACACTGCTGGCAGGACACAAACTGTTCTTAATCAGAATTACAAATTTCCAGTGTAGACTTTTGTACAGAACGTTCTTTTTTTAAAACCCTTCCATTCTCATCACACAGTTATATATAACACAGTTATATCACACAGGTATACCCAAACACAGAGAGACACCATAACCCACACACCCTCTCACACTCTCATAGGAAGCTGTCTTATGCCAGACAATTATTTTCTCTTGTTCAGCCTTTCTCAAACTTGGGTCCCAATATGTTTTTGGACTACAACTCCCATCACCCCTATCAGAACCAGTGCTCAGGGTGATGGGAGTTGTAGTCCAACAGTATCTTGGGACCCAGGTTTGAGAATCTAGCTCAATATTTTCTAAACTGACAGGCAATGGCTCTCCAGGGTTTCAAACACAGAGTCCTTCCCAGTCATAGCTCAACTGGGAGCATGAGACTCTTAATCTCAGGGCCATGGATCGGAACCCCATGATGGGCAAAAAACCCTGCATTGCAAGGGGCTGGACTAAATGACCTTTGTGGTCACTTCTAGCTTTATGATTCTGTGATGCCACTGAGCTACAGCCCTTCCCCTTGGATAATTCAAGCCAGTCTTTTCTTTTCATATCACCTAACCTTCCAGGTGGGGATGCGGGTGGCGCTGTGGGTTAAACCACAGGGCCTAAGACTTGCTGATCAGAAGGTCGGCGGTTCGAATCCCCATGACGGGGTGAGCTCCTGTTGCTCAGTCCCTACTCCTACCAACCCAGCAGTTCGAAAGCATGTCAAAGTGCAAGTAGATAAATAGGTACCACTCCGGTGGGAAGGTAAACGGCGTTTCTGTGCGCTGCTCTGGTTCGCCAGAAGCGGTTTAGTCATGCTGGCCACATGACCCGGAAGCTGTACACCGGCTCCCTCGGCCAATAAAGCGAGATGAGCGCCACAACCCCAGAGTCGTTAGTGACTGGACCTAACGGTCAGGGTACCTTTACCTCTTAACCTTCCAGGTGCTCCTGTCTAGTTGGGTAACAACATTATTTAGGATAAAACTGCCAAGCTTATCCAATCCCCGGTCAGCAGCTGCTTTTTCAAAGCCATTTTGTGGACTTCACTGGGGCCAAATGTATATGCATTACAGTTCATCAGCCTGACAGTCAGGCCCTCCATGAAAAAGTGATGCTCATTATGAGCCGCGGGTGGCAGACTCTGGCCCTTGGCAAGTAATGAAATCAGCCGTCTTGAATAGTAGCATTCTCCCTCCTCTGAGCAAGCGAATGAATACAATTTATTTGAGCATTAATCATCAGCGAATAATCTAGGGAGAGGAGAGGAGAAGGATTGCAGCAATCAGAGCAGAGCATTATTCAGGCTCAGTCTTAAGCCTCCCAGGAGCTTGAAAAATTGTTCGTCTCTCTTTGGCAGGGGGGTGGATTCTGTCCCTAGGGAATGTGTCGGTAACTCCCACTAACCTCTGGAGGCAGATAATGGTTTTCACGCACAGGCACCCTGTTTTGCCATGAAAATTTAAGTGACTTCTGCGTCTGTTGGCTTTCTTGTCTAGCCTACAGAATGATTGTTATTCTATGATGCAAGATGGTTGTGAATCTGAATAAAAAACATCCAGTGCCCCTCTAGACTGGCGAGTTGTTGGTTGTTGTTGTTTTTGAAGATGTATCTTGCAACACATCGTTGTGTATTAGCGTTGAATTAATGCACGGTCACTTTATTAATTGTTCTATCATGCAAGCGCTTTGTTTGTTTTGCAACAATAATTTCTGGGATAGCTCAGTTGGTTGGAGTGTGGTGCTGATAATGCCAAGGTTGCAGGTTCAATCCCCGTATGGGACAGCTGCATATTCCTGCATTGCAAGGGGTGGGACTAGATGATCCTCAGGGTCCCTTCCAGCTGTACAATTCTATGATTCTATGATTTGTGAAGGGGCACTGGGCTCATCTCGTCAGCATTTCAGGGCTCTTTGGATTCACTAGTTACCATTCCACTACCTGTAAACCTGTTTCTGTGTGTACAGTTCATGCTTCTGCCGCAACAAATCTGATAGCTCTCAAGGCAAAATGGCCCTGAGCTCCAGGGGAAGCAGCCTTTGCAAGGGCTCATGGGACAGCTTTTTCCCATGAGCCCACCACACAAACAAGATACAGTGGTACCTCCAGTTGCGGACGGGATCCGTTCCGGACCTCCGGTGGGATCCCAAGGTTTCCGCAACCAGGGGTGCCTCTTCTGCACACACGCACGGCTCTTCTGCACATGTGCATGGCATGATTGGGCGCTACTGAGCATGCACACACTGCAAAACCTGGAAATATACTTCCGGGTTTGCCACATGCATATCCCGAAGGATACATAACAAGAGGGGTACATAAGTAGAGGTACCACTGTACTGGGCAAAACCTTGTCCAGTATTTTGCTATAATCTATGGGCCACAGCAAAAAGGGACGCGGGTGGCGCTGTGGGTTAAACCACAGAGCCTAGGACTTGCCGATCAGAAGGTCGGTGGTTCGAATCCCCGTGACGGAGTGAGCTCCCGTTGCTCGGTCCCTGCTCCTGCCAACCTAGCAGTTTGAAAGCACGTCAAAGTGCAAGTAGATAAATAGGTACCACTCCGGCAGGAAGGTAAACGGTGTTTCTGTGCGCTGCTTTGGTTTGCCAGAAGCGGCTTCGTCATGCTGGCCGCATGACCCGGAAGCTGTACGCCAGCTCCCTCGTCCAATAAAGCGAGATGTGCACCGCACATCACGACTGGACCTAATGATCAGGGGTCCCTTTACCTTTACCTAGGGCCACAGCATCACTGGGCCCTGCACTTATTGCACACAGAACAAGGCTCGGAAGGGGGAGCAATCTGCGTATTCTCACTCTACAGCTCTTGAGGTGCACAATTGTGACCCTCACATTGCCTTTGTCAGAAAAGATGTGACGTGTACACCAGCATACTCGCACACAGTGAAATCTCAATGTAAGCCACCAGATACGAATTATTTGCAGGCTGCACCCTACTCATCATGCTGTTAAGACACACACATACACAGAGAGAGAAATCGATTCCTTTCCAGGAACAAGTTTCACTCTCTTTAGACACTTCTCCACATCATATGCCGCTCATCAGACCGCAGCCATTTCCTCTCCGCCATGACAATAGAGATGTATAATTTCATGGCCCACCTCCTTCTGTTTCCTAATTGGAGCTGCATTCATTAATTTAGTCATGCACTTTGCAAGTCAGATGGTGCCATGTTTTCCTGATTGAGTTTGAGTTAATAATTGAGTTTTAAAATCTTTTCTAAAAGTGTTGCCCTCCCCCCCCCCTTTTATGTAGATGCTGGCGGCGAAGATGAAAGCTTCTGCTGAGTTATTTAAATTGTGGAGCCTGAATACGGGCACCTGCTTCATGAGCTGAACCCCTGCATGCTCAGCTGTGGCGAATCTGAAGTGTTTTGGCAACCGAGCTGCATATTCCGCAGTTTGATGTACTTCGGCAGCAAGGATATTGACAAACGTTACATATTTGCTGCGCCCACATGCGATATAGATCGCACTTGGCAGATGGAACTGAATCCTCTCCTAATCATGGGTAATGAATGAACTTGGTTCATTAGTACTCATTTGCATTATTCTCTGATTATGTTCCAGTAGCCCAGCCCTGAAGCGCCATGCTATGTTGACGATTCTGAAGAATTGTGTTGTGCTCTGCTAGAAGCGATAGAGACATTTCAGTTGTTGGAGTGACATCATTCCCCTCCTTATCCTGGTCTTGCACCCTACCCTACCCTCC
The DNA here is from genome assembly GCA_034642415.1 of Podarcis siculus. NCBI lineage: Eukaryota > Metazoa > Chordata > Lepidosauria > Squamata > Lacertidae > Podarcis > Podarcis siculus. The sequence goes on along the minus strand of JAXCMG010000075.1, from coordinate 613,667 downwards.
CAGCTGCTTTTGAGGAGGCAGAAAGAGATATAAAATAATGGTTAACTTTCATCTTGAGGAGCCAAAAGCTTAAACCCCTGCTATCAAAGACAGCAAAAAGTAAAGATTTCTAGAGAACTAGTCCTGTTGGTCTGTGTTGCAACAAAAGCAACATGGAGACACACACTTTTTTTTTTTGTAGGTAGTACCAAGACATTCTGAACTGTGGCACTCTTCATCTGGGGGGGGGGGGGTATCGTCAGGAGTGCGTGCAGAAGCCAGACCTTGTGACCAGGGATAAAAGGTCAGCATTTCCCTTTGGCTCTTTGCCACAGCAACACACTTCCTGCCTTGCTGTGTTTGGCTTCTTGTTTCCTGATCCTTGGACCTTGGCTTCTTGACTCCTTGCTTCCTGACCCTCGGACCCTTGGCTTCCGGACTCTCGTTCCTGCTCCCACCCTGCCATCTTGCCCCCAGTCCCAATGTCCTCAGCTGGGACTTTGATCACCCGTAGTCTGGACCGTTACAGGTATCAATTGACTCTTTTGAATGATTTTAACACTGCTCTCAAATAGAGAGAGTTTCCTTCAGTGCTAGAGAACTGTGTCAAACGTGGATCTCAAGAAATCAAACTAGACTATAAAAATCCAATAAAAGGTACACATCTGTTATAAGAAACCAGAGAATTGTAAGGTGGCATCTCTATCTGCTAAGGAGCATTGCCCCAAAGTGGTTATAAAGCGGGTGGCGCTGTGGTCTAAACCACTGAGCCTCTTGGGCTTGCTGATCAGAAGGTCGGTGGTTCAAATCTGCACGATGGGGTGAGCCCCTGTTGCTCTGTCCCAGCTCCTGCCAACCTAGCAGTCGAAAGTACACCAGTGCAAGTAGATAAATAGGTACCGCTGTGGCAGGAAGGTAAATGGTCTGAAGCGAGATGAGCGCAGCACCCCATAGTCACCTTTGACTGGACTTAACCACCCAGGAGTCTTTTACCTTTACCTACCTACTTTGTATATGGACTGAACATTACGGTATAATTATGATAGAGGGCTAGATATATATATATTATTTTGTGCTTTATTGTGATGGTGATTTTTGCTGCTATTAATGTTCCTTATCTCTCTTTTTCATTTTACTCTTTATCTTTTCATGTTCTCTTCTCTTTCCTTTTTGTCATTTTGAGTCCATTTCTTCCAGATATTATTTCACTGTATTGTGAGAACTTTAATAAAATATTGGGGGTGGGGAGAAGAGAGAGAATTGCTGTCAGTCAATGTAGACAATACTCGGGTAAATAGATCAATGGTCTTGACTCAGCACCAAGCAGTACAGTGGTACCTCAGGTTAAGTACTTAATTTGTTCCGGAGGTCCATTCTTAACCTGAAACTGTTCTTAACCTGAAGCACCACTTTAACTAATGGGGCCTCCTGCTGCCGCCACGCTGCCGGAGCACGATTTCTGTTCTCATCCTGAAGCAAAGTTCTTAACCCGAGGTACTATTTCTGGGTTAGCGGAGTCTGTAACCTGAAGCATCTGTAACCTGAAGTGTATGTAACCCGAGGTACCACTGTATCCTGTATTCCTGGGATAGTGGGAGGGGGCTTGTCTAAAGACTCTGAGTGAGTGCACCACACAGGTAAGGTTTGAACTACAGGCTCTCTGCCTGACAGCTCATGAACTGCACCAGGTATCTATAATATGGGTGTTACCTGGGCAAATGACCTGTTGTGTTAGTAACACAGTACAAAGACTGAAATTACAGAGAAAGCTGCAAGGAAAGTTGTTACGGTTTGAGGTCAATGCAGAGCACCTCATCAAAGAACTGAGAGAGGAACTGGGGAAGGCTTATGCAATGCCCTTTTCCTATGGAGGGGAGTGGAACCGACGCAGAGATTGACTTGAGAGTGACAACCCAACAAGCAGGCATGTCTGCTCGGGCTGACCAAGCGCTGTTTACTTTATCCGCAAGTCAAAGAAGATTGTCACTAGATCACTGGGAAGAATGCAAAAGAGGTTCTGTAGCTGACACTAGGCTAGGGAAATGTGGGCTGAGATAAAACACCAGGAACAACCTGAATATAAACCTGAAAGGATGATGTGCTGCTGCTGTGGCTTCATATAGAAAGAAGCCGAGGAAAATAACTTCTGAAGTGAAAAAGTGGGTCATTTCGACGGCTAAGTACATAACATGACAGTAAGTAGAGCCTTCAGCAGGCTGAAATTGTAGGCACCGGACACAATTCTGCTAAAGCTGAGGGTGTTTAAGTCCTATTAGTTCAGTGGGAGAAATATAACCATGTGCTAAGCTCTCCCATCAAAATCAGTAGGACTTATACATCAGAGTTGAAAAGTTCGTCCCTAAAAATAACTAGTTCTTGTTCAAGGTGTCTAAAAGGGGACTAATTCCAGTTTATGTTCATCCTTTTACAAAGCAATTTGGTTTGTCTTCAGTTCACAATTCAATTCAAGTTCATCCAAATGATTGCCAGCAAAACAAAAAAGAAAAACAGTATTCAAAATGCTACAGCTACTGCTCTCAAGTATAAAACATACTTAGGTAAAGGTAAAGGGGCCCCTGACCATTAGGTCCAGTTGTGACCGACTCTGGGGTTGCGGTGCTCATCTCGCTTTATTGGTCGAGGGAGCCAGCATACAGCTTCCGGGTCATGTGGCCAGCATGACTAAGCCACTTCTGGCAAACCAGAGCAGCGCACGGAAACACTGTTTACCTTCCCACTGGAGCGGTACCTATTTATCTACTTGCACGTTGACGTGCTTTCGAACTGCTAGGTTGACAGAAACAGGGACCGAGCAACGGGAGCTCACCCCGTCGCGGGGATTCGAACCGCCGACCTTCTGATCGGCAAGTCCTAGGCTCTGTGGTTTAACCCACAGTGCCACCCGCGTCCCTCAAAAACATACTTAAGAAGACTAATAAAACATCAAAACACACAGGAATATGAATTGTTGTAATTCATTTCTCCCCAGTGATTAGGAACTTTAAGCTTATAGTCCAAAAGATTCTAAAGAGTTAAAAAGAGTGAACTGGAAGATGAACTAGAAATCTTTCATAGTTCTACCCCAAAATGAACTTGATTCACATTCAGTTCACCTGGCAATTTTGGGAACAACTTTCAGGTGTAGTTCAGTGATTCAGTGAACTCCATGAAACCAAACTAGTTTTAAACCTAAGCCCACTTCAATGATAGTTATTTATGGCCCTCAAAAAAACCAACCCTGAAACTTGTCATTTCTTTAAATCGTTTATTTTTTATTTTTTAAAAATAGCTGCTATAACAGCTGTGATGCTTTTGTGCCCAGAGGTTTTTTGTGAACCCCCAATGCACTGAAAAAAAATTAAAATATATATATTTTTAAGTGCACTTTTAAAAGAGAATGCCAGATGAAGTTAATGGACTGTGCTGAAATGGCTAAAATGACCGGAAGAGTCAGAAATCAAAAAGACCAAAATTTTAACAAGGAATGGGGGAAATTTATAACTTATCTTAAAGACCATTGTAAACAGTTAAAAATCGTTAGTAGGATTGGAATATCACTTGTAGTTTAAGGTTGATTCTGGACATAATGGAAGAGGTAAAGGTTTTGGATTATCATAAAGGATGCGGGAGGAAAGGATTAATAATAGGACCCACAAAGGAGAGGGTGAAAGTCCAGGAGATTCCTTCGAATCGTGTTTTTATTTTTTATGCGTTATATATCTCTGTGAAATTTTAAGTTGAAAAACCAAATAAATAATTTTAAAAAGTACACACATTTAAATAAATAAAAATAAATATTGCCCTAGGTGAAAAATACACAGGGAGCTTACAGACACAGTGACAGCAGGGCAGACTTACCATGTTCATCCCTACCTGTACATCCAAAAAGGGCTAAAACAGCAGGATGCAAGGGGTAATTTGCATTCATAATTTGTACAAATTATATATGGTGCTTAATAGTATTTTTTATTTTCATTGTACACTGCCCTGGGAGGCTTGCATTTACGCATTTTATAGGAATGCATGAATAAGTGCTATATTCTGTACCAACCACACAACCAATGTGTTGCTCCCCATCCTAATCTCTCAGAGCTACACATTCTTCCCATACGGGCAAGCATTTTGTAATTGCTGATAAGGATTATCTAATCCTTTCCAAACCTGATAGTCAATGGATAGTTTTCTTGATGGATCATCTAGTCCAGGGGTCAGCAACCTTTTTCAGCCGTGGGCCAGTCCACCATCCCTCAGACCATGTGGTGGGCCAGACTATATTTTTTTGGGCGGGGGGGATGAACGAATTCCTATGCCCCACAAATAACCCAGAGATGCATTTTAAATAAAAGGACACATTCTACTTGTTATGTACTGAAGTTCTCACCCTGGGCCATCAGGGGGATACTGTAGATAGTTCAGGTCCACATGCAAATATGGGATCGAAAGTGACGTTCAGTGATTGGATAGTTACAGAAAATGGTTACTGTTGTGTTCTAGTGAGCTCTTTATAAGCAGGCTGGCTGAACCCTTCAGTTCAGTTCTGTTCTGGCCTGTGAATAAACAAGGGCTGTTTGAAGAATCACTGTGTCGTCTGATATGTTCACCCACAACTTAACACTACTCATGTAAAAACACGCTGATTCCCAGACTATCCGCGGGCCGGATTGAGAAGGCGATTGGGCCGCATCCATCCCCCAGACCTTAGGTTGCCTAACCCTGATCTAGCCGTTAAACAGTTCCTTATTTTAATTGTTATATTCTCAAATCCTCAACATGGATACCCTTTTGAGGTATTGTAAGAAGTGTGAGGTAGCTTGCAGTTTAGTAAAAGAATGCACCCTCCAATTGATCTACAGTGGTACCTTGGTTCTCGAACTTAATCCATTCCAGGAGTCCATTCGACTCCCGAAACTGTTTGAAAACCAAGGTGCAGCTCCCGATTGGCTGCAGGAGCTTCCTGCACTCAACCAGAAGCCACATTGGACATTCGGCTTCAGAAAAACGTTCACAAACCAGAACTCCCACTTCCAGGTTTGTGCTGTTCGGGAGCCGATTTGTTCGGGAGCCAAGCCGTGCGCCTACCAAGGTACTAAGGTTTCAGTCCTACATACATGTTCAACTGCTGATGTCCCACCCAAAGTCCATGGAAATGAGTGGAACCGGCCGTGGAGCACCCCTGTTTAGGATTTGACCCACTTCATTCTATTCCCACTCTCCTATCCTCACCCCAAGTTTTCTGTTTGCGTGTCGAGGTCCCCAGAGCCACCCCAATAACTCACACATCACACCAATATTTTTGTTTAAGGTTTTTGGCATAATTTTTGGGCACAACTTTATTAAAATACAACCATGTGAGTGGTTGCTTAAGGCATTGGTTGCGACTAGCTGCCCCCACTGTGGGGGACAGACTGACATTCCGCACGCCTGCGAAAGTCAGAAAAGGGGAATACACTTGGGGCTAGCGACGGAGCAGGGAACGTTGGAAACAGAGGGCATGATGGAGCAACCTTTGCATGCAACTTTTAGACACTTAATTCTTACACACACACAAAAAGTAACCCATATTATAGTCATTGTAATTATCTGCTCCAACCCATTTGGTGGACAGCGAAAGATAAATGTCTATACATAAAACAAATGCATACACATGTAAAAGTTTACATCACAAATATATAATTCCCATAATAGCATCTGCTAAAAACATTCTACTCTTTCTGAATTTGGATTTTTAAGGAAATGAGGTACTCAATTAATAGGTCCCCAAGCAATTATAACAAATTGTTCTTTTATAAATTACCAGAGTGTGTCGTTATCTAATGAGTCATGATGAATTTTAAAAACTGGGGCAAGTCCAGAAAGAATCTTGGCTAGAACGCAAAATTGTAAAAAAAAGCACTTCCTAATTAAAAGTCAAATAAGTTCAAGGACCTTCGCTCAAAGTCAAACTGAGGAATTAGAAATACCAGCTGTACTATCGCTCGAGGGAATCCTCTCTTATTCTAGCACAGTCTGGTTTTTTCTAGCAGTCACAAGGGATGCCATGGTGACTTTTTGTAACTCTGTGCAGTGGGCGAACTCCACTGAAATTGGGCCACAGTTCAGTTGTGGAGCACATTCTCTGCCTGGCAGGGGGTGGGGGAAGCCCTGCTTCAAACCCATACCCTCCAATTTTTCTCCGATGAAAATAGAGACATCCCATTGCATAATAACGATTTTACTATTTATACCCTGCCCATCTGACTGGGTTGCCCCAGCCACTCTGGGCAGCTTCCAACATATTTGTTGTTTAGTCGCCATAGTCGTGTTCAATTCTCCGTGACCCCATGAAACAGATCATGGCTTGGAAACGCTCCCTTTCTTCTCAAAGCTTCTCCTTTTTTATGTCCATGGTGCTTTCTTGGCAAAATACTGGAGTAGTTTGCCAGTTCCTTCTCCAGGTGGATCACATTTAGTCTAAGCCAGGGGTAGGCACCCTAAGGCCCGTGAGCTGGATGCAGCCCAGTCTGGCAATCAGCGTGTTTTTACATGAGTAGAATGTGTGCTTTTATTTAAAATGCATCTCTGGGTTATTTCTGGGGCATAGGAATTTGTTCATATTTTTTTTTCAAAATATAGTACAGTGGTACCTCGGGTTAAGAACTTAATTCGTTCTGGAGGTCCGTTCTTAACCTGAAACTGTTCTTAACCTGAGGTACCACTTTAGCTAATGGGGCCTCCTGCTGCCGCGCTGCGCCGCCCCCGCGCGATTTCTGTTCTCATCCTGAAGCAAAGTTCTTAACGCGAGGTACTATTTCTGGGTTAGCGGAGTCTGTAACCTGAAGCGTCTGTAACCCGAGGTACCACTGTATGGCCCACCACATGGTCTGAGGGACGGTGGACCGGCCCACGACTGAAAAAGGTTGCCAACCTCTGGTCTAAACTCTCAGCTATGACCTGTCCATCTTGGGTGGCCCTGCATGGCATAGCTCAGGGGTCAGCAAACTTTTTCAGCAGGGGGCCAGACCACTGTCCCACAGACCTTGTGGGGGGCTGGACTATATTGGGGGGTGGATTGAACGAATTCCTATGCCCCACAAATAACCCAGAGGTGCATTTTAAATAGAAGCACACATTCTACTCGTGTAAAAACACACTGATTCCTGGACCATCTACGAGCCAGATTTAGAAGGCAATTGGGCCAGATCCGGCCCCCAGGCCTTAGTTTGCCTACCCATGGCATAGCTCATATCTTCTTGGAGTAATTCAAGCCCCTTCACCATGACAAGGCAGTGATCCAGGAAGGGGTTCCAACATATATAATAACATAACAAAACATTAAATGTTTTTAAAACTTCCCTGTGCAGGGTTGCCTTTAGATGGCTCAAAGGTTGGGTAATTCCATGCCCTCCAACATTTCTCTGATGGAACTAGTGACGTCCTAAGGAAAAGCGGGGTGTTCTGGGATCAAATGAGAAACAGGGACAGCTTTTCTAAATCAGGGACGGTCCCTGCAATCTTGGACGGTCTGCAATCCTCAGGTAAGACAATGAATGGGGGAGAAATTTAGCTGTTTAGCTCTTTAGAGCTTTAGCTCTCAACAGGAGCAAATAGCAATCGGGTGGCGCTGTGGGTTAAAGCCTCAGCACCTAGGACTTGCCGATTGAAAGGTCGGCGGTTCGAATCCCTGCGGCGGGGTACGCTCCTGTCGTTCGGTCCCAGCGCCTGCCAACCTAGCAGTTCGAAAGCACCTTCGGGTGCAAGTAGATAAATAGGGACCGCTTACTAGCGGGAAGGTAAACGGTGTTCCGTGTGCTGCGCTGGCTTGCCAGAGCAGCGATGTCACGCTGGCCACGTGACCCGGAAGTGTCTGCGGACAGCACTGGCTCCCGGCCTATAGAGTGAGATGAGCGCACAACCCTAGAGTCTGGCAAGACTGGTCCGTACGGGCAGGGGTACCTTTACCTTTACTTTCTGCAGAATGGCGTTTGTTCGGATTTAGAGCTAAATAGCAGGTTTTCCCTGGGGAATGAGCAGGGCAAGGGGGAAAGCGCTTGGACCTGTACTTTCTAGCAATGGGACGAGCAGGTGTGTGGACGAGCCCATAGTGGGCTGCAACAGCAGCCAATTAATTGTGCTTTCCCACCTTCAACGCTCGGAAGATTCTCAGACAATGACCTTCCTGATTGCAAAGCTGCTGCTGCTGTTGCTACAGCTGATGGTGAAGGCTATTTCATCTGGGTGGCATAATTGGTCTGCTGGCACTACACCCATGTTACTTCAAAGGATGAAAATAAAATTATAATGTGCTGCGTATAGCCCGAAATGGCCACCTTTAAGTTTCATCTTCCCTTTAATGCTGCCGAGTCCATAAAATATGCATTAATTCCTGTTTTTAATAGCTTTTATCAATCCATCTTTCCTGCAGCAAATGGTTGACCATGTTAATAGGTAAGGCCGCTTGCTCGCTGCACTTTCAGCCCCATGATAAATCTTATTATCTTGCTTTGTTTTAGAATTACTTACACGGGAAGAAATAAACAGCGCCTGCACTGCTAAGACCACCGTGGCCAAAGCATTTAATGTACAGAGCAGCTCTATTGCTCCTGCCGGCTGGATATTAAGGGTTTGCTAAGAGCAAAATTAATGGTTCTTTTAAAAAGTTAAAATATTGGCCAGAGAGTCATCGGGATTCACTGTACGCCAATTAAATCTTTTATTCTGGTGATTTACTTTTCCAATTAACTAACTTCTTCATTTACTGGGCTCTTTTGAAATGCCTTTCATATTATATGTGGGGAGGGGGATGGTCTCATATAAACTAATATTGGGTCCCTTTATTTACAGGGAGTGGAGGGCTAATTAACACTCTCAGCACCAGGCAGGAGAAGCTCCTGGTCAAAGAAAATGGTTGTAAATTGGAGGGAATTATACTGGGCACCCGCACTGCTAACTGCAGGCTGAAACAAAGAGGACTAGATGGCCGCCGATAAATTCACTCACCCAGATCCAGTAGTTCTTGGCAGATGCAAGTTTCACTCCACCTTAGGTGTGCTCCTGTCCACAAGAGTGTCTCTGCCTGCATGGTGTAGTGGTTAAGAGTGGTGGACTCGTAATCTGGTGAACCGGATTCGCTTCCCCACTCCTCCACATGCAGCTGCTGGGTGACCTTGGGTTAGTCACACTTCTCTGAAGTCTCTCAGCCCCACTCACCTCACAAAGTGTTTGTTGTGGGGGAAGAAGGAAAAGGAGATTGTTAGCCGCTTTGAGACTCCTTAAGGGGAGTGAAAGGTGGGGTATCAAGTCCAAACTCTTCTTCTTCTGCACGCACAGAGCTTTCTTCTACCCTGGAGTGAAGGCAACTGTGGGCTATTGCTAGGCCTGCTACATGCTATGTGTCTCTCATCCATCCAGTGGTGTAGCGAGGGTTGTCAGCCCCCGGGGCAAGACAAGGAGAGGGGCAGCAAGTCTGGCACAGGAGAGGGGCAGCAAGTCCCACAGAAGACCCAGCAAATTCCTGAGGTTGGGGAAGCAAGGCTACACATCAAAGTCTGAGAGGGGCCACTTGCCCAGTGTCAGGGACTGGACTGAGGAGGAATGGTGCGAGCCCCCCCCCCCCCCGCGCCGGCTTTTTCTGAACCTTCCCAAGGGCAGGAGGACAGTATTGATTTAGAACAGTGGTTTGCAGAAGGGCACAGTCCAGAGGGGGAAAGCTGGGAAATACTGGGTCCTCAAGACCCCAAGCTTGAGACAAAACAAAATGACCACCATGGTTTCTCTCTTTTGTGGTTGGCTGTCTTAACTGTATTTTGTTCTGAAATTGTTCTATGGGTCTTTGGACCGCAATAAAGATTTATATTTATATTAAAAGCATAATAAAACATTATGCATTAAAACCCACTATGCACCAGTAGAATGGTGGTGGATTTGAAGCCCATTGAAATAAATGGGGCATAAACATTCATTATCATTTGTTTCCAAGGCACGTTTATTGCACTCACTGCCTTGCACTGAGAGGCTAATTTTAATCCAACTGAAAACAATGCCCTGTATTTCATAGTTAAACATTTGAGGATTAGATGACCCTCTTATGTCTGCATTGTTTGACAAATATCCTCCTTCATGGAAAATTGGGTTCTTCCTGTTTATTCTCTCTACTTTGCCACAAGGCTGAACAGAGGGTCACACGTTGGATCGTGATAACTCAGAATTTCACATAATCAGTTTTCCAATGATTGTGCCAGAGGAGAAGGGGAGGAATTTTTCTGCTATGTACCAATTTAATCAATTAATTGGTTGCTGGAAGGCTAAACATCTACAGCTTTGTAAAGAAACAAAACTGCAGTTTAATCAGCAATTAAGGCATCATCACCTTGGCAAGTTTCAGTTTTCACTTTTATGGTTTTCACATTTTGTCTACTCAGAAGTAAGCCTCACTGAGCTCAATGGGATTTACTCCCAGGGAAGTTCATATAGGATGCAGCTTCAGCAACTTGCACCTAGTGGCATAGCATGGGTTGCCAGTGCCTGGGGCACTAGACAGAGTATGCATGTGCATTCAACTGCCTAACGGTGTCTACATCATGCAGGAGATTGCAGCTGTATTGAGGCAGTACTGGGTGTTGAAATTTTGTGCCCCCTAACAATTTTACACCCCGGACAACTGCCCCCTCCCATGCTATGCCACTGCTTGCGCCCGCTCCACACATTTGTGGCAGAATCTAAAGGTGGTAGTGTAGACTGCACCATTTTAGGCTGCTGGAAGGGGATACCATTTGAATTCCGCACACAGAAATAAATAAAAGGTTCCCTCCAATGAGAAATCTAGCACACCAGGGAAAGAGGTTGTAGCCTAGAACTTTGCCTAATATTTTTATTTGTTTTTCTTAGCTGATCTGTTTTTATTTGCAGGGAGTTTTTAACATTGGAAAGCACTCGGAAATGCAATTCCCCAAATATAGAGGGCCATATTCAACTAACTCCCTTCGTGTGTGGAACAACTTCTACTTGCAAAATGGAATTTCCTCTCCTCCACTGTGTGTGCCCCATGCCACCCAAAAAAAGTCGTACCAGAGGGTCAGGGGAACCCCCAGAACAGGTTTAGGGTGCAGGCTACAGACAGAGGGAGGGGAGGGGGAAAACTCCCAAAACCTATCAACTCTTGAAAGCAAATCTGGTACCTGGTTGTAGTCTGGGACAGGAATAGGAGATGGGCCTGGGTTATGATCCTGGAGGGAACCCAGATGTTGTTGGACTCCAGTTTCCATCAGCCCCAGCGAGCAGGTGAGAGATTATGAGAACACCAAACAATACCATCTATGCATGTTATCAAGGCACCATGATCAACACAACACAACCCAGATTACAACAACTGTGTAGCAAGTGCATAGCCAGGACTGAAGTGCATCTCAAGCAGATGTTTCGAGCAAGTGAGCCTAGCTGCAAACTGCACATCACCACAAGCCTGGGTCAACTACACAACTTGCTCTTTGTTGCTGCTCAGTATTACAATTTCAATGAATTAAATTACTATACCTAACAATATCTACATAGCACACGCACGCACACACACACACACAGCAGGCAGAGCCACAGACATTCCAGCTTCCTGGTCCTTGTGCATGGCTAAAGAGCAAAATAATTTAATTTCCCCAAAATAATAATATGTAACTCAGTGACAAAGAAAATGGAGTGAAGGGGAACAGCCTCGCCATTTGGAAGCTCTTCCTGGCAAATAGCTTTGTGAGGAACTTAGGGACTCCAGATGTTGCTGGACTCCAACTCCCATCATGCTCCAGCCAGCATGGCCCATAGTCAGGGATTATGGGAGTTGTAGTCCAGCGACATCTGACAAGCCACACAGGTCCCTCAGCTCCATCTTAGATGATGAAAAATTAGTCTATCCGGTATTATACCAGCTGCACTGGCTCCCGGTGGAGTACAGGATCAGGTTTAAGGTGCTGGTTTTAACCTTTAAAGCCCTATACGGCCTAGGACCCTCGTACCTACAGGACCGCCTCTCCTGGTATGTCCCACAGAAAAATCTACGGTCTGCAAATAAAAACATCCTAAAGATCCCAGGCCACAGAGAGGTTAGGCTGGCCTCAACTAGAGCCAGGGCCTTCTCGGCCGCGGCTCCAATCTGGTGGAACGCTCTGTCACAAGAGACTAGAGCCCTGCAGGACCTGACATCATTCCGCAGGGCCTGCAAGACAGAGCTGTTCCACCAGGCCTTTGGTCAGGGCGCAGCCTGACCCCCTCCTCTGGCAATCGGCAATCTGCCCAGAATTTTGCTTGATGGTTGCCATTAATTTGACTTTAATTTGATTTGATTAATTTTATAATGAATGTTTTAGAATGTTGTTAGCCGCCCTGAGCCCAGCTTCGGCAGGGGAGGGCGGGATATAAATAAAATTTATTATTATTATTATTATCTTGGCTATAAACAGTTGGCGATCTGATAATCCACCCTGCTGCCTCATTTTTCTACATGAGTTCAATTTGCCCTGTTTTCTTTTACCTTTTCTAATAAATAAATAAAAAGGTAAAGGTAAAAGACTGCAGATGGTTACATCCAGTCAAAGGCAACTATGGGATGTGGCACTCAGCTCCACTTTCAGGCCGAGGGAGCCGGCGTTTGTCCACAGACAGCTTTCTGGGTCATGTAGCCAGCATGACTAAACCGCTTCTGGCGCAACGGAACACCGTGACAGAAACCAGAGCACACGGAAATGCCGTTTACCTTTCCACCACAGTGGTACCTGTTTATCTCCTTGCACTGGTATACTTTTGAACTGCCAGGTTGGCAGGAGCTGGGACAGAGCAACAGGAGCTCACACCATCGCGCGGATTCGAACCGCTGACCTTCTGATCGGCAAGCCCAAGAGGCTCAGTGGTTTAGACCACAGTGCCACCTTCGTCCCTACCCCCATAGTTGCCTTTGACTGGACATAACCGTCCAGGGGTCCTTTACCTTTACCTTCTCTAATATGCTCAGTTAGCAGCTGAGGGTTCTTTCATGTCAACTGTACACTGCTCTTCATCACTTAAGCCCAGGAGGATTTAGAATATGGATATATGAAAGGCAATTACATGAAAATATACAGTGGTACCTTGGGTTACATACACTTCAGGTTACATACGCTTCAGGTTACACACTCCGCTAACCCAGAAATAGTGCTTCAGGTTAAGAACTTTGCTTCAGGATAAGAACAGAAATTGGGCTCCGGTGGCATGGCAGCAGCAGGAGGCCCCATTAGCTAAAAGTGGTGCTTCAGGTTAAGAACAGTTTCAGGTTAAGAACGGACCTCCGGAATGAATTAAGTACTTAACCTGAGGTACCACTGTATAGGCAACAATAAAAGATTTAAACTTAAGAACTTAGAAGAGCAGAGTGCAGAGTTGCCAACCTTGACCCACTATTTAACAAGCACCCAAAAAGTCTATTTTCTTGGACAAGCTTCTCTGCCAATCACAAAACAGAGATTTATTGCACTTCCATGCACTAGATCTCCCCCACCATGTAGACTGTCCGTCTACTGGTTCTTTGCCTCGCCAGTGGGGTATTTGTGATGCGAGTTAAAAAATTGAGATCCTTTGGGAAACCAGAAAGCAATCAGAAGAAAGTCAAAGACGTGTCAAATGACTCAGCTTATAGGCTTCACTTCTTGTAGGCAACCAGCCATAGCAAATGGTAGATGTTATTATCTCCAGGGCTGCTTCCCTGGAGCTTGGTCAGGCTAGCCTACTTAAACCCAAGAGCATCCAAATTTTGTTTCCAAAATAAGGGTGGTGGAATCCTTTCAAAGCTGTCAGGTTCTGTTATAACGGGCATATATTTCCTGCTGTCATAGAAACAAATCTTCCACAATCAAATGTGGAGAAAGGGAGACACCCAGTGGAGAGAAGGCATATTCCTAGGTGAATTCTTAGCTATATACTCTTTGGCTTCCATTCCAAACTTTATTTTTTAAAAAAGAAAAAGAAAAACCAAATCACCATGCTAAACATGCTACTTTAATTAATTTGCAAATGAGGATTTGTTTGCAGGTGCCGGCTTAAAACCACACATTTAAACGAGCTGAATACAAGAGTTGTTTACAATCTTCTCTATGCATTTGGGACTGCCTTGTTGCTATCCATTGCAAAAAATACGTCTTCTGTAGAAGTGACAGATTTGACTATGAAGATCACGGCACTCTAGCAAAGTTGTCAAAGGAAACCGCCACTACTATGGGACACAGAATGCCAAGGAGCTAATAAATTTGTGTATGCCACCATTTTGCATCACAGGAGGCTTCCCTCTTTGCCCCACCATGGCATTATCCGCACATCTGCCTCGTAACAAGAAGACAGTCATTGCTTTGCTGGATCAGGCCAAGCATCTATCCAGCCCGGCATCTGACATACCGGGAACAAGTTCTGAATTCAAGCAGTGAGTCTTTCCGATGTGTAACGCGTCTACCTTGGCCAGAATCATTGACTGCATTGCTGATGTTTCTGCCCCCATCAGTTCTCAATTTATTGCCTTATTACTTGGAACAACAAAAATAATATTTTTATTATTTATATGCCAGCTACTCTGGGCAGCTCCCAACAGAATATTAAAAACACAATAAAACGTCAATGATTAAAAGCTTTCCTGAACAGGGCTTCCTTTGGATGTCTTCTAAAAGTCAGTTAGTTGTTTATTTCCTTGACATCTGATGGGAGGGTGTTCCACAGGGCAGGCGCGACTACTGAGAAGGCCCTCTGCCTGCTTCCCTGTAACTTCATTTCTCACAGTGAGGGAACCGCCAGAAGGACCTGAGAGCTAGATCTCAGTGACAAGGCTGAATGATACGGGTGGAGACGCTCCGTCAAGTATACAGGGTCAAAGGCACTTAGGGTATTACTTGCCAACGCTGGGCGGAGCCAAAGGCAAAGATCAGTGGGACAATGAATTTAAGTGTTACCTTTGTAAAGCAGGCTAGTTTCTATACACATGCCCCCTCTATCCTCTACCCAGGCAAACAAGAAGCATTAGAACAGTTCAAAGACACGTTCCAGCAAGGCAAGCACACTCAAGGAGGCTACAAAGAAAGTCTTGTGAAGACAGAGACCTCAAGGCTGGATGGTGTTGGAGGGTTGCATTTGACTCCAAGGCTTGAGGTTCCCTGCCATTCTTTTTAGTTTTTCTTTTACTGAGTGCAA
This sequence comes from Podarcis siculus, assembly GCA_034642415.1. Taxonomy (NCBI): domain Eukaryota; kingdom Metazoa; phylum Chordata; class Lepidosauria; order Squamata; family Lacertidae; genus Podarcis; species Podarcis siculus. The sequence goes on along the minus strand of JAXCMG010000075.1, from coordinate 598,523 downwards.
CCACTATCAGTGGCCATCGGGGCTTTCAAAACAACAATTATTTGTGTGGTTATAGGTGGAAACTCAGCTCTTTCAACAGGCAGAGTGAGGCAACTGCCTCAGGCGGCAGGTTTTGTTGGGGGGGGAGCAGCAGCAATGCAATGCACTTCATAGCTTATTACCCCTCCATTTGACTAAAAATCATAATTATTTATCATTTAAATTCTACCCATCTGATTGGGTTGCCCCAGCCACTCTGGGCGCCTCCCAAGAAAATATTAAAAACACAATACAACATCAACCATTAAAATCTTCCCTGAATAGAGCTGCCTTCATGTGTCTTCTGAAATAGGGTTTCCATACATCCAAAATTTCACATGCATATCTGGAATACTGTAGTTGGAAGCAGTGTCTGAGCAGAAATCGGTAAAATGTCCAGGAAAATCCAGACTTATGGCAGTATTGTTTGGAGCGATTTCCCTTAAAAATAGCTCAAAAACTTTGTTGTTGTTGTTATTGTTGTTGTCAGGGACCATGCTGAGGAGGGCAGCCATCACTGAGGAGGAATGGTGGGAGCCACCCCCTCCCCCGATGCTGAATCTTCCCAGGAGCAGGAGGACAGTATAGATTTGGAACAGTGGTTTGCAGAGGGGCATAGTTCAGAAGGCAGAAGCTGGGAAATACTGGGTGGGGAACAGCTAGGAGAAGAAATACTGGGAGAGAGAGGGTTAACAACTTCACAGGCGTTTGACAGCATTCCTCCCCTGCCCTCCCCAAGCTCGAGAACAGCTCAGAAAGTCTCAGAACAGAAAGTGCAGAGGGCACAAACTCAGATTACAAGATGTAGGAGTGACATAAATTAATAGGGATAGAAGGGGGTGTGAGCCTTAATTGGGAGCACTGCCACTTCTAGGGAGACGTGTTCTTTTGTCTCTCACTGTGATTATTAAAGAATCTAACTGGTAAGACGTTCCTTTTGTTTGATCTTCTTATTTACTGCCACGGGGGAAGATGCTGGTTCCCCGAAGCCTGACCATTTTGCTCTTTTTCCCCCCCAAAAAATTATTCATTTTATAACACAAATAAAAAACACAAACAGAAAAGACAAACAATACAAATTCTTGTCATATCCTTATTTTTCTAAACATTGTTAAGTGGGCTTCCCCAAGTCCCACCTATCTGATTTTCATTTTACTTCATCTTTAGCAGTTTACATATATCATAATTTCTAACCATCTTTTTTTTCTACACTTACTTTAACCATAAAAAACTTCATATTTTATCACTTATAAAATACACTATCTTCTACTTCTAACCCTACCACCTATATCCACTTCCAAAACTATTCTAAGACTTAAATATTAACATATTTTTTTCAAATATTCCTTAAACTTCTTCCAATCTTCTTCCAACGTCTCTTCTCTCTGGTCTTGGAGTTTCCCGGTCAGTTCGGCAAGTTCCATATAGTCCATCATCTTCATCTGCCATTCAATAGTTGGTAAATCTTGTTTCTTCCAATTCTTTGTTAGCAATATTCTCGCAGCTGCTATGGCATACAGAAAAAAAAGTAACATCCTTTTTGGGGATTTAACCCCCCCCCCCAGCCTGACCATTATTCTCTGTCTGGATTTTCACTCTTTGAAACATGGCAACCCTACCTAAAATAGTTCTTATCTGTTTGACTTCTGATGGGAGGGCTTTCCGCAGGGTGGGTGCCACTACTAAGAAGGCCCTTGAGAAGGAATTATATGTGATCCAGCAAAATGTATTTATTCCTCAAGGAATGAATAGTGAAGAATAAATACATTCTGCTGGATCACATATAATGTTAAGCCAAAACAGTGACTTAGCACTGGCCCAGCCCACACATCAGGAAGAACTTTAGGAGATTACTAGTTCTAAACCAAACCATCCCTGTGAATTTGTTTTCATTGGATAAACAATCATAAGTCTGTGACAAAGGCATCCTTCTGAAAAAACAGATCTTCCTTCCAGTGTTTCAGTTCTGATTAGCCTCTTTAGAATATTTGTGTCATAGTTCTTGTCAGCTTTTAAATAGATTTGGCCTTCAAGTAACAGACACTGGAAAAGTAAACAACAACAACAACAACACAGTACAATCACAGTTCTTTTAAATCAGCAGTGACCCCACCTTTACAGACAAAATCACTGATTTTCCTGTGAAGATGGCTGCCAGCTCACGTGAACCTGGAATAGCCATACGTTAAATGTTGAGAATAATTTGCACCCTAAATAAAATCAAAGCTATAGAAATAGTTGCTTGTACTGGGGCGAAGGGATGGCCAGCATTTTAGAAGACCCCTCACAGAACTACAATTCCCAGAATTCCCTGGGAAGAGAGAAATGTAGCTCTGTGAGGAGAACAGGAGCCCCCTTCATAAACTTCAGTTCCTTGGGGGAAGCCACAACTATTTAAAATACTGGTGTAGCGTGACCAGCGGGAAGGGGCAGCCCGGGCACTTGATTATGAGGGTGCGAGAGGGCACAACTACACGCCCCCATGACAGGCGACCTTGCAAAGCCACACTCCCATCTCTCTTTAGGAGAAAGAGGCATCGTCCCAGCCCCAGCATGATTTGCCTCCCTGCAGAGCATTTGTCAGGGGGTGCCCAGCTCTGCCCTCTCACGCCCTCTCTGAATCCGGTGGCATCAGCGGGCTCCATTCACCCTCCGTGCCCTGCCAATGGTTTAAAATAGTATGATACTACTTTGCATGTATACTGCAGATGGGACTACAGTCTCTGCTCCAAGCAACCACTCAAAACCCAAACCTGCCACATTCAGCAATGCTACAACTTGTGCCTCCCCCACCATCATTCAGCTCGGACACTAAGGTCCAGCTCCGAGGGCCTTCTGGCAGTCCCCTCACTGCGAGAAGCAAGGTTACAGGGAACCTGGCAGAGGGCCTTCTCGGTAGTGGCATCAGCCCTGTGGAATGCCCTCCCATCAGATGTAAAGGAAGTAAACAACTATCTGGCTTTGAAAAGACATCTGAAGGCAGCCCTGTTTAGGGAAGTTTTTAATGTTTGATGTTTTATCATATTTTTAATATTCTGTTGGGAGCTGCCCATAGTGGCTGGGGAAACCTAGCCAGATCGGTCGGGTATAAATAATAAATTATTATTATTATTATTATTATTATTACACCAACTACACATGTATATCTTCCCTGCAAAAAAGGACTGCTTACAAAATAACAGGCCCTCCGCATCTCTGCAGCGTTAATGTTGTCACCTTTATCGTTAATACAGAGTTTTGAGGAGACTCTTTTCTCCTAAAAGATGCTTTCGAATTATTTTGTGACAGCTACTGAAGCTATTAAAATACAAAAATGAACCTGGGGACTAAATCAATGACAAGCATTTTGGTATCTCTCTCTCCTGCATAGTGAAAAGGCCAAGGGCTGCTTAATATTCGCTCATCTGCCAAGATGTGCCCACCTAATCAGGTGTGACTGAGTAACCATGAAATTTTAGAGTGCCATCAAGCAGTCTTTAGACGGCGAGATTTCTTTCCCCCTCACCTTTTGTGTGTTGTGTGTAAGGAAGCCCAATCGCTCCTGTACCTATTTGATAAGCTCCCTGTTGACCCTAGCAAAGTGGAGTACGACGCATGGAAGTTTCGGTAATTTGCGTGATTGGTGCTAGAGAGTCACTTTGACAGTCTCTTAAAAAATCAGAGAGTAAAAATGCACATTTGAAACGGCAACTTTTTCGGAGTGGAAGTGGGAGGTTATCAAGGAATGAAGTATCGCTCTCAAAGATTTGTGGGATATAATCTACATCATTTATATCACAGCTGGTGTAAGTGCAGTAGCTAAGGCTCAAAAATCTCAGCTCAGACATGAACGCCCTGGGTGGCTGTTATTATGTCAGCAGACACACACTCTCAGGCTCAGTGCCATTGCTCTTGTCTGCAACAGGCTTCTCATAATACTAGCCTGCGCTACAAAATGGTTGGTGAAGCAATCTGAGCACTCTGCGACACAATGTAAAAGTTATTAAATAGGGCAAATGCTTTAATATTGTGTTGCCGTCTCTCGGGGCAATTAATAAAATGCATATTTGTGTGTTGAGACCACCCCCTCGTTGATGAATAAGACACAAGGACACGGATATGAGGTCAATGTTATTGGGCAAATTTAGGCCACAACTTTACAGTGGTACCTCGGGTTACATACGCTTCAGGTTACAGACTCCGCTAACCCAGAAATAGTGCTTCAGGTTAAGAACTTTGCTTCAGGATGTGAACAGAAATCGTGCTCTGGCGGCGCGGCGGAAGCAGGAGGCCCCATTGGCTAAAGTGGTGCTTCAGGTTAAGAACAGTTTCAGGTTAAGAACAGACCTCCGGAACGGATTAAGTTCTTAACCCGAGGTACCACTGTATGGGTTACAGAATGTGAGCGGTATTAGCTTAGGCATTGGAATTGACCCGACTATATCTGACTCCTGCCCGTGACGCAGGGAGTCCAGTAAGGGTCAACCACCAGTAGGGGGAGCCCCGTCAATGCAAACCAACTCGAGCTCCCCATGGGTTCCTGATGGGGTCGTGGCATGGCCCTAGCACAGCCCCGGAATTCGGACAAGATCAACACCCCTAGATTCCTTTAACGGAATACCCTTAAGCTTGGAGGGGCAGGTGATGACCACACCTCCCATCCCCCATCATAAGATCAACCAATCCCTAACTACCACAGAAGCCCAAAGCTCGCCACCAAATACCCTCACACCTGAAACCAGTCCTTCACGCCCTCCACAATATCGGCCAGCCAGACATCATTCCCCCAATCGGAAAGATGTACACCATCATCTCGAAATAGGGCCATCTTGGTGTAAACAATGATGGGGTGCGCAATCACCCGACCATCCAGCATGAGCAACCTCTGTGCCACCGCACGATTCAAGCGTTTCCGGGTATAATCAGTTGCAACTGGGCAATCACTGCCACGCCAAAAGCATCTCTCCAAGAGCAGAGACCAAATAAGAGTCGTTTTGAGAACTTCAGTGCAAATTCGTCCAAGTCTCTTTTGATATTCAAAAGTAAGTCCACGCCTTTCCGACAAGGCAAGTTGTTTTCTCCCAGCTGCAAAACCAAAGCGTTGGGAGTGGGTGGCCATGTGGTCCACCACAACTCCTCCCCACTGGGAAGTGGAACGGATTTGTCAATTGCGGTTGTTGGCATCCATATGTCTCAAAAGACAAAGGGGTGTGCCTAGAGGGGCGAAGTAAAAACCACTGGAGAATCACAGCACCCGCTGTGGCTGCAGAGGCAGGTAACTCATAACTGCTGCCTCCCACACTGTTTTTGCACCCAAGTGACCTTTCTGGGGCGCAAGCCTGGGCAGTGCATATGGAGGTCCTGGGCTGCCCATATATCAAGACCGCCCCCCCCCTCTTTTGGCCTCACTGAAGTGGTACAAATGAAAGCACCGTTTGGCACCAGTTTGGCTTCTAATGAAAGCAGTAGAATGCCATAAAAATCTAACAGATTGTGTCACCTCTTGCAAACTCACTGTGCTGTGCAGGAGAGGGCCTCTGTCAGAGAACATCTCACTAGGAGGCCCATTCTGCACGATGCAGTAATCCAGGCTTCCTCAACCTTGGCCCACCAGATGTTTTTGGCCTACAACTCCCATGATCCCTAGCTAGCAGGACCAGTGGTCAGGGATGATGGGAATTGTAGTCTCAAAACATCTGGAGGGCCGAGGTTGAGGAAGCCTGCAGTAATCTCTAGTAACTTTTTGGCACCTTCCTTTTTCAACCATCCTTTTACACAGAGATATTTAGCCCAGTCAATCTTTGCACTGGACTTGAAATTGTTCTTATCAGGGGTGCCAACTTGAATAAAATATTGTGGGGGCCCAGGTAAGTCCCGCCCCGCATAATGATGTAGTGCACACACACAATTTGAATGGGAATGCCCATCAACTTTGTGGGAGCCCGGCCTCCTCAAATGTTTTTTTTGTGGGGGCCAAAGCCCCAACGGCCCCTCAGAGTTTGTTCCTATGGTTCTATTGCTGACGTGCCGAGTGACATTTTAATGACCTTTTAATCGCCAGTCACTTCAAGATGCCTCATGGGAAGTGATTCATATATTAAATAAATAAACAGTACCTTCTTCCCTCAGCAGAGCCCTCTTATGATTTACCCACACTACCTCTTGTACTGCTTCTTTCCCTGAGAGAAACGGCACTTTAGTGCTGATTCGGAACAAATGGCAATTCGAGTTGCCTCCTGGTTGATGTTTGTTCCAGTTTAGAGCTAAAGAGTGAGTGGGATTTTTCCAGGGGAAAGAGTGGGGCATGGGGAAAACCATTCAGACCTGTGCTTTCTAGGCATGACACAAGTGGAAGCATTGACGAGCCCCTAGTGAAATCTGAAGGAAATAGATCCTAGTATTCCTTTTTTTTTTAATATAAAATGAAAAATCTGGGAATAAATTTCCCTTCAGAATTGGAGAAGAAACGGAACATTCTGAAAATGGAGAGCAAGAAAGTGGTGTTATGAAAATAGGGGGGATCCCCCTAACCCCTAGAAATTAATAAATGCTAGGATTTGGGGTTCATTGTGATATGAAAGGAGAATATAACCTGCAAGGGGATTCCTGGGCTGCCTTACGCAAACCAGTCTGGCTGGCTGAGGAAAGAGCAGAGCTCTATTTTCAATGGAGAGTCGTTGAAGTTCGTCAACAACTCCTTGTCCCAGGTGTGACCAGAGACTTGAGATTTGGGAGGTTGCCAGGGTAACTGCTCTGGGGGGAGGGCAAGGGGCTTCTGGGAAGAAGAAAGATCTGTAAGATCTGGACCCCTTCCATGCAGATGGAAGGTTTGTAAATAGGTGAATAAACCCTATTTCTTAAAGCACGACAGCCTCCGCTGTGTCTTCTGTTCTCTTGAGGGGACAGGCGCCGGGGCTTTTGTAACAATATTTTCAGAATTACAGAAGAATCCACAGGCACTGTGTGAAATTCAATCTCTCGCAGTTAAGTGCTGGTATCCAGGCATGTGCAGCTGTGCAAAAGGTCTAGTGTGGATAAGTCAACAGCTTAGCCTCAAGGTGACTGCAAGGGGTAAACCATTCTTGTGGCATATTTGATCATGATGGCCCTTCAATAGCTACCCATTATTTTTCATTGAGGTGATTGTGTACAAAATCTAGGCAAATTGCCAAATGCAATAGACACTGCTGTAGATGTTAAAGGTAGGAGTTGTTTCAACGGCTGACAAGGATGAATGGTGCCTAGATAACTCACTCACCATCCATCACAGTTATGACTTCGCTCATTGGCTATAAACACCGAAAGGTGGAAGCAGCTAAGCTGGTTTACCTCACAAAACTTATTTAGAAGGTGGCCTGCACATATTGCTTGAGAACTTTCATTCTAGTAGGATTTGAGGCTTACTTTTGAATTAGTTGCACCATGATAACTCAATCCATATAGGGCAGTCTGGGCACCAGCAGCCAGATTGCAAGGTTTGAATCTGAGACCCGGTTTGGCCTGTTGGGAGTTGTCAAAGCCCACATGCACTCAATTTCAGAAGAGATTTTCTCATTCTCAGCAAGATTTGGGCAGTCCTGCAGCCCAGGTTGACTTACAAACCCTCCAAGTGTCCCAATTTTCCAGGGACAGTCCCAGAATTACGAAAGCAATCCAGGCTTCTGATTTGACTCCAGAATGTCCCTATTTCCTCTGCCAGTACACTTCTACCAAGCGGCAGCAGTGGCATCCCGTTGCCTTTCCATGGCCACCACTGCTGACCTCCACCCTGGGGCAACTCCCAGCAGCTGCTGGATAGCAGAAGAGGCTGTGGCCGTCAAGGCCTGGCCCCGTTTGATACAGTGGCTCTGAGATGCAGGCAGAGGGCAGGGCCACCCTGGGTGGGAAGAAAGGGGGAGTGGGGTAGAGTGCGAAGAGTCTTGATTAAAAAAAATAAATGCTTGGTGCATCCATGTCTAATCTTGCCCTTCCCTGAAATCTCTTTACAGTGGTACCTTGGTTCTTAAACTTAATCCGTTCTGGAAGTCTGTTCCAAAACCAAAGCGTTCCAAAACCAAGGTGCGTTTTCCCATAGAAAGCAATGGAAAATGGATTAATCTGTTCCAGGCTTTTAAAAGCAACCCCTGAAACAGCAATTTAACATGAATTTTACTATCTAACGAGACCATTGACCCATAAAATGAAAGCAATAAACAGTGTACTGCGGTCACACAATGAATCAATAGCAGAACTGGGTTACACACACAAAAAAGAGCCACAAGAACAGAAACGCAAAACAAATAGCCAAAAAAAAAAATTTCTGCCAAGGACTGTGGTGGAGTCTCCTTCTTTGGAGGTCTTTAAGCAGAGGCTTGACAACCATATGTCAGGAGTGCTCTGATGGTGTTTCCTGCTTGGCAGGGGGTTGGACCCGATGGCTCTTGTGGTCTCTTCCAACTCTATGATTCTATGATTCTATGAAACAGACCTCAGCGTAACACTCTAAATGGAAGTGTGGCACTCAAATCGGAAGCGTAACACTTAAAACGGAGCACGTTCGGCTTCCGAAAAAAGTTTGCAAACCGAAACACTTACTTCCAGGTTTGCAGTGTTTGGGTTCCAAGTTGTTTGAGTTCCAAGGCATTTGAGAACCAAGGTACCACTGTATTGGTATGTGTTTTGGTAAATCTACAAAAGAATACAATAAAATAAATTCAGGATTAAGGGGTTATCTCATTGGTGTGATGGTGGTGGGACTTGCACTTCTTCTGATAGGAGATATTCTGGGGGGGGACAAAAAATGGGGGGTCAAGCAGGGTCAGTTAGGGGGGAGTGAGAAATATCTCTATTTTCATCTGAGGAATGTTGGAGGGTATGGAATTAAGTTGTTTCTAAAAGTAAATCCCAAATTGAATGCCACAGGACAGTTCCCAGGCCCTCTGGTGTGATATCCTTTTCTATCTAATTAAATTTCTAAGCATATCTTTCTCAGCAGTACAGCAACTATGCACTCTACACAACCATCAGAGTTAGCAGGAAAGTTAAGTTTGCCGAAGTGGCGTTGTGTGTCAGCACCAGAACTAAATCTAAATTGCTATTTTTAAATGTCTAAAAACATCCCCGCTGAAGCTCCCTTGTGAAATCACATATTTGCTGAAGTCTCATTTCCGTGGCCAGGGAAACCAATTGCGTATTCTGCTGTATTTTACGGAGAGCTTCATAAAGCCTGGAGATTAATTTAGGTTTTTCTGTAACATTTTTGTAAATCCTTTCTTTGGGTTGGTTTGCCTTCGGCTCTCGCAAGGATTCCCCCCCAACCCCCACCACCCTTTGACCGAACTGTGAGAGTGAATGCAATGTCACTACCTGGTAATAGAAAACAATTTACATCTCTTGTGCTTGCAGTTGTAAAGCTTTCATATATTCAGTTAACAACCAGAAGACATGGCCAGAGCTGAGAAGCTGCTTGAGGGGCCACCATCTGAAGGAAGACTTGGGGAGGTGCAGCTAGAATTAAGATGCCAGAAATACTTCAATTCACATTTGCCTTTGATGGATTCTCTTTTAGCAATGGCCTTTGGGTTGCTACCTGCCCCATATCCTAAGCCATCCTTGAGGGCACTGTCTATCCATTGGATGGTTGTGGCATCAAATGAATCAATAAAGTGGGTGTGAAACGATTGTTAAGAAGGTTCCTTAGGTTCCTTCCAAGGGACACAGGTGGTGCTGTGATCTAAACCACCGAGCCTCTTGGGCTTGCTGATCAGAAGGCTGGTGGTTTGAATCCCCGTGACAGGGTGAGCTCTCGTCACTCTGTCCCAGCTCCTGGCAACCGAGCAGTTCAAAAGCACGCCAGTGCAAGTACAGTGGTACCTCGGCTTAAGAACTTAATTTGTTCTGGACATCCGTTCTTAACCTGAAACTGTTCTTAACCTGAGGTACTACTTTAGCTAATGGGGCCTCCCGCTGCTGCTGCACCACCACCGTGCAATTTCTGTTCTCTTTCTGAAGCAAAGTTATTAACCCATGGTACTATTTCTGGTTTAGCGGAGTCTGTAACCTGAAGCATCTGTAACCTGAAGCATCTGTAACCAGAGGTACCACTGTAGATAAATAGGAACTGCTGTGGCGGGAAGTAAACGGCATTTCCGTGCGCTCTGGTTTCTGTCACGGTGTTCCATTGCACCGGAAGCTGTTTAGTCATGCTGGCCACATGACCAGGAAAGCTGTCTGTGGACAAACGCCGGCTCCCTTGGCCTGAAAGCGAGATGAGTGCCGCAACCCCATAGTCGCCTTTGACTGGACTTAACTGTCCAGGAGTCCTGTACCTTTACCTTTTTTTTAGCTTATAGCAACATTAGTCCTTTTTGTGGGAATTAGAATTTAGTTCCCATATACAAGAAGACAGTCCTGGGTTGTCTGACCCTTTCGTTCTCTTTTCCCTCCTTTAAAACTACACAAGACTCTCATTTAAAGGTTAAAGAACAAATAACTTTTGCTTAGTGTACTTGCAGTTGCAAATTAAATATGCAATGCAGGTGGATGTTTCTTAAGTTGCCAAAACATCTTACATAGATTAAGCTGTCACTGACTAACGTTTACAGACTGACTGATACTCTGACTCTGAGGCAGACAGCAGAACAACACAACATACCTGTTGCTCTAACTGTTAAGACTCACAAGATGTTAATAGCTGAACCAACTGAAATAACTGCCTTAGGCATATGACATCACAGGGTTCTACAGCGCTTTCAAACATTAACATATGAATTTTGGGTGCTAACGCCCCACACTTTTGCCCCTGAGTCATTTTCAGGCTGTGTTCCACACAGCCTCAAGACACATTTCATTTAATGGCCTCCCTAGTGACTGGGGAGAAATTGCATCCACATTTAAAACTATCAAAATTTGCACTTTCTGAAACAATATAAGAACCGAAACACAACCATCCTTTGAAATCCGCACTTCCCTGAATTTTGCTATGCTGTTTTCCATCCAAAATGTTCACAAAAAATGCATATACTGGGAGGTGTGTGCATACAGTTGAATATGTTAGGGAATATAACATACAAAAATGTATTATGTTGAGGGAAATCCCTTGCATAAATGTGTACATTGGTCAAAACTGCATACAGGAATGTGTTTATTAGGAGAAATGCATCCCAAAATGCTCATGAATTTTCACGAGGATTTTTCTTAAAAATCACAAATTGTTGCAGCAATGTGGGGGGACCAAATTTAAGTCTGGAAGCATGAAAAACTAAGAGGACCAAAAGTGACAGATCCATCTGTTCCTAGCCCTCACTTGCTTGATTTCCCTTTCTTCCTAACCCATAATGTTTAGCAGCTACCTGCTTTGAAACTGTCCCTTTTCAATTCTCTCAGTACTTGGCTAGGATTGCCAAATGTGATTTCATCAGGAACATTTCGGGAAATACATCCTTCCTCAAATGAAGAATTATGGCTTTCAGGATAGAAAGGGCAACACATTCTTTAAGAAAATATATTCTCCACTGAAGGAGCCATGCGTTCTCTCGAGCCATTTTAAATGTCCCCTGTATTTTCAACTTTCGTGTACAACAAAATGGTTTAAATGAAACACGCGGCCTGGCTCTCTTCAAAACTTAACAATGAGCTTATGAACAATTCTTCTGATTATGTAGAGGACTTTTGTTGCCCTGAAGATGCTTGTCTCTTCAGGTGCCCCCCCCAAAAGCACAATCACAATTGCTAGAGGACTGTCATCTCAGGCTTCCACGGGATATTATTATTTCATCATTATCTTGGAATATTTAGGCCACCAACGTATTCTTTTCTCCTACTGGAAAACAAAACAAACCACGACATTTGTGAATAAACTGGAAAGGCTCTGCAATGTTTCGGTGGTGCAGAAATGCAACGTTCTGTGTTTAGTGTGTGGTTTAACGACATGTTGGAGAAGTTGGTTTTGGAAACCCATTAAAGAGCTATCAGTACCATGAGTGAAGACACGTAATTCTGACATTCATGGGTAGTACAAGCTGGGGAAATGAAAAGGTGTGACTACAGCCACAGAACTTGTCTCAATCCCAACACACCCTGTCACTAGTATGGACAAAATAAGGCACAATCACCCTCTAAAAGAAGCAATAGCGTGTGGTGATGTGGAAGGTCCATTGCCATTCCCCCCAAAAAAATAATAGAATAAACAATAAGTTTGGTGCTACAAACAGGATATCTGGCAAAGTCCATGATGTGAAGCAGTCTGCCCTTCTTAGCTTGTAACAGGGTTAGGAACTGACTGCATTGTTCCAGAGAATGGTAAATGATTTCTTGCAGGAGGGGATCGTGGCTGCCACCTCAGAGGAGGCAATGATGTACCCCCTCCTCGAGAGGCCATACCTGAACACAGAAGTGTGTGACATCTACTGCTCAGTGGCAAATATCCCCATCTTGGGCAAGGTCCTTGAAACAGTGCTGGCTGTGGTGTCAACTGTGTGTCCTTCAGGACTGATTCTGTGGGATAGGACTAGTTATGCTTTGGGGTGTCACAGGATTCAGTAATGCCCCCCATGCTTTCTAACCTACATATAAAGTTGTTGAAACCTCAGAACTGGGGGTGAGGTGTCTGCGATATACTAATGACACCTAGCTCCATCTCTCCATCATCTCAACTCAGTGAAGGCTGTTCAAGTGTTGGACCAGTAATGGGCTGGATGAAATTGTAGAGGAGAGTAACCGAGATGATCAAGGGGCTGGAAACCAAGCATGATGAGGAACAATTAGATTTGTGTAGGATTTATTCCCTAGCCTTTTTTTCTCCCTAAACCTATCTCGCGAGGCATCAAAAGTTTAGGATCAGAGTTCCCTTCTCCTAAAAAGGCTACCTTCCCAGGTTGATGAGCCCCATCTGCCTAGTGCTAGGATGGGGGGTGGTATGTAGAGAGAGGGAAGGAGGGAGATTAAAATTGAATAAGTATTATCCTTCCTTCACTTGCGCTAGTAAGTGATCTAGCAAAACAGATCACCCTCAATATAGCTGGAAGCTAGTTTGCAGATTCATTTGAATCTCTTAGTTACGTTTATTCCTGGTGTCCTCTTTGATCCCTCTTAAAAGGATAAAGACACAAGACTCTTTCTGAGTAAAGCAGCAAAAAGTTTACTCACACGTCAGTTCACGATTTGACCCCTGAAAGTCAGGCTTTACTTAGTAGTTGCACAACAAAGTGTGAGTTGATCTCATATGGAGACTGAACTCATGTGCTGCTGGCTGAGAGCCAGCAGACAGCAAAATTATATTTGGATAACAAAATGGCTGCAGGAGAGCAGCATGGCAGCAAAAAACCAACAAGCAAGTGAAGACAGAACTAGAGACAGAAAATGGCTGCATGACTTGGCTTTTTTATGGAGTCAGCCAGAGCCATGCCCATCTCCCAGGTCACATGTAGGGGGAGGAAGCTCCAGACCAGTGGAACAGGAAGTTACACTGGCTGGATGTCCCCCTGCTTGTGCCCACTCTAGGGAAACAAGGAATGTTGCATTTGACTGCACCAATGGATTACGTCTCACAAAAATTAATAGCCAAGTGCATGGATTGAGCCACGGATAGCCTGAAAACATTGCTCAAGGCAATTCAGCATAACAGCAAACTCAGCCCCTGGCGTCTGAGAAATCTCAAGCAAATCCTTGGTCATGCAAACATGGAGCTGAAATAGGAACTGCAATGGAAGGGATTTACTAATGTATCGTACATGCTCCAAAAAAACAAATTCATGAGCTGTTGCTTTGTTGAATTCTGGGTCTTGTTTTCAGTATGGTTTTTTAAAAAAACGTGCTATGGGTGGGAACTTGAGACATTTGGAATAAATCTGTTTAATTTTCTGCAGAAAGGCTGCAATGAGCTTGGTGGGAAGCATCAAACAGAGCAGATGGTATTATCTACAAACACAATCGCTGCAAATAAAACAGTGATGGTAAAGGCCTCTCTTTCCTGTGAAGGATACAGCAATTGCCCCTAGCACTGACCTTGCCAGCAAAAAGCCAATCAAGGCAAATTTCATGACACCATGAAACATAGCAAGCTGTATTATAGCAAGACAGAAGTTAAAAACAAATAGATTTAAATGATCCCAAAATTAGAAATAAAGTACTAATGCATATTAAAATGCATATCTGGATAGACTTGGCTAAACTAAAAAAAAAAATTAGCAGACACCAAAGTACCTGCCTAATGTCAATGGGGAGGTATTTCCAGAGTTCCAGGACTGCTAAACTAAAATATCACCTTGGAGGGAAATATGGGAGAAACATACGTTGAAAACGTGCATAAGAGTAAAAGAAAATTATTATCAATTAGTTGGGAGATGGTATTTAACACCAGTCAGATTAAATCAAATAAGCAAGGAATATTCAATGTTATGTTGGAGGGGATGCCAGGAAATAGGGAATGATGTTCACATGTGGTGGGGGTGTAAATATGTTCAATTTTTTTGGCACAGGGTATTTAAGGAGATTGACAGCTGCACAAATTATTATAGCTAGGAAGTGGAAGGGGCATGCAGAATATAAATTGGAAGAATGGTATAAAGAGGTGTGGGATATAGCTATTAACGATAAATTAACATGTGCCATTAAGATAAGACAGGGAATATGCAGGAGAAATGATTTTGAAGAGATATGGAAGGTGTTTGTACAATTTATACTGTCCAAACGGAAAGGGCTCAAACCATCGCAAGAGGTGTTGAAATTTTGGGAGGTTGGATAGTTACAACGGAATGGTCTTGGTGGTGGGGTGCATATTTTTATTCTTATTTATCCATGATTACTTTGACAAAATAAAACAAAATTTAAAAAGGTCATAATCTATATTTGTCCATAGTATTTGTTACATATTGTCCATAGTATTTGTTACATTACAAGCGAGATGAAGTTATTCTAAATTTCTATGCCCCTCTTCATCCAAAAATCACAGGGCAGTTTGCAATACGAAAACACAAAAATACAAACCACAAAAACGAACAAAAACAAAACCCCCACAGAAACACACATACACAGTTTTAAAAGCCTGGGAGAAGACAGATGTTTTTGCCGAGGACCTAAATACAATAAACATATATTGCATGTTTAAAAAGTTAAACACGGACATCAATTGACCGTTTTGGAAAGACATATTCTTTTCTGAGATGGCAGAGACGGACATGAGAGAGAAAGGATTCTGCATACACTTTGGAGTGAATTTAGAGGAGGAAATCAAGCTTGCTGTCTGCTGCTCCGGAGAGGAGGACCCAAACCAGTGGGTTCAAATGGCAAGAAAGGAGATTCTGACAAAATATTGGGAAGAGCTTTCTGATAGTAAGAGCTGTTTGATGGAGGGACAGACTCCCTCAGAAGATGGTGGACTCTGCATCATGGAAGGTTTTTAAGCAGAGGTTGGATGGCCGTCTGTCAGGGATGCTTTCGTTGAGATTCCTGCATTCCAGGGGGTTGGAATAGAGGAACTTTGGGACCCCTTCCAACTCTACAGTCCGGTGATTCAAAAAAGAACTCACAACATACATTCTGCTGGGTTGGGAGACCTGAGATGGTCTGCGACTTGATCGCACAGTAGTGGTTCTAAGGGGAACGGGTGGCGCTGTGGTAAACCACTGAGCCTCTTGGGCTTGCTGAACAGAAGGTTGGCAGTTTGAATCCACACGACGGAGTGAGCTCCCATTGCTCTGTCCCAGCTCCTGCCAACCGAGCAGTTCAAAAGCTCACCAGTGCAAGTAGATAAATAGGTATCGCTGTGGCGGGAGGGTAAACGGCGTTTCCGTTTGCTCTGGTTTCCGTCACGGTGTCCTGTTGCGCCAGAAGCGGTTTAGTCATGCTGGCCACATGACCTGGAAAGATGTCTGTGGACAAAGGCCGGCTCCCTCAGCCTGAAAGCGAGATGAGCGCTACAACCCCATAGTTCCTTTTGACTGGGCTTAACCGCCCAGGGGTCCTTTACCTTTACTTTTTTACCATTATTATTATTAATAATAATAATACCCCTAACCCCGCTCATCTAGCTAGGTTGCTCCAGTCACTCTGGGTGGCTTCCAACACTTAGGGAAAAAATAACAAAACGTCAAACATTAAAAACTTCCCAATACAGAGCTGCCTTCAGATGTCTTCTAAAGGTTATGTAGTTCTTTATCTCCTTGGCATGGTAATGGGAGGGCGTTCCACAGGATGAAATTGAGATGAGCGCTGCAAGCCCCATAGTCACCTTTGAATGGACGTAACCGTCCAGGGGTCCTTTACCTTTTTCTTTTCTTTTTTACTAGTGGTTCTGGGAAGAACGATATTTCCCACATCAGCCCTGGAGCACACTCTTGCTGTTGCCGTGTCAGTGTTTACGATCAGAGTGAAGGGCTCTCTTAAATCACATGGAAACCTAACTCTGATTATGCTCTGTTATTATTGTTTTTAAAAATATGGAACTTGGAAAAATACGTTTCAGCTATTTGCACGTAAATATGTAACTACCGGTGCTCCATCCACATTTGTGCCGTTGCTATGGTAACGTGTAATGAAGGAAGAAGCAAAAAAAGATGCCCTTCATAAATACATAAACCATCCATTTAGAAAAGATTTAGTTGTACCAATGACTGATTTGTGAATATTTCAATCATGGAAATAATGCTTCTCATAGAATTTTTTCTTTCCTAAAAAATAAAAAAATAGTGCAGCTGTTTGCAGTTTTTCATTTGGGCCTAACTCCACAGTTTTGTTCTTCTTTGTACGACGGCGCTCTTTTAGAGGCTTAATCTGCATTTGATTAATATGGCTTTTTAATATTCCACTGTTCCCTGCGCTATTAGCTTTCTCCCATATATGCTGATGATACAGGACTTTCTTTTATTTTTTTTTATTTTTTTGAAAAGTACACAAAACCCTATTGATGCGGAGTGTAACTTTGCCAGCTGTCAGCAGTGGCAAGTTCAGAAATGCAAATTCAGGACATAACGTCCCCTGTAATTTCAAAAACCGAAATCAGATCAAGTGCAGGGTTTCATTAAAAAAAAAAAAAAACATGTTTATTTCCTGATTTTTGCCCCTGATATTGCACTTCAGCAAGATACAGAGCAGACTCTTCCACCAAATGAAAAGAATAAAATGTCTGCAGCTCATTTCACTTAGCTCAAAGTTGTCAAAGCTCAAGTGGTAAACCTGTGATGGGACTGTACCACTTAAAACTGATGTTGGCAGGGCAGCGGTGGGAGTTCCCATGACTGAATGCTCTTCCATATATCAATCAACCAACCAACCAACCTTTATTGGAATACAGAAAAGACAGGAATATATGAAGCGGAACATAAGATTGACATCTGTTCACAGGAGGAGATGCTTTGTGATAAAACCATACAGGCCTAATAAGGCTAAAAAGTATCACTCAGGTCTTATGATGATGTAGTTTCATGACAGCTATTCAATAAAAAGGAAACCCTGTAGGAATCAGAGCACTTTGACCTCTCCTTCAGCATGGGCCTCAAATATTTGTTGCGGATTACAGCATAAAACGTGAAGACACAGTGATAACAGCAAGAACCTTTATTGAGCTAACAGAACTGGACAGCAGGGGCAAAGCAACTGCTTATATACATTTCTGCAGGCCTGGACCACTCCCACTCCCAACATGATTGGCAGTCTAAACTTCCAAGCTGCGAATCATGACTCAAGAGTTTAAGGGCCAATGGCAGAGGCCCAAATCCTGAAATGTTCTGTGATTGGATATCGTGTATCGAATCAGAACACAGGGGCTCAAAATCCTTAGTCCAGACTCAAGCTCAGGCAAACACAGACCCCTGAATACATAACAAAACGGACAGTAGAACAAGACGTGTGCATAGGCGCCGACTCCATGGGGCCTGAGGGGGCCCGAGCCCCCTCAAAAATTCGTTTGGGGGGGCTCTGCCCCCCCAATAATTTAAGAAAATTATTATATTATGCTTATCTAGAGAGGGGGTGGGGTTGTGGGCTCTCGACCCATCAACAATCTCGCGGGGCTGGCGTCAGCCCCACGAGAAGCGGGGATTCCCCCTAGCTCATTAATATTCACCGCCCACGGCGGCAGCCAATCGGCTGCCGCAAAGGGCGGGCCCTCACAGGTTCACTTAAGGTCGGGGCAGCCCGGGGCTCGCCCCTTTCGTTCCCCCAGCAGCAGCGGTTTGGAGGTCTTGGGCCCCCCCCCCAATATTTTTGATAAGTCGGTATGGGCCCCCCCAATATTTTTTGTAAGTCGGCGCCCCTGGACGTGTGCCATGGTCTTGATCTGTCCTACACCACAAGGAAAAATACCTCTCTGAATACAGAACCTTCGAGCAATTTCCCTGCAGAATTGCAGACGGCATAATGCTAAAATTTGCAAGAGAAAGCTCTAAACGTTGGTGAGGATTATATAGTTGTTGTAGGTATGGAGCGGCCTTGCCAAACAAAGGTAGTATCCCTAACCCCAGTGGAGAGCTAGATTCAGTGTTTGCGCTACTGAGATTTTGAAATTCTAGCATATAAAGAAAAGTGTTTCTAGCCTAGCTCTCTTTAATATTTTGTTTTTATTTTATTTTTTATTTTATTTTTTTCAGTCTGTTCAGTTCATTAAAATACACATAAAATACATAGAATGCCCGTTGTTAAGCCAGCTCAGTGAGATGCTGCACTGACTGGGGTCCTCAGATGGTGGGCCATGGTGGAGATGGTGGGCTTCTTGGGCCTACCACCCATGGTTGACTCCAGATAGCCTGCCCAGGCATTGTTGATGAGGAACTCTCCCATGTCACTCTTTTCCTTGATGGTCCTTCAAAATCTGAAGAACCAATATCATGGCTAGTTAAGGACACTTGTGACATATCATGTTAGGATCGTCCTATTCTCGTGTAGGACCCTGGCAGAGACACATGCCTTACCGGCATGTTCTTTCCCTCCTGATCAATCGTTCGAGAGCTTCAAAAGCTTTCTTCAGCCCGAACATCACAGCGACTGATACCAAAAGGCATTCGCACACTTAGGGATCCGCAGAGTATTTGCAGTTTGTGTAACAGACCTCAGTAGCACAGCATTTTGCCTAATCTACATTTATTTGCATACAATACACTCGGAGCATTCTGACTTAGCTCCTTCCTCTTTCTCATCAGACAGCAAAGAGAGAAAGAACAATAGTCCCACTTCACGGAACACAGTAACACAAAAATCCTGTCTCCGTCACTTCCCACACTGTGGAATGAAAACATACACCGTCATGTGATAGACAACAATCTCATGACTGGAAACAAGGAGCAGGAATCTCAACACATCATCCTTCTTGTTCTCCAGCTGCTCAGAATCAAATCATAATCCTTTAGACTGGCCAGTACTAAGCAGTCCATTCATACCTTTGAGATTCCCATTGATGCCATCACCCTGCTGCCTCTTCAGCACATTCTTGGACTCCTTTAGCGATAAGTCAATGACTCTTCGTACCACCCTCTCCTCCGACCAAGGAATCCCATCAATATCACCAGGCACAGCTTTATTTGTCAAAAGGAATTCCAAGCATGGCTTTTGATCAGCTCATGTAGACACTTCTGCAGGACTTGAAAGGGGAGTCTCTGATACCAAAGGAAGAGGGTGGGGACCTTCCAGCGACTTTGAAAAACTCCCATGTTGACTAGAGTTGGCCTCCCAGATCTTTGTCCGCAGATTTCCAGAATTACCTCTTTTAGTCTTTACAGTTCAAAAGATCTAATCTCTATTTCAAAGAGAAAGGAAAATCTAAGCCTTTATTAAGTTGCCTTTGATTTATGTAATTCGCCACAAAGTTCATTAAAGGCTTCATTATTTTCCACCACTTTGGAAGAGTCTTATCACTGTCACGGTTATTAGCCAAGAGATAATTAACCAGGTTTCCTGTTTTAATTGGGGAGCATGTCACTCACCTGCCCCATCACCAGGATTATACTAATTACAATTTGCTATGTCAAAAAGGAGGCAGTTCTATTACTTCCCAATTGGTTCCAGTAATTAGGAGTCGGCTCTAATAGTGAGCGTTTCTGAGGGTCCTTTTTGTGGGGTAAGATCTTTATATCCCCTTCCATTATGCTGACTGTAGTGAGTGATACATATAGAAGCTCCTAACTTTTGGCCTGGGTTGTTTGGGAGATTTTATTTGGATGGCGAGGGGGTGTTGCTGTTGTTGCTGTTAATTTTTTGTATCTTGATTTTGGATCTGATGATTTATGTGGAAATTGATCAGTTTGGTTGTGTGCTTTTCAGTGTTTCACTTATTATTTATGACCACTGTTGTTACAGGACGCAGGTGGCGCTGTGGGTTAAACCACTGAACCTAGGACTTGCCGATCAGAAGGTCGGCGGTTTGAATCCCCACAACGGGGTGAGCTCCTGTTGCTCGGTCCCTGCTCCTGCCAACCTAGCAGTTCGAAAGCACATCACAGTGCAAGTAGATAGGTACCGCTCCGGCGGGAAGGTAAACAGCGTTTCCGTGTGCTGCTCTGGTTCGCCAGATGTGGCTTAGTCATGCTGGCCACATGACCCGGAAGCTGTATGCCGGCTCCCTCGGCCAATAAAGCGAGATGAGCGCCACAACCCCAGAGTCGGTCACGACTGGACCTAATGGTCAGGGGTCCCTTTACCTTTACATTTACTGTTGTTACACTTGTAGTTATGTGGTTTTTTAATATGTTGTAAGCTGCCTTGCCCCTTCTTGGATCACTGCCTTGTCGTGGCGAAGGGGCTTGAATAACTTCAAGAATCTATGAGCTATGCCGTGCAGGGCCACCCAAGACGGACAGGTCATAGCTGAGAGTTTAGACTAAATGTGATCCACCTGGAGAAGGAACTGGCAAACCACTCCAGCATTTTGCCAAGAAAACTCCATGGACAGAAAAAAGGAGAAGCTTTGAGAAGAAAGTGAGAGTTTCCAAAGCATGCTCTGGTTCATGGGGTCATGGAGAGTCGAACACAACTAAGACGACTAAACAACAACAAACAGCAAAGCGGCCTTGAGCACAGTTTTAACTTTAGGAAGGCATAATATAAATCAATTGATTGATTGATTGATTGATTGATTGATTGGCCCCAGTTCCATCACAAGCAAACTTAAGAATGTAGGAAATTATACCAAATCTGACCCATATAGGGCAGTACTGTTTGGTATGAACAGAATAGCAGCATCCCATTCAGGAGTTACAGAGAGGAGACCTTCCCAGAGATGGCAGGGATTGTTACAACCTGGGAACCTTGGCATGCAAAGCATGAGTTCTGCCGCTGAACTTGCATCCCTTCCAAGGAGCCGGATGGAAGTCACCCAATGAGCATCATGTCCCTTTCCCGGGTCAGGGGGCTTCCAGATCCAGGCATGGGTCATTTAATGATGACCAGACATTGACATTCCACTTGAAGGTGCAAATGGAATGCCAGTTCTTTTCTCTTTTTTTAATAATATTTATTAAAATTTTCAAAGTACAGAAAGTAAAGATAAAAGTACATTCAGAGCCTTATTTTCATACATCCACTTTCTGGGACTCCCCCCCTCCCCCACCCCTACCATATTCCCCTTTCATGTTGTTGACTCCACAAGCTCTCAGTTCTAATTAAAACTTAATTTGTTTAACCCATTATTCAAATTTAAATTTATACGATCCTCATCAATACCCTTAACAGAAAGCAAAAGTTCTCTCCCCAAGGCCCACCCCATTTTCATTCCACAATTTCCCTTTTTTTTAATAGTAAAGACTTCCCACAGAATAGAAATATAAGAAATATAAGAATAGAAATATAAGAAATAAAAAGTATAGTAGATGAAAAAAAAAACCAATTCAGAAAATAGTTGACAAGCCTTTGGATTCTAGTTCTCCCCCCCCCCCCTTCCCCGGTTTAATTTCCCCCTGACCACCAATCTATGTTGTCTGCCTGGAATTCTTATATCCATAAATCACATTTTTCCCCCAGCTCCTTGCGGGTTTTTTCTTTTTTAGAGTTATTTTTAAAATTATTTTTATGACATTTAACTTCGAATCTCCAATCTAGAAATCTAGAAATGGCCCCGAAGGGCCTTTAATTCCTTAGTCTTTAATATAACTCCCCCATTGTTCTTTCCAAGTTGTAGTCCAGTTTCCTCTTGTTCCGCTGCTAAAACGTTCTAATTCAGAAATTTAGTAGCTCTGCAGGGGTTATTGTTATTCAGGAACAAAAACTTGCGTTCAGTCCCTTCCTTTCTTCAATAGAAAATTCTATTGTCTCCTTTATCGTGAACACCCTGTAGACAAAATATTGTTTCAGTTTTGCAGCTTTCCCAGAAGATAACCAGTCCTGTAAAATTCCGAAAGTATTTTTCCACTTACGACCATCTTTGTAATGTCCCGAAACTCCTCTAGGGGGATTGTTGTAACTTTGTTTTCTCTAGTCCAAAAGTCCGATTGTTATCCATGTTTTCACCATTTTGTATCCAAGTCTTAATAAGTTGTAGCAAATTGTAACAAATTTAACCAGCACAGTCCTCATAATAAAATCCTCTTTGAGTTTCCGACTTTGACAGCTACTTTGACAGCTGTCAAAATCTCCGTCTCTTTTCACCAGGCTCTCCCCTCAATCACCCCGGTTCCCGGGGGGGGGGGGGTTACGTTTTCCTTCTCCCTCGATTCTTCCTCCAGCACAGTTCTTGTGATTTCCCATCGTGGAATTCTTGATTTTTATCAGAAATACAGTTCTTTTTGGACCTTGGTTTCCCAATCCTTGTTTTAGAATGTTTACAGTAGGGAGGGGGACTGACTTCCTTTTTGGATCCCCCCCCCCCCGCTCGTATCAAATCTGAAAAAAATTCCTTTTTTTCTCCTTTTGAACCCGGTTTCCAAATTACTCACGGGTTGTTGTGAAAAGTCCAAATTCTCAATGGAAGAAGTCAGCGCTCTCCGCCGGATGGCATGCGGCTTCGCTCGGCAGGGATAGCAGAGGACTCAAAACACCACGCTTCTCCCCGGCACCCGATCCGTAGCCTTTAAAAAGGCTCCTTCACGAGTCGGGAGGGCGCTAATGGTGCCAGCCGAGTCTCCATGTCCACGGCCTCCGTGGCCGTGGTTTTTAAGGGTCCCCGCGTCGCCGGCGCGGTAGGACCCAGCCCCTGCCGAGCAGGCTCCCTCCGGAGCTCGGAGGGAGTCCGCCATTCGGCGATGGCGCCAACCCGGAAGTCCAAATGGAATGCCAGTTCTAGAACCCCAACAACATTTTGTAGTTGAGCAAGCAGTTTCTGTTTTTTCTCTGCCCCGAACATTGAAGAGTGGGGATTTTGTTGGGAATATGGTTGGGGGGGAGGATTAAATACTCCCTCTCCCATAGGTACAGTCCTTTGACTGGGCTCCTCTGTGGCTGCAGTTAGGCAGGGGGAGGGAGAAAAAAATTGATTCAGGAAGTGTTGTTGAGAAAGGGTAGGGTTAAAATGGTAGAGTTGATTCCTAGAAGGAGGTACATGACACAGAGACAGATATGGCTAACTTAGCCTTCTCAAACTAGTTCCCTTCAGATGTTTTTGACCACAATTCTTATCTTCTCTGACGAATGGTCATCTTGACTGGGCCTGATGGAAGTTGGAGTCCAGCAACATCTGGAGGGCACCAGGTTGGGTAAGGCTGTGCTGCAGCAATCTATACAAGCGAGAGAGAGAGAGAGAGAGAGAGAGAGAGAGAGAGAGAGAGAGAGATGTTATTTGGATACAGCTCCCTATGCTGCTCTGACCATCTAAGCACTGGCACTCCATCTGTCTGTTTGGTCTAACCAGCAGATAAGGAAGCCTTATCAAAGTAAATTACCATTCAGTTGACAAGTACAAAACAGGAGACAATGTAATCTCGTTGCGAAGTGTTGTGAGTCCTTTTCAAAGGACCAGCGTTAATCCTACAAAGCAGAATCACCCATCTGTTTATAGATTCCACTGCGCGACTGGGACCAGAAACTTCAGCATGTATTGCACGCCCAGTGTAACTGCTTGGGTGCTATGCAAATAGTAACAAATGTGACATAGTAAACAGAAATGAAGAGGAGGACACAGATTGGTGGTGGTCTGAATGTAAGTAGAACATAATCGAGCACAATGCCACAAAGCCACAAAGTCTTTCTACCGCTCAGGACCTTAGAATCCCAAACCAGTGTTCACTCCAAATCAGGCTTCCTCTAACTCGGCCCTCCAGATGTTTTTGGCCTGCAACTCCCATGATCCCTAGCTAGTCAGGAACGTCACTACTCGCATGTAGGACCCTGGCAGAGATAAATGCCCGGGTGACATGATCTCTCCAATGAGAGCCAGTGTGGTGTAGTGGTTAATAGCAGTAGACTCGTAATCTGGGGATCCGGTTTTGCGTCTCCGCTCCTCCACATGCAGCTGCTGGGTGACCTTTGGCTAGTCACAGTTCTCTGAAGTCTCTCAGCCCCACTCACCTCACAGAGTGTTTGTTGTGGGGAAGAAAGGGAAAGGAGAATGTTAGCTGCTTTGAGACTCCTTCGGGTAGTGATAAAGCGGGATATCAAATCCAAACTCCTCCTCCTCCTCCTCCTCTTCTTCTTCTTCTTCTTCTTCTTCTTCTCCCTCCTGGTCGGTCAGGAGCTTCAAAAACTTTCTCCAGCCCGAACATCACAGCGATTGATACCAAGACACATTAGCACGCTTACGGAACCTGCAGAGTGTTAGCAGTTCGTGTAACAGACTCAATGGCTCAGTATTTTGGCTAAACTACTTTATTTACATATAATACACTCAGAGCATTCTGACTCAGCTCCTTTTTCTTTCTCATCAGACAGCAAAGAGAAAGAACAAAGGACAATAGTCCCTCATCATGGAAACACAGTAATACCAAAAATTCATGTCTCCGTCACTTCCCACACTGTGGAATGAAAACATACACCGTCGTGTGATAGAAAACAATCCCATGACTACAAACATGGAGCAAGAATCCTAGCAGACCAGTGGTCAAGGATAATGGGAATTGTAGTCTCAAAACATCTGGAGGGCCGAGTTTGCGGAAGCCTGCTCCAAATATATACTGTACTTGAAAAGCACAGCTCTCAAAATCGCAGAAGCTGATAGAAACTTTCTGCCTGCGGCATTTCACAGATGACAGTCCATTCACAAATGTAACATGTCACTTGTCAAAGTCACAAATACGTATGAGCGCACCACCCTCTCTGATATTAAATGCAGCATCTCAGTCAGGTAACCTGAGAAAACCTATGTGTTGTTGCGTGCCACCCCAGTCTCCGAGCGATGAGAGATTCCAAGGGTTCCAGGCATTTACCCAGGGTCCATGTTTCCTTTTCAAAATCAGGCATAGCAGAGACTGCAGTGTCTTAATGATATATGGTTTATTTACACATATGTACTACCTGAGCCTATGCTGGAAGGGTTCACAGCATTAATACCCCAAGAGGATTTATTTTCCCTCTCCCTTAGCTGAAGTCTTGGATTGAAACACAAATCAGCCATGGCGCTCTCTGCCTTTTCCAGTCTGCAACCTTTCTTTTCTAGGTCACATCATAGCAAAAACTCAATTCTGCTTCAAACTCTGGCTTTGTCTTCTAACTAAGAGCTGGTAGAGGGCCCCACTCACTCTCTCTCTCTCTCTCTCTCTCTTGCTTTCTCAATGGCTCATCACCTTTCCCTTTATTTCTCTCTCAATGGCTCATCTCCCAGGCAATTATCTCATAAGGAAGCTGGCCTGGCTTATATTTTAACCCTTGCTGGATCCAGCACTTCAGGAGGCTTGATTAATTTCTAACACTTACTGGGTCCAGGAATTTAGGGGAGTCTGGCAGCCCCAAACACTTAACAGTATGTTTCTGCTCAGTACAATATTTTCCTTTGTCCTGTTCCAGTTCCTCCTCTTGCCTTCCCCTCCACCCCTGATTTTGAGCTCAGTGTCTACACAAAATGCTTTGGCATTCATTAGCGAATTGCTGAAGCTCCGCTCTGAACCAGACAATGCAACATCGAGCATCTGAGACAAATTCCTCCCATACACTGAGCAGAGTAATTAATTCTGCAAACCTAAACAAGAGCA
Source organism: Podarcis siculus (assembly GCA_034642415.1). NCBI lineage: Eukaryota > Metazoa > Chordata > Lepidosauria > Squamata > Lacertidae > Podarcis > Podarcis siculus. Next base: position 572,508 of record JAXCMG010000075.1, on the reverse strand, counting down.
GAGCAGAAGGCAAATGCCATTGCATGCAGAGGGACCTTGGGAACTGGCATATTTCTCATTAACATCCGAAGTTCAGCAGTTTTAATTCCCCCCTCTATGCAGTGTTTGACAAACAATTCCTCTGAAGAGCTTTTGGATGTACAGGTGACCCCCAGGTTCAGGCAGCTATTTTCAGAATCTGTTGCCGGTGTTTATTTTTAAAAAGTTAAGGAGAATACAGGGGGAGAAGCTGAGGAGAACCTTTCGAGGGGCACAAAAGGAGCTGTCCTTTCAGGAAATTGAATGTTTTGACATTTAGAAGCAAGAGTTTATTAAGGGATACTTTTCCTTTGTACCTGAACACTGATTCATGGCAGAGAGATTTGGGTCACATCCAACACCATACATTTAATGCTCGCTTACACCAGTTTTGCAGACATGGAGAATCCTGGGAAATGGAGTTTGTTAAGGGTGCTGGGAACTGTAGGTCTGTGCAGTCAGTACCTTTAATAAACTTTGGTTCCCAGGAATCTTGGGGGGGGGCATGACTGTTAAAGTGGAATAAAAAGGTAAAGGGACCCCTGAACATTAGGTTCAGTCGTGGCTGACTCTGGGGTTGCAGCGCTCATCTCGCTTTATTGGCCGAGGGAGCCGGCGTACAGCTTCCGGGTCATGTGGCCAGCATGACTAAGCCGCTTCTGGCGAACCAGAGCAGCGCACGGAAACGCTGCTTACCTTCCCGCTGGAGTGGTACCTATTTATCTACTTGCACTTGATGTGCTTTCGAACTGCTAGGTTAGCAGGAGCAGGGACCGAGCAATAGGAGCTCACCCCGTTACAGGGATTCAAACCGCTGACCTTCTGATCGGCAAGTCCTAGGCTCTGTGGTTTAACCCACAGCGCCACCCGCATCCCTTAAAGTGGAATAAGAGTGCTTTAAATATATGGTGTGGATGTGACCTTGGTCAGTCTAGGATGCGGGTACACAGGGACAAATCCACCAATACGTTAGTAGAACAAGCTATTCTCCTACTGTTTCAGAAAGTGCAAATGTGATCGATTCAGCTTTAAAAGTGAAGTGTATTGAGTTTCTCCCCACTTTGGCCCAGCCAGAGGGATGGGCTGATGCCGTCCTCATCTCTTTGAGGGCGAAAAAGAAATTGTGACCAAAAGCTATGCAAGATCTTGCACCAGAGAGTCATCTGCTGCGGTACTGAATGAAGCAGCCCCTTCTGAGAGCACGTTAACTGGCACACAGCAGTCATTTCTGGTACTTTGAGTCACTATGAGTTGTATTACTGTATTTTTCGCTCTATAAGACACACCAGACCATAAGACGCACCTAGTTTCTGGAGGAGGAAAACAAGAAAAAAAAATATTCTGAATCCCAACAGCCAGAACAGCAAGAGGGATTGCTGCTTTCGCTGTGCAGTGATCCCTCTTGCTGTGCTGGCTCCTGGGATAGCTGCGCAGCCTGCATTCGCTCCATAAGACGCACACACATTTCCCCTTACTTTTTAGGAGGGAAAAAGTGAGTCTTATAGAGCAAAAAATACGGTAAATTGCTTCCATTTTCTGCTTAATTTATATGCCACTGTGATTTTTTTAAAATAAAGTTTTATTAGGAATTACAACATAACATTTTATCAATAAAACATATCATCCATAAATTTCACCTATTTTTTTATATATGTTGGAAGCCACCCAGTGTTGGCTGGGGCAACAGAGTCAGATGGGCAGGATATAAATAATAAAAGTATTATTATTATTATTATTTATTGAATCGGACGTCCCTATGTTCATCAGAGAAATGTTGGAGGAAATGCAGCATCTGCAACCAATTTTTTCATGCCTGAAAACCCCCTTCATGATTTTGAACTTGCTAGCTGGGGGCGAGGAGGAATTATGATATGTGAGGGTGTTTGCTTTCTGAGGTGACCTTGAGTAAACTTCACAGCTCTTTTCCCGCACACTCCAGCAATAGACATTTGCCAAGCTATGCCCCCTCTCTCTCTTGTTCTCACTCTCTTCTCCACCGAAAGGAATTTGCTCAGAGCTCACATGCGCACAAAGAAGCTTTTAACAAGTTAGATTTAAAGCCAGGTTAACAGAAGTGACAGCCTGGTATATTAATCTACTGTGCCACATAACCCCATAATAACACAGGCGTTTCTTCAAAGAACAGTTTTCTTCACGTTTGCATACTTCTCTCTGAGCTTTACTCAGTGTTCTTATGAATATTTTATTCTGGCTTATACCTGCCGTACTTCTTACACATATTATTTCCCCCGAGGCCCAGCCGACCATTTATATGCCATTTATTTGCACACATTTTGCTGTGACTGAGTAGAGCTACGCATTTGTAAGATACCTAAACATTTCCTGTTCAATATACAGTACTGCCCTGGGTTGCACTTTCGCTAAATATGAGCACCCTGACAAGAAAGCAGAAACACAGAAAATAGTGTGTGTCTAAGACTGGAGGCGAGGGAAGACATGAAAATATTTCCTGTGCTGAATTGTAGAGATTTCATTCAATTGTTCCGATATTATATTTTGGTCTTCTACTTAAAAATGAACACGTTTGGCATGCCTTACACGTCATGTGATGCAGATGGAGCGAGTGTCTTCTCAGATTAGGACTACACACTTGTCCACATTTTAGAACTGCTACAACACCTGTCCATTCTTAAGGAAATCAGCCCTGAGTGCTCACTGGAAGGACAGATCCTGAAGCTGAGGCTCCAATACTTTGGTCACCTCGTGAGAAGAGAAGACTCCCTGGAAAAGACCCTGATGTTGGGAAAGATGGAGGGCACAAGGAGAAGGGGACGACAGAGGACGAGATGGTTGGACAGTGTTCTCGAAGCTACCAGCATGAGTTTGACCAAACTGCGGGAGGCAGTGGAAGACAGGAGTGCCTGGCGTGCTCTGCTCCATGGGGCCATGAAGAGTCGGACACAACTAAATGACTAAACAACAACACCTGTACGTATGAAAATCAAAATACAATTGCTGCTTGAGTAGAGTGACAGCAACAGCTATGTGCAAGGAACAAAGATTTCCCAGGCTATGGCTGTAAAGCATGTGAGGCCATCACCTTGCTGAAGCTAAATAGCCAGGCTAGCTTCCTGGTGAGGTAATGGCCCTTAAGTATGGGCCATGAAGGTAACAAAGGAAGTGGCTTTATGCTAGATGACAAATAGGTTGGGCCCCCACCCTCAGATCACTTGTAGTTAGAAGACAAAGGCAGAGTTGGGAGCTAAGTTATGTGAGCTAGAAATTGGAAGTAGACTGGGAAGCCAAGGATAGGGTCACCATATTTCAAAAAGTGAAAATGTGGACACAAAAGTTGTTGAGCTTTTTTTTAGAGCTACAGTGGTAACTCGGGTTAAGAACTTAATTTGTTCCGGAGGTCCGTTCTTAACCTGAAACTGTTCTTAACCTGAAGCGCCACTTTAGCTAATGGGGCCTCCTGCTGCCGCTTGATTTCTGTTCTCATCCTGAAGCAAAATTCTTAACCTGAGGTAATATTTCTGGGTTAGCGGAGTCTATAACCTGAAGCGTATGTAACCTGAAGTGTATGTAACCCAAGGTACCACTGTATTTCTGATGGCCAAATCCCTCCAGAGAGCCAGAGCCAGAGCTATACCTGATTTTTGTTTGAATCCAAAACACACACATACCAATACAGTGGTACCTTGGTTGTCAAACACCTTGGAACTCAAACAACTTGGAACCCAAACACTGAAGACCCGGAAGTAAGTGTTCCAGTTTGTGAACTTTTTTTGGAAGCCGAACGTGCTCCGTTTTAAGTGTGACGCTTCCGAATTGAGTGCCACACTTCCATTTTGAGTGTTACGCTGAGGTCTGTCTATTTTTGCTATTTATTTTGCGTTTTTGTTCTTGTGGCTCTTTTTTGTGTGTGGAACCCAGTTCAGCTACCGATTGATTGATTGATTGATTGATTGTGTGACTTCAGTACACTGTTTATTGCTTTCATTTTATGGATCAACGGTCTCGTTAGATAGTAAAATCCATGTTAGATTGCTGTTTTAGGGTTTGTTTTCAAAGTCTGGAACGGATTAATCCGTTTTGCATTACATTCTATGGGAAAGTGTGCCTTGGTTTTGGAATGCTTTGGTTTTGGAATGGACTTTTGGGTTCCATTCTGGCAGGGAATAGGCAGAAACAATAGCAGCTTAAAAGCTGGGCACAGTGTTGTATCCCAGGAAAAGATGGTGGAGGCAATTGATCTGTAGATAAAGCAAGTGATCAATCAACTACAGTCTTGGTCTTTCTCAGATTTCACATGTGGAAAGAACCTTCAGGATGTTTAAAGGTCAACCATCTCCTAGGTAACTCTCAGGCAAGATGGAGTCAGGGTCGGGGGGCACCATTTTCCCAGTAGTGTAGCCACCTTCCACATTTCTGTCTGACAGAGGAGATATCCAGGTTTTGCTCAGGAAGCAATATTACTTCTGTACGTCCTACCCAAAGAACCTAGACAGCATATTAAACCTAGACAGCATCTTAAAAAGCAGAGACATCACCTTGCCAACAAAGGTCCGTATAGTTAAAGCTATGGTTTTCCCAGTAGTGATGTGTAGAAGTGAGAGCTGGACCATAAAGAAGGTTGATCACTGAAGAATTGATGCTTTTGAATTATGGTGCTGGAGGAGACTCTTGAGAGTCCCATGGACTGCAAGAAGATCAAACCTATCCATTCTGAAGGGAATCAGCCCTGAGTGCTCACTGGAAGGACAGATCGTGAAGCTGAGGCTCCAATACTTTGGCCACCTCATGAGAAGAGAAGACTCCCTGGAAAAGACCCTGATGTTGGGAAAGATGGAGGGCACAAGGAGAAGGGGACGACAGAGGACGAGATGGCTGGACAGTGTTCTCGAAGCTACCAGCATGAGTTTGACCAAACTGCAGGAGGCAGTGGAAGACAGGAGTGCCTGGCATGCTCTGGTCCATGGGGTCATGAAGAGTCGGACACAAGTAAACGACTAAACAGCACCCAAAGAACCATTTCTGGAAAGGGAAGGTTTTAGCATATTCATACGTTAAAATTGAATGTTGTGACTTGGTTATAACAAAATTCCCTGGGTAGAACAGAGTCCTATTTTGTGAAATGCTTGTTGAAAGACAAATAACTCTGTTAACTGGGGGCGGGGGTGTACGGGCATCAGATTATCTGTAAAACAAACACCAGCATAATGCAGGCATGGCGCCGTTTTAGAAACAGCCGGTTTCACCTAAGGCTAAAAATGTGGAATAAAACTGAAGTAATCTTCTTGGTCATTAATGTTCTAATTATGCATTTCATTATGTAAAGTTTTATTACAGAGGAATTCATTAATAACAATTAGCCTGCCAACCTATTCTAATTTATATGCACCTGTTCCTAATTACAATGCTTCTAGTATCAATACTGAAACACTTAACCCTTTTGTGTAATGTAGCCATGGGCACAGTCCCGAGAATATTAAGTGAGCTTAAATCCATAAATATCAATGGAACCTACATGCATTTAACACGCTTTAGAGTGCAGCCTTGGAGGCCTGCAATATATAATAATGGGTTTAAGTTGTTGGTTTTTTAACAACAAGGCCATTTGCTCAGGGTTGACTCCACCCAGAATTCTAGGCACTAAATAAATAGTTCTCTTTCTATGCAGTTACATTAGTTGATGTCTTGTAGAACCTGTCAGGAGTTCATCCTACACTCGAGTAGGACCCTAGCAGAGACACATGCCCGACTGGCATGTTCCCTCCCTCCTGGTTGATTGTTCGGGAGCTTCAAAGCTTTCTTCAGCCCGAACATCACAGCAACCGATGCCAACCGACACCAGCACACTTAGGGATCCGCAGAGTTTGCGCATCATGCGTAACAGACCTCAGCAACTCAGCATTTTGGCTAATCTACTTTATTTACATATAAACACACACGGAGCACTGCAACATGGCTCCCTCTCTCTCTAGCATCAGACAGCAAAGAGAAAAAGGACAAAGGACAATAGTCCCACTTCATGGAACACAGTAACACAAACATCCTGTCTCCGTCACTTACCACATTGTGGAGTCAAAACATATACCGTCATGTGAAAGGCAAAAATCCCATGACTGCAATCATGGAGCGGGAATTCTAACAGAACCACGTATGACAGTTAGGGTGGAAAGCCTTAAAGAAAATCACCCAACAGGTGTCTGAGATACAGTGGTACCTCTGGTTACGAACGCTTCTGGTTATGAACGCTTCAGGTTACGAGCTCCGCTGACCCAGAAGTAGCTGTTCCTGGTTGTGAGCTTTGCCCCAGATGCAAACAGAAATCGCACGCCAGAGGCGCGTGAGCAGCAGGAGGCCCCATTAGCAAATGCGCGCCTCAGGATAAGAACGGTTTCAGCTTAAAAACGGATCTCCAGAACAAATTAAGTTTGTAACCAGAGGTACCACTGTACTTTGTTAAACCAAAAGCCAATGTACACCTTCCTTGCAGCTTTGTTAGGAAACTGGATGCATCTTTTTATAGTGTGGTTGTTGCTTGATGGTTTGAGGTTGAACTAGATCGGGGTAGTCAACCTTTTTATACCTACCGCCCACTAATGCATCTTTCTTGATGGTAAAATTTCCTTACCGCCCACCAGTGCTCAATGGAAGGGGGATTCAGCTTGTGCCGTAGAACCCCCTACCGCCCACCTAGAATCCTGAAACGCCTCAGTTTCTGGGTAGAACGATGGGGGTGGAGACACTCCTTCAGAGAGAACAATAGCGAGGCCAGAGCAGGGAGAAAGAGAAGGAGGGTGGAGGAAAAGGCAGCGGTGGGGAGCAGAGGTGGGGACAAAAGGTGGTAGCAGCACCAGCAGGGGATGGCAGAGAAAAACAAAGACAGCAATTACCACAACTTGTCTCAGAGGATAGACTGTGTCATGCCAGCCCTGCATCCAGGGCCGTCTTTACCTGGGGGTGCAAGGGGTGTGGGGCAACCGGGGCGCCAAATTCTGGGGGGCACCAGGTACCCGCCGCTGAAGCTGCCTAAGCTCTTAACTATCTACCTGTTATGAAATAATAAATAATTTTTATCAAGCTAGAAAAAAAAATACTTATATACCTAGGTATTACCGAAATGTATACCTACTGTTTCACTAAATGACTTTCGACTTTGTGCACTCATTTACCAAAGACATGTCGCGCAAGCGGTGGCGCTTGTCATTCACAAAGGTGGCGCTTTTCATTCTCAACAGCGCCATGCACACAAAATTATATTATAATTATATATAATTAAATTATATACTGTATATCTCAAAATATTACATTACGTATTGAGCTGCTATGCGGCAGCAGGGTCAGCAGCACCTTTTGACACGACTGATGTTTCTTCTAAGTAGATGCCTAAACAATATTTATAAATTTAAGTGTGGTGGTGTTATATACTTAAGTATAAGTGTATTGTAAATAAATGAGCAAATAAAAAAGTTTTTTCTTTTTCCTCCCTTCTTTCCTAAACAAGAGATAAGGCATAAGCGTGGTGTCTGACATAAGCATAATAGAAGTTAATTTGGGGACTAAGCTAAATTTGGGGGCGCTGGGCGGATCTTTGCACCCTGGCGGCACATATGCTAAAGACGGCCCTGCCTGCATCTAAACATAAAAAGGTAAAGGGACCCCTGACCATTAGATCCATTTGTGGACGACTCTGGGGTTGTGGTGCTCATCTCGTTTTATTGGCCTGAGTCATGTGGCCAGCATGACTAAGCTGCTTCTGGCGAACCAGAGCAGCGCACAAAAATGCCGTTTACCTTCCCGCCAGAACGGTACCTATTCATCTACTTGCACTCCATGCTTTCAAACTGCTAGGTTGGCCGGAGCAGAGACCGAGCAATGGGAGCTCACCCTGCCGCGAGGATTCGAACCGCCGACCTTCTGATCGGCAAGACCTAGGCTCTGTGGTTTAACCCACAGCGCCACCCGCGTCCCACATCTAAACATAGATCTGCACAAAGGTGGTGTCTAGTTAGGGGAAACACCACTACGCTATAAAACCTGTTCATATTTTATGTGCTGCGCTTTGTGATGTAAATAGTGGGTATTTGCGGAAGAAGCACTTTGGGAATGTCTGAACTAGGTTAAAAATGTCAATAGTTACATTTTCTGCATCACGAAACATTTCACTTTATCCATCTTGGGCTATATTTATTTCCTCTTGGCTTCTGAGCCCCTTCTGCTCTCAACACTGATGAATATTTCGGGATGTGAGAAGGGGGCTTTTCAATGGTGGCACCCAAGTTGCACGATAATTTTCTCCATCTAGGCCCTTCATTACCCATATAATGAGAGCTCTCTTACCCTATAAGAGAGCAGTGAAGCCACTTTTCCTTTTTCAGCTGGAGACATTGAGTGGTTTGCGGTTCATGCTTTTACTTCTGTTTTTCGCTGCAGCTTTGACTGTTTTATTGTCTGCTATCAGTGATGTTATTGCATTTCAGAATGGATTTTATTTATATTCACATACTGTCTTGTTTTCAAGTTGCAGTAAGGCACCTTGAATGTGCGCTGCATAAAAAGGCAAGTATACATTTAAATAGACATAAATGAACGTCTGTTCCTTCACTGCAGTCATTTGTATTTTTAAAGTGTCTGCAAAAGCATCGCTCAGGGGATGGTCTTCATGGTTTGCACGATGACTCAGATGTGCAAGTCTCTTTATGTTCAATGGGCTTTACTCCCAGATAAGTGCTCTTATGGCTGCCACCCTAAACACACTTCTTGGGAAGTAAAACACCTTGAACATAGTGGTACTTACTTCCAGGTGCATAGATGAGAGCTCTCACTTCAAATATCTGTCCAATCTTCCCTCCTCAGTGACACATCAGTAGGGCTGGCCTCAGAGGTGGGGTCACCTACTGTATCCCATCCTCCATTAGAGGGTCCATTGTCAACATATTTTAATCAAAATATGTTAAAAAAACAAACTACAATATCTTCCAAATTGTCCAAATAAAGGTCTCCATTCTTCCATAAAAATTCATCCGTTGATTTCTTCATTTGCTATCGCCTTTGCCTCCCCCCACAAATATTTTATGAGAGTTCCCCCAAACCCTCCTAAGCAAATGTTGGGGTTTGCACACAGGTGAAGAGAGGAAATCCAGTTGCACTAGTGCTGATCCTTGCACCAGCACAACTATTTACAAGAATACCTTGGCTCACAGAGCTCTCCAACCTGGAACTGACTGCACATCACCATGAACCTGTGATTACCCAATGAGCTTCTGCTGAGGGCTTCTCCTGAGTTATCTTCCCGTCACTCTGAACTGTTGGGGAAGGTTTGACTCATCGGTGTTCAAGCCTCTATAGCATATCAATATCCTGAGGGGAGTGACACAGTGCGAGGCCTTTGTCCATTTCTGGATTGATCATTAAGACTCCACTGCCATAAAGCAGCTAGAGATCTCCATTAATCTTCTGCACCAATAGTTTTATCTTTCATGAAGTAAAATTGATTCCCTTATCTCAGCTGGTGAAGACGGAAGAACAAATGTCTGCCTTGACTCGCGGCCCAGACAAAGCCTGCGAAAAGTTTTCTGAAGTAACCAAAATAACAACTTTTAGATATGGCGGCACGCTGTGTTGCCTCGGCTTTTTTCCTTTTTTCTTTGAGTGCACATTTTTTGGTACTTCAGACATAGCTGTCAACTTACAGATTTGAAAATAAGGGACCAGCAGCCAAAATAAGGGACCTACAGCCTATTCCAGGCACTCCAGTCTTCCTGTCCTCCTGCAGTCTGTTCAAACTCATGCTGGTAGCTTCGAGAACACTGTCCAACCAACTTTGTAACCAGAGGTTCAACTGAATAGAATCTGAATCACATGCACCACAAGGCCTATGCAGCCTCAACTTAAGATGGCTCCCCGGCCTGGCTTTGCACTGCAACGTTTGCAGCAGCACATGCAACAAAATGGCGTCCAGCATTCAAAAAACCCCTCAGCTTGCATTAACTAGCCACACACAAGGCATGCAAGCTCCACCCCCCAGTCGTTCTTAGACTCCTTATTGGGTGAGCAACACAGCCAAGCAACACAGTTGGAGCCTCCCTCCTCCCTGGCCGGCAGGGAGGGAGGGAGAGGAGCTGCTTCCTTTGAAATTTAAGGAACATCATTTAAGGGACATTTAAGGGACATCCATCAATAAGGGACAGCAGCGGGACATGGCGCTGGAATAAGGGGCTGTCCCTTCAAATAAGGGACACTTGACAGCTATGAATTCAGAATGTCTGAGTAGACGGAAAGTGATTTAAAAAAAACATACACCAAAAGAAACCTGAATGATTATGAAATGGCTTAGCCTGAGACTCCCTGACATTAGGGCTTCCATATGTCTAGGATTTCCCAGACATATCCAGGATTTGTCCGTCGCAAATAGCATCCGGACCATACTGGTGGGGCTGTTTTAGGAATACCTAGGCTGCACCCTGCTGGCTATTCTTGTCCTAGTCACGACACCACACTTGTTTTCATTTTTTTTTAAAAAGGGGCTATGAGTCTAAGGTTACTTGAAAAACTTCCCCTTTAGCATTTCCCGTATTGGAATTCTTGACATTAAAAAATGTTCAAAGTACAGATTATGTATTGAATTATTCATCAAGTAACATTTCTACAAGATGAAAGGAGAAGTCCTTTTATTTTATTTTTCCCCGGCGATGTCAAACATCGAAGTGACAACATGCCCAATAATTAGTGCAAGAAAACATCCCAGATTATAGGTAAGAATCAATGAGCAGGGGTAGCTGTTTTAAAATCCTATTAGTTTAATGAATCACACTTAAGAAGCCCCTCATAATTGTATTATAAAAAAGCAGTCAGAGCAATGTAAAACCACCCATCGTATCATATTCAGCGTGTCAACTTTATTGCTGCAGTTACTGGAATTTAATAAGAGAAATGCGACACATAGAGGAATTAATTGAGATAAAAGAGGAGAGTCGGTTAAGTTAATAATGTGCTGCATTAGGTAAGGAGCCGCAATTGTTCATCTGAATGCATAAGAACACCTGTTGGTCTCATTTCCACAAATAATTGTTATGTTAATTGAATAATGTAACCCCGAATATCAATTTGCAAATTGTTCTCATATTGGAAAGGTTGAGTTGGCGAGTAATGTTAGAAAAAGGCAACGGTTTCCTTTCCACTGCAAAACGGAATGTGTGAAATTGCCATAAGTTATCACACACTGGTCTGAGCCTCTTCATAAAGGGTTCACCTTTACTTGCATTATTAATCCCCACAATCAATGCACTACACCTTTACTGAGACTTTCTTTTATCATTCCTTCCAATAGCAAACTCAAGTCATGAATGCTGTTAGGCTTATGGGCCAAAAAGGGCCACAGAGAAAAAACAGGGAAGGATCAGCATGTTTGCGGTGAACCCTGGCGTGTTCACAGAAGGAGCATCCCATTGTCATGCCCTCCAACATTTCTCCGATGAAAATAGGGACATCCTATTCTGACGGTATGGGACACGGGTGGGGCTGTGGGTTAAACCACAGAGCCTAGGACTTGCCAATCAGCTGGATGGACTCAGTAATAAGGTTGTTTCCTATGGATTAAGCCAGCTATAGCCTGAGTGCATTGCTCAGGATGATTCAGCACAACAGCAACCTGAGTCCATGACCTATGAGAGAGCTCAAGCAACTTCAGACTCCATAGCCACGTGTAAGGTGGTGTCAGGCTTGGGGGAATCAGTTTCCTCCCCTGTGGCTGTAAATAAGATGAAACAAAAGGAACAACTTACTAGTTAGATTCTTTAATAATCACAGCGAGAGACAAAAGAACACATCTCCTAGAAATGGCGGTGCTCCCAATTAAGGATTACACCCTCTTCCATCCCTATTAATCCATGTCCCTCCTACGTCTTGTAATCAGAGCTTGCCCCCTCTGTGCTTTCTGTTCTGACACTTTCTGAACTCTTCTTGACCTTGGGGAGAGCGGAGGAATGCTGTCCAGAGATTGAGAATCTGTTAACTCTCTGTCTTCCAGTGCTTCTTCTCCTAGGTGTTCCCCATCCAGTATTCCCCAGCTTCTGCCTTCTGAACTATATCCCTCTGCAAACCGCTGTTCCAAATCTATACTGTCCTCCTGCTCCTGGGAAGATTCAGGATCAGGGGGAGGGGGGGCTTCCACCATTCCTCCTCAGTGCAGCCCTCCTTAGCACGGTCCCTGACAGGTGGACAAGTATCAGCTTACATTTCTGACATGCTCCAGAAATGAGGCCCTCAGTTAGAGGCTGCTTTAGCAAGATGGACATACCTCCACGGTCTTTGTCCCATCATGTGAGTAGCTTGGTTCCTCTCTGAAGCCACAGTTATGAAGGTAAGTAGGCTATTTTCAGACTTTCTTGGCCAACAAGAGGTCTTATACCGTTGATGTACGCAAGCCTCAACTTTCTAACTACTGCACAAGTTCCAGAAAGCTACTTCACAACCTTGGGTGAGCACAGACTAGTGCGCCTAAAGCACAAAAAGATTAATTTTTAACAATGCACATTTTAAAAGTCATAAATATGATAAAATGTGTAGAATTAGCATAACCAAGACAAGAAATGCCACATAATTGGCCGCCAGATTTTATCAGTCTTTCGCTCAACGATCCCCATCTTCCATTTGCTTCATTGACTTTTAATAACATTTGCCAATCTTCCCGAAATGAAATCATGTTAGCACGACAAACATTTGAAAAGAAATCTGTTCGCTGAATTATGAGCGTGATTCCTGGGGAGCATTGCTGCGCTCCTTTCAACAGAGCCTCATTTTTAGCAATGAGGCGGTTGCGGTGATAATTTGAGAAAGTTCCAGTGTTAAATTTGTTGAAATCTTTAGAAGCCAAGAACCAAGTTACAGGCAAGTACTCTTTCGTGAGAGAACCCCAGCAAAGATTTAACATGAAAAAACATGCAGCAAAGCAAAGTGTGGGAACATAGACTGTTAAACCTTAACATGTGCCATTTCCAGTGAATTCCAAAGTATCCCACTTTAAAATCTCCTCCCAGAGGTTCCTATTTCCCCTAGCATACAGATAGACCACATTTTTGGTAAATTTTAAAAATGGTTTACTTACAAATTTTCCAAAGGTCAGATTCATGTGCTTTTCCATGCAGCCATCAGAAAAGTTGCACAGGCAGTGAAATGTTGCTTGGTTACAACATAGCAAAAGTTCCTAATAGGAAAACAATAGTTTCAGACTCCATTCTTGCCTTAAACAGAAGAGGCTGGTTAAAGCCATGAAGCTGGAGAGAGCAACTCGGGGCTCCTCATGCACCATAGTTCACATGTAGACTGAGGGAACAAAGGTTTGGTTACCTATTTCTTCCCAAGGTGAGGGGAAGTGACAGGCAGGGCAACTTACTCTATGGCATGGGTAGGCAAACTAAGGCCTGGGGGCCGGATCTGGCCCAAGCGCCTTCTAAATCCAGCCTGCGCACGGTCTGGGAATCAGCATGTTGTTACATGAGTAGAATGTGTCCTTTTATTTAAAATGCATCTCTGGGTTATTTGTGGGGGCTTCCTGGTGTTTTTACATGAGTAGAATGTGTGCTTTTATTTAAAATGCATCTCTGGGTTATATGTGGGGCATTGGAATTCGTTCATTTATTTATTTTTCAAAGTATAGTCTGAGGGACAGTGGAGCGGCCCCCTGCTGAAAACGTTTGCTGACCTCTGCTCTATGGCATAAACCCCTCCATGCTTTAATTACAGCCATACCTCATGTTATGTCTGCTTCATGTTACGTTCTTTTAGGTTACGTCCCGCGGCGACCCGGAAGTACCGGAAAGGGTTACTTCCAGGTTTTGCTGCTCGCGCATGCGCAGAAGCAGCGAGTTGCAACCCGCACATGTGCAGACGCCGCCACTGCGTGTTACGCTCTTTTCATGTTGCGAACGGGCCTCCGGAGCGGATCCCGTTCGCAACCAGAGGTACCACTGTAGACTCAAGCATGCTGGTTATATGTGGGTGGTTTAGCCCACAAAATTTAAGTAGGTCTGAAAGGCAAGAAATGCAAAAGAAAGAGAGAATCAAGAACGAAGGAGGAAGAGGTACCATTCCAGGAGGACAAGGAAACACCCCTGCTCCATATTTCGGGCCACAGGTTGTGTTCAGAAGCACTTCACTCCTCAGTCAACTCACTTGGTAAAGCCCCATATGGGATTTGAAGCACGATTATACCACTTAAAGCAGTTGTGAATTCTCCCAAAGAATCCTGGGAACGGTCATTTGTCAAGAGTGCTAAGAGTTGCTAGGAGATGCCTGTTCACAAAGCTGCAATTTCCAGAGTTCCTTGGGAAAGAAGGACTGACTGTTCAACCACTCTGGAAACTCTACCTCTGTGAGGGTCTCCTAAGAACTCCCAGCCCCCTTCACAAATGACACTTCCCAGAATTCATTGGGGGAAGCCATGACAGTTTAAAGTGGTATGATAGTGTTTTAAACGCATTCTGCCGATGGGATCTCAGATTCGAATCTGCCATGTAAGGGAGCCCCTTTAAACTAACATGTACTAATTTGATAACTGTATAATTTGGGAATTAATTGTTATTGTTATAATTTGGCTATTATTTGGGGAATATTGGAAAACTAATTTTATTTTTATTTTTTTTTAAAAATGATGCTTCTGACCTTTACACACACAAAAAAACCCCACAGCCTAATACACCCACCGCACTGCAAGCTCATGGATTTAGGAGAGAAGTATAGATTATTTTACAAAAGAGCCCTAGGCCTACGTATAGTAAAATAATTAAGAGACTGTTCACTTCTTAATGAGGCCGCTGTGCTAATGTATTTTCCCATTATCTCCTCCTCTCTCTGTGTGATGGCCTGGGACTCAGGCTCAGACTCAGAACCAGAGGAGTCTCAGTCTGCACCGGATCCTTTGCCTCAGGCATCATCTGAACCAAGACTGGGGCCTGATCCTGAAGAGTCCCAGTCTGCACAGGTTCCGCTGCAACAAACACCAGCTGGGCCGAGTCACTTCAGCTGGGCCATGACTTACAGCTGCTCCACTACCGGTTTGGTCAGTGGAGGCTGAGGCAGCCCCTGGGTCTAATAACCCACTGACGTCTCCTGAGCTGCAGAGACTAAGGTCTGAGAAGGAGAGATCTGAGTACTCGCAGGAGGAGTGCTCGCCTTCAGGCAAAACAGGGAGGCGAGTTGCCGGGGGATCAGGACCGGCTGCTACCACGACAAAGATAAAAGGCTGTCAGACCCCGCCCCAGGTTGCTGGAGCAACATTGCTGTATGCTAGATCCTGCCTGAGATCCTGTACCTGTCCTTGCCTGGTTTCCTGCCTCGTGTCTTGCCTTGGCCATGTTGGACTGACTCCCAGCAGAACCTTCAGATTCTGGACCGGTCCTGGACCATGTTTCATGGGTTACCCCCGGGCCCAGCACACTCTCTCTCCCCATTGATCCAGTGGTGGAGGAAGGGGGGTGCAGTGGGGGCGGTCTGCCCCGGGTGTCATCCCAGCTGGCTTGGCCACTTATGCCATAGTAGAGTAAATAACTGTTTATATCCATGACAGACTTGCAGTCGAACATAATTAACGTCAGTCCAAAACACTTACTAGTAAAAAAAATAAAAATGCTTGCACTGTATGAACTGCATTCTCGACAGTAACTGAAGTAGGTTTATCTTTTCCTCTAAATGAAAACTTACTGGCTGGGGAGAAGAAGGGGAGGAGGGAGAACTTCCCGTAATTATTTACAACTGCAGCATCATTAAATAATTAGGCAATCCATAATAAATGTGCTGCTTTGATACCTTTTTTATTACAGGAGGGAAAGCCAAGTGCATGCATATTCAGCCTCAGCTTAGCTCCAAGAAATCGTAAAAGGCTTTCCAAAGCATGTGAAACTGTTCTGTCTTTTTATTTAGCCTTTCAGGGCACTTAGCATTTTCCTTGAGCTTTCATTGGTTCAGCGTTCCCCTTACACACACATTCCTGCTTTTGTGTGCCTTATGGAATTATGCAGTCAGAGGGTGTTCTAAGTAGTAAATGAGCATTCGCACCTCTAAATGCATGGCAGTATAGCTCATTCATTAGCACAGTTACTGACCTTGCTATAATTAAATGAATGGCACATTTAATCTAATATGCTCCAAACAGCGATATATATAGGGGGACGCACCCGGCGGTGTTACGACATCCATTTGGCTGGAATAAACAAACGCTGAACAATGGACTCGACAGCCTGATTCGAACATAATTCTCTCAATGTGGTTTCTGAATCACAGGAAGCGTCTGCATGCACTCAGCCGAGTCCCCGATGCATGGGCAGTGTGATGGCAGGTGCAACTTGATGGAGCGTCTCCACCCCCATCATTCAGCCTGGACACTGAGGTCCACCACCGAGAGTCTTCTGGCAGTTCCCTCACTCCGAGAAGTGAAGTTAGAGGGAACCAAGCAGAAGGCCTTCTTATCAGTGGTGCCCAGCCTGTGGAACGCCCTCCCATTACATGTCAAGGAGAAAAAGAACTACACAACCTTTAGAAGACATCCGAAGGCAGCCCTGTATTGGGAAGTTTTTAATTTTTGGTGTTTTGTTATGTTTTTATAAGTGTTGGAAGCCGCCCAGAGTGACTGGGGCAACCTAGCCAGATGAGTGGGGGTAGGTTAATGATGATGATGATAAAAAAGGTATAATGGTAAAGGACCCCTGGACAGTTAAATCCAGTCAAAGGCGACTATGGGGTTGCGGCGCTCATCTCGCTTTCAGGTTGAGGGAGCCAGCATTTGTCCACAGACAGCTTTCCTGGGTCATGTTCCCAGCATGACTAAACCGCTTCTAGCACAACAGAACAAACACCATGACGGAAACCAGAGCACACGGAAACACTGTTTACCTTGCCGCTGCAGCGGTGCCTGTTTATCTACTCGCACTGGCATGCTTTCGAACTGCTAGGTTGGCAGGAGCTGGGACAGAGCAACAGGAGCTCACCCAATCACAGGGATTCGAACCACCGACCTTCTCATTGGCAAGCCTAAGAGGCTCTGTGGTTTAGACCACAGCGCCACCCGCGTCCCTAATAATAACGGACACAATGGTGCGCATTGCCTTGCATGGGCAAGGTAGCTTGTGTGGCGCTGGGATGAAAGCACCTCAGCTTCCACAAGGAGAGCTGCAGCAGTTTCACCTGGCATCTTGCTGGCTGGGGCCAATGCAGCTTTTTTAAACATTGTGGTATGTTGCCAAACCGTGTTGTTTGGCTGGCGATACACCAAGATGTTGAAAACCCAACATCAGCCAGCCCTAGTGGATCTCCCTGGTGTGGAATCTGGCAAAGGGTTTGCGGAATGTGGAGAAATATTGCAGGACTACTATTTACCAGTCAGCAGAAGGCAGATCTCTGGATGAACAGCAATAGGTTTGGAGTGAATTTTTTTAACCCAATTGTTTAATTGGAATACTGTAGGTTTTTTTTCAGTGATGTGCTTACTTACTGGCATTATCCTTCTTTGTAATTATTACTCAACAGGTTCTTTTAATTGCTATATACACCGTTGGGTCATCCGACAAGTTTCCAGCTGCAATGGTGGGTTTCATGGTGGAAAAAACAGCATACAAATAAACAAACACATTAATGGTCAATAGTAGCAGCAAGAAAACAACGTTCCACATCTAAATTAGGCAATAGAAAGGGGAAAGGAGTGGGCTTTTTCTGCTGAAGGACACTTCAGTTTTGGTGCTGAAAACAAATCCCTTAGGTTGAGGGTGTGCTCTATGTCTTTTGCACCGGGTTCTAGTTGGTAGATTCTGGGGTACTAGGGGGGAAAGACACAAACTAGATCTGACAAACCTGGGTTCTTGTGCTTTGTCTGCTGTGTGTGGATTAGCAGGGAAAATTGAGAATTTATAGGAGGCATGTAGACAGTTTGTGATAGATCCAGCAGATGGCAGTCACAGAGCCAACATCTGTCTTTCGCTTTGCTGCAAACCAGGAAGGCGTTGAGAATGTTGCTATGAATCTCTAGGTATCTTGGTCCCAAGGTGTCCTTGGAGAAGAAGACAGGGTTAGTGACCTCATACCACCATATGTCCCATGGGAAAACCGTCCGTACTCTGCCAACTATCATCAGAATAAGGGCAAATCCTTTCTAAGAGGAGAATGTGCACCAAGACCTCATCCATCCATGCCTGAAAAGTGAATGGGAGACATGCAAGAATTTTCAAGGGGGCGGGGGGACGGGGGACACAGAGGAACTTGATGTTAGATTGAATCCAGGGTAAGCAATGGCATAGCCTCCAACATTTCTCCAATGAAAATAGGTAAAGGTAAAGGTACCCCTGCCCGTACGGGCCAGTCTTGACAGACTCTGGGGTTGGTGCGCCCATCTCACTCTATAGGCCGGGGGCCAGCGCTGTCCGGAGACACTTCCGGGTCACGTGGCCAGCGTGACATCGCTGCTCTGGCGAGCCAGAGCCGCACACGGAAACGCCGTTTACCTTCCCGCTAGAAAGTGGTCCCTATTTATTTACTTGCACCCGGGGGTGCTTTCAAACTGCTAGGTTGGCAGGCGCTGGGACCGAGCAACGGGAGCGCACCCCGCCGCGGGGATTCGAACTGCCGACCTTTCGATCGGCAAGCCCTAGGAGCTGAGGCTTTTACCCACAGCGCCACCCGCGTCCCTATCCAATGAAAATAGGGGTGTCCTATTCCATAATATGGGATACAGGTGGCGCTGTGGTCTAAACCACAGAGCCCAGGGCTTGCCAATCAGAAGGTCGGATCCCTGTGACGGGGTGAGCTCCCGTTGCTCGGTCCCTGCTCCTGCCAACCTAGCAGTTTGAAAGCACGCCACTGCAAGTAGATAAATAGGTACCGCTCCGGCGGGAAGGTAAATGGCGTTTCCGTGCGCTGCTCTGGTTCGCCAGAAGCGGCTTAGTCATGCTGGCCACATGACCCGGAAGCTGTACGCCAACTCCCTCGGCCAGTAAAGCGAGATGAGCATCGCAACCCCAGAGTCGTCCGCAACTGGACCTAACGGTCAGGGGTCCCTTTACCTTTATTCCATAATAATTATTTTATTTTATTTTAATTATATTTATTTATTATTTATACTCTGCCCATCTGAATGGGCTGCCCCAGCTACTCTGCATGGCTTCCAACATATAAAAATAGATGATAAACATTAGACATTAAAAAAAACTTCCCTATGCAGGACTGCCTTCAAATGTCTTCTAAAGGTTGTATAGTTACTATCTCCTTGGCTCAGAGGGTTGCATAAATACACAGCACCCAACATTTATCTGATAAGAATAGGGACATGCTAAGGAAAAGTGGGACCTTTATTGTAGTGACAATAAAGGTTTATTATGTTTATTATTTATGTATATATATGTATTCATTTTTTCTTGTTTATGATTTTGGGGAAAGAACCTGCCCCCCTCCATTGCAGACCTTCCAAGGAACAGTCAAAGCTATCCTGGTTTCTGATTTGATCCCAGAATACATGTTTATTAGATATATACAGTGCTACCTCAGGTTACATACAGTTCAGGTTACATACGCTTCTGGTTACAGACTCCGCTAACCCAGAAATAGTACCTCGGGTTAAGAACTTTGCTTCAGGATGAGAACAGAAATTGTGCAGCGGCGGCGCGGCTGCAGCAGGAGGCCCCATTAGCTAAAGTGGTGCTTCAGGTTAAGAACAGTTTCAGGTTAAGAATGGACCTCCAGAACGAATTACGTATTTAACCTGAGGTACCACTGTATACCTGTTTATTACCCTTCCATTTTTTCTAAAACTACATAGCTGTTGTGGGTTACCTCGGGTTAAGAACTTAATTCGTTCTGAAGGTCCGTTCTTAACCTGAAACCGTTCTTAACCTGAGGTACCACTTTAGCTAATGGAGCCACCCGCTGCCACCGCACGATTTCTGTTCTCATCCTGAAGCAAAGTTCTTAACCCGAGGTACTATTTCTGGGTTAGCGGAGTCTGTAACCTGAAGCCTCTTTAACCTGAAGCGTCTGTA
This sequence comes from Podarcis siculus, assembly GCA_034642415.1. Lineage (NCBI taxonomy): Eukaryota > Metazoa > Chordata > Lepidosauria > Squamata > Lacertidae > Podarcis > Podarcis siculus. Next base: position 552,502 of record JAXCMG010000075.1, on the reverse strand, counting down.
ACCCGAGGTACCACTGTATGCATTTAAAGCCAACAACCCCAGAAAATAGTCCTGGAAATCGAAGTTCCTTCAGTGTACTGGGAACATCTACCCTCCCTTCCCCACTGGTGGGCGGGGTTTGCGGCACTGAGCGGAGCTCACCTGGATAGGTGCCATCCACCTGCTTGAGCCGGCCTTTGACCCGCCCTCGGCCAGGGAGGACAATGGACGGACGGCTGGGGGTGGGCCTAAGGCCAAAAGAAAAGAGGCTGACTCCTGGGCTCAAGCCTCTTTTGCTGTTCTTCCTTCCAGGATCACCCACCCTCCCTCAAATTAATAATTTCTTGCCTTCATAATTTCATCCTAGGTCTGCGATCTTCAATTGAATGATTCTTTCCTTACAGGCTAATATTTTGCGTTCCAGGTCAGCGGGCGTTGCTGCGGTCATAAGATGGTTGCTGTATTCAGAACCGGGAAGGAATTTTCCCTGCATTGGCAGGTTTCGCCTTCCCTGTAGCATTTTGATCACAACTTTAGCGGTTTTTAGGCCTTGGCAAGGTAGCCTTTAACGGACGCGGGTGGTGCTGTGGGTTAAACCACAGAGCCTAGGACTTGCCGATCAGAAGGTCAGCGGTTCGAATCCCCGCGACGGGGTGAGCTCCCGTTGCTTGGTCCCTGCTCCTGCCAGCCTAGCAGTTCGAAAGCACGTCAAAGTGCAAGTAGATAAATAGGTAGTGCTCCAGTGGGAAGGTAAAAGGTGTTTCCGTGCGCTGCTCTGGTTCGCCAGAAGCGGCTTAGTCATGCTGGCCACATGACCCGGAAGCTGTATGCTGGCTCCCTCGGCCAATAAAGTGAGATGAGCGCCGCAACCCCAGAGTCGGTCACCTAATGGTCAGGGGTCCCTTTACCTTTACCTAAAGGGTAAACTGCAGTTCCCAGGATTTGGGATGGGCACTTTAAATGTAAGCAAGGCTTCAGCAGGAGCGGGAGGCTTCCTGTTTCACCTCAGGCGGCAGAATGAGACGGGTCACCCCTGGTGAGCTGTGATGCCACATTTCAAATGATCTCAACTAGTTTTTCCAAGATTAAGAAAACGAAGCATTAATGTTATCTTTTCATCCAGTGATGAGCATGCAGGTGTTCTTAAGAGACATGTGACCCTTCAGTTTAAGGTCTTTTGTTTCTGCCTTTCTTCTCAAAGGGAAGAATTTGAAAGGAGATTCAGTTCGAAGAATAATCAGGAGTGCGCTCTGTAAGAAGGCTGGCGTACTACTTCCATAGATGACTCCCGTGTAGCCTTTCAAGTTACAGAAGAAGAAAAAGGAGTAATAGTTTTTAATTTACAAAAGGGAGGGGGAGAGAGAAAACCAGCAAGGCCAAAAACAGGAGAATGAATTGGCTGGAAACAAATGCTCATTACTGACAAGGGGAACTCTCAGCTCCTACTGCAATTCTGAGGAACTATTTTGAGGAACTGTTGTACGCAAGGCTGAACTGTTCTTTCGATGAAGCAAAATGTTTTCTTGCAGATTAGGAGGGGGAGAGTGAAATAGATAGAAGCACATTTCTGTGCATGTCTCCTCCAAAGTAAGTCCTGTTCAATTCCCTAGGGCTTTGTTGTTGCTGTTTAGTTGTTTAGTCATGCCCGCTTCTTCGTGACCCCATGGACCAGAGCACGCCAGGCACTATGCCTGTTGTCTTTGTCCATGGAGTTTTCTTGGCAGGGATACTGGAGTAGCTTGCCAGTTCCTGCTCCAGGTGGATCATGTTCGGTCAAACCTCTCCACTATGACCTGTCCATCTTGCGTGGCCCTGCACGGCATAGCTCATAGCTTCTCTGAGTTATTCAAGCCCCTTCGCCATGGCAAGGCAGTGATCCATGAAGGGGTCCCTAGGGCTTACTCCCACGTAAGTGGGTACAGGACTGCAGCCCTTATGTTTTTAGATAACCTTTCTCAAAGGTCAGGATCCATGGCTCTCCCAACTACCCCAGTGTTATAAGGGGAAAAAACTGCTCCTTTTCTCTTATGGCGTATCCAAGAGCCCATATAGAGTCCTTAAGTAGGTTCCTTATTGGTAGGAGAAAATAACAGAGTCCAACCAGTGTATACTGAGAAGCAAAGAGGCTAGTAAGCCTGATCTTTATTAAACGGTTGCAACAGGGTCCCCACGCACCACATCCAGGAAGGAGGAGAGAACCCAGAACAATGGTGCGCTAGCCCTTATTTAGACTTTTGAAATTGCCCACCCTGTAGCCCAAAATTCCCACCCCTAAAAAAGCACACATACATCATGAAGGAGGTGGTCTACAGCAAAAAATCCTGTCTGCCAGGATACCTAATAATGGTCACTGATTGCATTACCTGGGCAGCCTGGCCATTCTTTTGTTACGGTTAATAGTTTAGTTCCTGAATCCAGGTCACAGGCTCACCCTATTCATACACAAAGACAGGATTTGTAAGCAAAAAGACAATGGGGAGGCTTTCCCATTTTCTTTCTCCTTGCAGAGAAATATTTGAGGTCAATTTGGGAGAGTCAAAATGGCTTCAGGATTGCTCTCCTGAACTATTTCAGACACGTGGTTTATGTTAAGTTGTGGGTGAACATATCAGACGACACAGCGATTCTTCAAACAGCTCCTGTTTATTCACAGGCCAGAACAGAACTGAACTGAAGGGTTCAGCCAGCCTGCTTATATAGAGCTCCACTACAATGCAACAGTAACCACTTTCTGTAACTATCCAATCACTGAACGTCACTTTCAATCCCTTATTTGCATATGTGGACCTGAGTGAAAACTATCTACAGTATCCCCCTGCTGGCCCAGGGTGAGAACTTCAGTGCATAACAGTTTATATACTTATGCATGTGTTTGCCTTGTACATCTATGAACATTTAATTTATATTTGAGAACTTAGAATTCTTATAACACCAGCGAGACTTAAGAACGTTGTAAACCTGATCATCTCCTGCAGTTTGGTGGGATGATTTCTACCGCCTGCTTGCTTAAAAGCACCCTTTTATTTTTACCTTTTAACTTCACTTGCAATAGGATTCATGAGGCTACATCATGGACTGATTTCAAAGTATATAATTCCAAGGTGAGGGTGAGGGGGAGTCAGTCCCTGTCCTTTGCTTCAGGCCTTTAAAAACCTTTCTCTAGATAAAATGATGCTGCTTCTTTTGCTTTGCGGATCAAAGGGTACCAGGAGGTTAAAGAAATATACAGGTTTGCAAAAGCGGACGAGAGATATGTGTCAAAGTCAGTGCACAGCACAGATATTTCAGCAGGTGTTGGTTTTCTGCACTTTCCTGGTCTGCGATTTAAGAAAAATGGCTCAGCTATAATGGAACCTAATGTTGTCATGCTGGGCTTTGCTTTCATCTTGAAAACCAAAGGATTCATTCATGTTTGATAATATGCTGTACTAGAAGATCCATTCTAACACAGTATTATGCATATGAACAGGGTCTAAGTGTATGCAGGGAAGCTCAGTTTTCATCTTCTAAGGAACAAATTTCTAGGCCTTATGTCTGCTAAGATGTGCTTAGGAACCTAAGGAAGCAGGACTTGGGGGTCCTACATACCGTATTTCTCGCTCTATAAGACGCACCAGACCACAAGACGCACCTAGTTTTTGGAGGAGGAAAACAAGAAGAAAAAAATTCAGAATCTCAGAAGCCAGAACAGCAAGAGGGATCGCTGCACAGTGAAAGCAGCAATCCCTCTTGCTGTTCTGGCTTCTGTGATAGCTGTGCAGCCTGCATTCGCTCCATAAGACGCACACACATTTCCCCTTACTTTTTAGGAGGGAAAAAGTGAGTCTTATAGAGCAAAAAATACGGTAATCCCATCTCATGGATCTAGCTAGGTTGGCCAGGCCTTGTCCCACCAAGCCATTCTGAGCTGTCCTCAGCCATCTGTTCCAGACTGGCTGTCATATATGACATCCAGCACCAGAAAGTTGGAACTGTGGCTTGAAACTTCGAAATGCAGCTAATGGAAAACACCTGAGCCAGTCCTTCCTTTGCACAGTGACAGAAAGAGATTCCAGATTCAAGAAGTGCTGACTTTCGGCTGCAAAGAAATCATCAGGAGCCCACTTCAGTGTACTCTCCCTTTTTTTGAAATCATTTTTTATTTGATTTTACAAATATAAGTTTATAACAATACCAAATGCATATTTACTGTATATCTGAAGGAACGTCTCCACCCCCATCGTTCAACCCGGACACTGAGGTCCAGCGCCAAGGGCCTTCTGGTGGTTCCCTCACTGTGAGAAGCGAAGTTACAGGGAACCAGGCAGAGGGCCTTCTTGGTAGTGATGCCTGCCCTATGGAACGCCCTCCCAGCAGATGTCAAGGAGATGAACAACTATCTGACTTTTAGAAGACATCTGAAAGCAGCCCTGTTTAGGGAAGTTTGTAATGTTTGATACTGTATTGTGTTTTTAATATTTGGTTTTAAGCCGCCCATAATGGTCGGGGTATAAATATATTATTATTATTATTATTATTATTATTATTATTATTATTATTAATAATAATAATAATATTCTGTATATGGAGGTGTCTCTGAATCTTGAGACTTCACTCCATCTACTCCATGGGTCTTATTGTAAACATTTTCAACTACATATTTTTTCATAATCTATATTTTGTATCCATCCAAAGTGAATCTCATGTTACAAGTGAGATTAAAATCCTGATAATGTTTTCATCTACCTACAGTGGTCTCCTAAATGAATTATAAATTTTTCCCATTCTTTTTTAAAGTTTTTGTCCTCTTGTTTCCTGAGCTTTCCAGTCAGCTTTGCCATTTTGGTGTAGTTCATCAGCTTAGTTTGCCATTCCACTCTGGTAGTGACTCTTTCTTCTTTCCATCCCTGGGCTAGTAGCATCCCACTTTGGTGTACTCTACACTCTCCCTTTTGTGTCGCCATCTTGACTTAAAGCTGGGGTGTAAACGATCTTCCTTTGCTGCTTTGCAGGAATGTAAAGAGCATCCTTTTGCAGCTGTGACCTGCATTTAAGCCCCACCTGCAAACGGTGATTCTTCCCTTGTAGAAAAACTTGAATTCAAAGTAGATTCTTCCTTTGCAGCCATCGTTTGAAGTGTGAGTCACCTGACAGCAGATGATGTCAGTTTTCTACACTTGACATCGTTATTTTTTGATTGGAAGGTAACAGTCCTGCCCATCTGTCCAAGTGGCCCACCATGAATTCTGGGACTTACTGCTTGAAAAAGGATTTCGACTTTGAGCTATGCCCTACCTCAGCTTAAGCACATTCCTTAAATCATATTCATTTAATAAAAGAAAACCAGCCGTTATTAAGGGTCCTCTTCATTTCACTTTCTTTTCCAGCTTCAATGTTCCACAAATTTCCTCCTCCAGCCTCCTTTTTTGGGGGAGGGGTGGATACAAAAACAAACAAGCTCAACCCCTGTACCAATTTTCAGGACAACATGAAAGACCTGTGCAAAATATTGAACAGGAATGAGATTCCTCATAGTACAAGGCCGGCTCATTAAAAGTGACAGCTTCTGAGAAGGGTGAAGCTCTTTCATCTCGGCAGACAGGCTCAATTATTAGCAAGCAGCTCTATGCATTAAAACTTTGCCTTCTGCCTGGAACGAAAAGAGGGGAGCGAGGTTCTCTGACCTCGTAGCCAACGACCCAACCACAAACTGCAACTGGGGCAATTTTGATAAGAGCGACTTGCAGAACTTGGATCAAGTCATCATCTACCCCCAATTCCCTCACTGCCACTACCAGTGACAGTCAAGGGCTTTAAAGAAACGCTTTGCTGAGCTTGCATTGTCACCTGCATCGTTTTTCGGCCTGCAGTCCGAGGCGTTAACTCGAGTGGTGCTGTGGTCTAAACCACTGAGCATCTTGGGCTTGCCAATCAGTAGGTCGGCAGTTCGAATCCCTGCGACAGGGTGAGCTCCCGTTGCTCGGTTCCAGCTCCTGCCAACCTAGCAGTTCGAAAGCACGCCAGTGCAAGTAGATAAACAGGCACCGCTGCGGCGGGAAGGTAAACAACATTTCCGTGCACTCTGGTTTCCGTCATGGTGTTCTGTTGTGCCAGAAGCGGTTTAGTCATGCTGGGAACATGTCCCAGGAAAGCTGTCTGTGGACAAATGCCAGCTCCCTCAGCCTGAAAGCGAGATGAGCGCCACAACCCCATAGTCGCCTTTGACTGGATTTAACTGTCCAGGGGTCCTTTACCATTATACCTTTTTTACCATCATCATTATTATTATTATTATTATTAATACCCCTACCCCTACTCATCTGGCTAGGTTGCCCCAGTCACTCTGGGCAGCTTCCAACACTTATAAAAACATAACAAAACACCAAACATTAAAAACTTCCCAATACAGGGCTGCTTTCAGATGTCTTCTAAAGGTTGTGTAGTTCTTTTTCTCCTTGACATGTAATGGGAGGGCGTTCCACAGGCTGGGCACCACTGTTAAGAGACGAGGAGCTGTGCGTAGACCTCAGCGCATTATTCAACGCCTTTGAAAAAGTTTCCCCTTAACAAACTTAGGGCCATTGCACTTCTGAAGCAAACTAACCTTGGCAAAGTCTCTCTGCAAATTGTATGCTTGTGCAGAGGTGGGCAAGTTAAACCCGCTCTGTTGATGGAGAGATGGAATTTCGCATCAGCCGTGCCTTCAGCTGTTCCGTTACATTAGCTGAGTTGCCTCCCTTGTGCTTAGCAGAAGCTCACCATGCCAGGAAACATAATTTCCCTTGAATGCGCCCACCCACCGACCGCTGAACTTTTGGTGTTATGTAATCGAGACTGAGAAACATTCCTTTTAAAATGTGCACTCGTTCTGGAGAATAGGTTCAATCAGATTATGAATCTGTTTTGAACCTCGTGAACCCACTGCATTTCAGTACGTTGTCACGAGGAATTCTTCCTTGCATAAGAAGGACTTTGAACGTCGAAAGAGTACGGCACAAAGGAACACATTCCTTCGAAACACGGCACAAATTGTCCTGTCTAGCATTTTGCATCAATTACAGATATAAAAGTACCTATGCTAAACTTGTAGTGGCAGGAGGAGGAGGAGAAGAGGAGGAGGAGGAAAAAGAAGAAGAATTAAAAGCAACTTTGTTGTTTAGTCATTTAGTCATGTCCGACTCTTCGTTGCCCCATGGACCAGAGCACGCCAGGCACTCCTGCCTTCCACTGCCTCCTGCATTTTGGTCAAACTCATGTTGGTAGCCTCGAGAACACCATCCAACCATCTTGTCCTCTGTCGTCCCCTTCTCCTTGTGCCCTCCATCTTTCCCAACATCAGGGAGTCTTCTCTTCTCATGAGGTGGCCAAAGTATTGGAGCCTCAGCTTCTGGATCTTTCCTTCCAGTGAGCACTCAGGGCTGATTTCCTTCAGAATAGAGACGTTTGATCTTCTTGCAGTCCATGGGACTCTCAAGAGTCTCCTTCCAGCACCAGAATTCAAAAGCATCAATAATTCAAAAGCAACTTAGAATCATATAATTGTAGAGTTCAAAAGCATCCCAGGAGTCATCTAGTCCAACCCCTGAATAGTTTAGTCGGTAGAGCATAAGACTCTTAATCTCAGGGTTGTGGGTTCAAGTCCCATGTTGGGTGTCTTGCAGGACATTGGACTAGATGACCCTTGTGGTCCCTCCCAATTCAACAATTCTATGAAAGCTACCCACTTTTTAAAGAAAAGTAACTCAAAGCAACTTAACCACAAAGTAATAACACATACATTAAAAGCAGAAGAAAAGAAAACAGGAAAAAATTAAAAGTCATATTTTTAAAAGGCAGGACTAAAACATCCCACTTGTTGAGGGAGGCAGCAGATAATTAAAAACCAAAGGCCTGGCGGAAGAGAAATGTTTTTGCTTTCTGCCTAAAGACATGCAATGATGGCGCCAGGTGAGCCACTGCTGAAAAGTTCCATTCTTGTGTTGCCACCTTCTGAGGCCCCTGTGGAACTGGCACATGGAGAAGGGCCTCAGATGATGGTTGGAGGGTCCAGGTTGGTCCTTAATTTCATTTAAAGTGCAGGGATACTGTGTTATGTACTGGCTGTGTAATAGGTCCAGTAACAGAGGTGGTGTGCCTCTGAATACCAAGTGGTAGGAAACACAGGTAGGTAGGTCTCAGGCCCCACCATGCTCCTCCAAGAGAGGGAGGGGAGTCCAATGAGAACTGAGTAGCCTCAGGATGTTAAGTGTCAGCTGAGGGTGGAGAACGTGGAATGCCATGCTTTGAGGGAACATCTGGCTGGAGATGCAGATGGAATGCGGGTGGCGCTGTGGGTTAAACCACAGAGCCTAGAACTTGCCAATCAGAAGGTCGGCGGTTCGAATCCCCGCAACAGGGTGAGCTCCCATTGCTCAGTCCCTGCTCCTGCCAACCTAGCAGTTCGAAAGCACGTCAAAGTGCAAGTAGATAAATAGATACTGCTCCAGCGGGAAGGTAAACGGTGTTTCCGTGCGCTGCTCTGGTTCGCCAGAAGTGGCTTAGTCATGCTGGCCACATGACCCGGAAGCTGTATGCTGGCTCCCTCGGCCAATAAAGCGAGATGAGCGCTGCAACCCCAGAGTCGGTCACGACTGGACCTAATGGTCAGGAGTCGCTTTACCTTTACCTGGCTGGAGAACGCTGACCAAGAATCTTCCCAGTAGGAGGGAGAACACACACACATGTTTGTGTGTGATTTTCTCGGTTTACAAAAGCACATGCCTTGTCTCTTTTTTCAGGTTTTACAGTCTTCATTACAAATCAGTTACAATAATAATAATATTATAATAATTTATTATTTCTACCCCGCCCATCTGGCTGAGTTTCCCCAGCCACTCTGGGCGGCTTCCTTGTTGTGAGACCTTAGTGTTGAGTACAGTGGTACCTCAGGTTAAGAACTTAATTGGTTCTGGAGGTCTGTTCTTAACCTGAAACTGTTCTTAACCTGAGGTACCACTTTAGCTAATGGGGCCTCCTGCCACCGCTGTGCCTCCGGAGCACAATTTCTGTTCTCATCCTGAAGCAAAGTTCTTAACCCAAGGTACTATTTCTGGGTTAGCGGAGTCTGTAACCTGAAGTGTCTGTAACCCAAGGTACCACTGTACAGTATAAGGTTGGGGAAGAAGAGGGGGGAAGAGGAGGGGGAGGCTTATATTATTTTGTATAGTGTATGTGTGGGCTTTTGTGCCAGTGTCTACTGGGTAGGTTCTCTTTCTATGTGTTTATTACATTTCCTTGGTTGTGGGGGGCATTGGGGGGGCAGGGTGTGGTTGGTTGTCTGTGGTTTGCCGCAGTGGGGTTTGTTTGCATTTGTGAGAGGGGGAAGCCTAGTTGAGTCAGGTAAACCAGATTGATTCTCATGCTGTCGGTGGATTCTTGTTGTTGTCTTGTTGGGCTACTTATGCAATAAAGGGGAGCCATACTGGGGTGAAGGCTGGGAGGACACGCATTTTGTTGCAGTTCTCTGTTGTCCCTCTCCACAAAGGAAAACGGAGACGAAAACAGGCTTGCCAAAACAGATACCTAGTGAACAGGGACGAGTCGGGCACACGCAACATCTTTCTTCCTTGTATATTGCAAAGGTTTAATAAAGCACCTTTCACGCTCAAGGTGTTTCCAAATGCTTTACTGGGGAATGAGTTAGGGACTGGCGTTCCGGCGGCTGCTAGCTCATTCCGCATGAAATAGTGCGCACACAGCCTTGCACACTAAACCTGCCTTTGCTGTGAAGAGATATTGCTTTGAAGAGCTTGTTCATTTCCCTTTCTTCCGAATAAGTGCTGAAGGATTTTATTGGTGGTAGACGGCTCGGCTCAGCCTGCCTGCGAGCACATCTGCCCACACCTATATCTCTTAAATGACTGCTGTGCTGGAGCTGGAAATGGTGCAGAAATCGTGAAATATGCAAGCAGGGATCAAGCCTGGTTTTTGTTTTGTTTTTTGCAAGTGCTGTGAAACTAAATCTGTGCCCGCACTGGCAGGATACCTCCCCCCACCCCACTTTCTTATTTTTGCTTTTCTTTTCTGCTTGCAACTGTTCTTCCAAGATATCCACCACGCCTGGCTTTTTGGTGCATTCATAGTTCATGCATGGAAAGCTCAGCAAAGAAATGTACCTTTGCAGGCGATGCAGCACTCTGCCTGAAATGGAAGCTGGGAAGGGTGGGGTGGCAAAAAGGTAAAGGACCCCTGGATGGTTAGGTCCAGTCAAAGGCAACAGTACAGGATGAAAGAGGAGTTAACAACTATAGGAGGGGAAACTCTGGTGCATTGTCTGATGGATTAAACAGCTGACTGCTGTTGTAAACAAAAAATTGCCCTTTTCCCTTATGGGGTATCCAAGAGCCCATATAGAGTCCTTACATAGGTTCCCTATTGGTAGGAGAAAATAACAGAGGCCAACCAGAGAATATTGAGAAGCAAAGCAGCTAGTAAGCTTGATCTTTATTGATCTGTTGCAACAGGGTGCTCCCCTCACACACAGGAAAGGAGGAGGACCCAGAAAAATGGTGCGCAAGGCCTTATAAAGACTTTTGAAATTGCCACCCTGTAGATCAAGACCACCCCCAGAAACATCATACATACATCACAGAAGGGGTGTAACCTAAGATCACCCCTCAGATAAATCATACCTACATCACAGAAATTTAAATGTTGTTTTTCTCTTGTCCTTGTTTATCTCCTATCTGGCAGGTTACTTGATTGGATTTCCTGGGTAGCCTGGCTAGTGTTTTGTAGTGATAAATACTTAGTTCCTGGGCCAGGTCCAGTCCCGAATCCAAGGGACACAAACACCCAACTGTGTGACAGAGGCGCACACAGCCCATGGTGTGCTACTGCAGCACATCAAACACTGCACATAGTAAGTTTGCTGTTTCTCCTCCCGCTTGCCGGACCGAGATTCCAGTCGGCAGGAGCAAAAATATGGGTTTTGCATTTTCAAAACTGGCTTCAAGAATCACCGAGTCTACAGCAGGAGCTGTCTTTCAAATCTCTGTTGACTTTCTCCGCTGATCAGTTTAAAGCCTCAGAAGTCTGCAGTGTCTGGATTTGTTAGATAAGGGAAAGGGGCCGTCTAAACCATGGCAAATCTTAGTTGCTACAAAGGTTTGCTGTTGCAAATTAATTTTCGGGAAAAACCCGCTTAAGTGACACTGTCAGGGTGTGGGTGTGCTCTTGGCTATTACACAAAGCTCTTGAAACAGTTGTTTAAGTCAGTGTATCAAAAAGGCAGTGTTTAAAAAATAGCTTTGCCTGAGAATTCAGTCGTGTCCTTAGTATTCCAGCAGTGCTGATGGTGTTTTTCTTTTCTGGGGGCAGCCGGGGTTGAGCAGATGTATGCACATATAAAGTTTGTTTTGCCCCCCTCCCCCAACACAAACCAATATTTATTTGTTTTAAAAAACACCTTCCCCTTGAGACTTCCGGTCGGCGCCAGCGCTCAATGGCGGTCCTCGCTTCGAGCTCTGAAGGAGGACTGCTCCGCGAGTTCGGGTCTGACCCGCTACGGCGAGCGGGGGACCCCTGAAATCACAGGCGCAGAAGCCTGGGAACAAGGAGACTCGGTGGGCACCTTTCGCGCCCCCCGGTACTGCAAAATAGCCTTTTTAAAGGCTACGGAGTGGCATCGGGAGAGCGCGGTGCTGAGAGTCGCAACCCAGCCCGCGGAGTGAAGCCGCGTCGCCGTTGAGCGGAGAGCGCCGATTCCTTCCTGAAATTGGACTCTGAACATAAACCCCGTGAGTAAACCTGACAGACGGGACTTTTAAATTAATTTTATGAAATTTGGCTGAAAACGGGGGAGGCATTAAGTAAGGAAGTCTGCCCCCCCGAACTGCATGGCAAACAAAGCAACGAGAGACCAGAGCTGCTTTTAAAAGAAGCGGAGCTTTTGAGCTGTCAAACTTGGCATTGGAACTAAATTTCCCCCCAGCAAGCAGGAGAAGGGGGGAACAGATTTGGACATTGTAAACCTGCTGAAGTAAATTTAGGGGAAGAAAAAGATTTTCCATTGTCGAAACCCTGGGAAGGGCTGCCGGAGCAAGGCACCGGGAAAGGGAACTGTCAATTTAAATTGGATACAAAGTTGGGGGTTTGTTTGAAACAAAGTTATAAGAGCTCAACGGAGTTATTTTGCTGAACTTTTGACTATACTGAAAGTATTACAAATTGCAACTGGGGACTTTTGGACTCTTTGTTTCCTGCCACATGTTTCTTTGTGCTTTTCAATTGGATACAATTAAATGCTCCCTCTAGAGGGTTTAAAAAGAACTTGCTAAAGTGTTACAGTGAAAGGAAGAGAGTGGAATTTTCCGCCTGTGAGCCTTTCCTGTGAGAACTGACCTTGAGGATATGAGTGGCCAACCAGAGGAGATAACAACTAGATCAAAAGCAAAACTAACTCAGCAGACACAAAAGAAAAGGGCTTCGATACAAGGGACAATACCAGCTGGACAGGAAAAAGTTCCAACTGCATCTATGGAATCAATGACACAAGCATTGCTTAAAATAAATACATCTTTGGAAGCACTGACAAAGCAGTCAGCGGAGAACTCAAAAAAATTGAATGAATTGACAGTGAGATTGGACCTGAACACGGCAAGCGTAGCCTCCAATACAGAATCTATAAATAAATTGATTCAAGAAAATTCTGAGACAAGAAAAATTGCTCAAAGTGCAAAAGACATTGCAGATGAGACAAAGAGGGAGCTTGCACCAATTACAAAAAAAGTGAATGAACATGATGCAACCTTATCCTTATGGGAACTCCAGAGAAAGGAAAAAAACTTAAAATTAAGATTGGTTCCTGAGAGTGAGAAAGACAGTCTTGTGGAATTCCTCACAGAGAACATTTTGGAGTTTTGGCAGGACGAGCTACAGGAGGAAGACATTGAAATAACAACAGCTTTCCGGCTGGGTAGAAGACAAGGCAAGAAGCCCAGGGACTGCTTGATTACACTGAGATCAAAAGAAGAAAGGGACAAAATTTTGAACCTACACTACCATAAGGCCCTTGAAATTCAGAACAGTCAAGTGCAGATCTTTAAGGACATTCCTAAATATATTTTGGAGGTGAGAACCTTTTATAAAGACCTGGTTTACTGGCTGAGGAAAAACGACATACTCTTCAGGTGGGAGTTTCCACAAGGACTGTCATTTAGTTACGCAGGAAAAAAGATTAAAATAAAAACAGTTCAAGACAAAGAACTGTTTCTGGAAAGATACCAAGAGGACTTACAAAAAGGAACAGTAGATACAACATCAGATAAAGAACTGACAGACATCGGAAACCTATCATTTGGTCTCTTGCCGCCATCAGAGGAGGAACAAAAGCTTGGAGCTGTTGGAGGAACAGGCACATAGTAGCAAAATGTCTCTGCAACTTCTTAGCTGGAATTGTAATGGTTTGAACCTTCCCAGGAAGAGACGCCAAGTCTTTCACATTTTGAAGAGAGAGCAATTAGACCTAATATGTCTACAAGAAACACATGTAATCAGGACACACAGAAAATTACTTGTAAACAAGAGACTTGGACAAGAGTTTATCTCCTCAGATAAAGTTAAAAAAAGAGGTGTAGTGATTTATGCAAAAGAAAAATTGGCCCCTAAAATGATATTTAAAGATGAACAAGGAAGATATTTGGCAATAGAAGTACAAGTCCAAGGAGAAAAAATTTTGGTACTGGGAATATATGCACCAAATGAAGGGAAGGTGGAATTTTTTAAGAAGTTGCATGAGACTTTAATGGACTATTTGGATTATAAAATTATAATGATGGGTGACATGAATGGCGTTGTTTCTACAAATATGGATAAAGCACAGAGACAGACAATTTCTAAAGATGGGAGATTACCAAAGACCTTCTTTCAAATGACTGAAACACTGGACTTGATTGATATATGGAGAGTAAGGAACCCTCTGGAGAGAGAGGGAACTTTTTTCTCTGAAGCAAAAATGACATGGACAAGGATCGACCAAATCTGGACAACTAGCAGTATGGCGCCAAGGATAAAAAAGGTAGAAATCTGCCCAAAGACTTGCTCCGACCATAACGCTGTGAGGATGGAGATGAAACTAACAACAACTGGAACCTTCAGATGGAGAATGAATGACACTCTATTTAGAGATGAGGAGATTTACAAAAAGGCCCAAAAAACATTGAAAGATTACTTTGAAATAAACTTGAGAACTGATGTGGAAAAAAGAACAATTTGGGACGCAAGTAAGGCCGTGATGCGAGGTTTCCTAATACAACAAAATTCTATTAAGAGGAAAAAGCAGAATGAAAGGAAAGAAAAAATCTTGGAAAAGATCAAAGAAGGCGAAAAGAAATTGAGGTCTAAACCAAAGTCTCATGAGATATTGAGAGAAATAAAGTACTACCAGACACAATATATGGAACTGACAAATCAAGAGATAGAATGGAAAATAAAGCAAATGAGACAAAGGACATTTGAATCGGCTGACAAATGTGGGAAACTTCTGTCATGGCAATTGAAAAAGAGGCAAAAGTTGAATACTGTAACAAGCTTGGAAATGGATGGAAAGATCATCTATAAACCAAATGAGATAAGTAACTGTTTCCAAAGCTTCTTCAGGAAGTTATATTCACAAGGGCCAGTAAATGAGCAGGAGATAGAGGAATTCATTAAGAGATATGGACTGCCAAAGATTTCAGAACAAAGTAAAATGATTTTGAATGAGAAAATAACAGGACAAGAAATAGAGAGTGCCATTCAAAATATGCAATTGGGAAAATCTCCAGGACCGGACGGCTTGACTGCCAGATATTACAAGGCACTGAAGGAATGGTTAGTACAACCATTGATGGGAGTCTGTAACGAAATTCTGGAGGGGAAAAAGGCACCTGAATCGTGGAAAGAAGCTTTTATTTCACTTATACCGAAAACTGAAACTGAAAAGAACCAAGTTAAAAACTACCGCCCAATATCATTGCTTAATGTGGATTACAAAATTTTTGCAGACATTCTAGCAAAAAGGCTGAAGAGAGTGTTGGTAGGGGAGATTCATAAGGACCAAACAGGCTTTCTCCCAGGGAGATATATGTCGGACAACGTGAGGAACATTATAGACATTTTGGAGTTGTTGGAAGTGGATATTAACAGGAAGGCTGTCCTAATTTTTGTGGACGCAGAGAAAGCCTTTGATAACATTTGCTGGAGCTTTATGAAGAAGAATCTCCAAGGGATGGGGGTAGGTCAAGGTTTCGAAAATGGTATAGGTGCTATATACTCTAAGCAAAAAGCAAAACTAATTGTGAACAATGTGGTAACAGAAGAGATACCAATAGAAAAAGGTACACGACAGGGATGCCCAATATCCCCTCTACTCTTTATAACAGTCCTGGAAGTTTTGTTAAACATGATTAGGGGGGACCAGTTGGTTAAAGGAGTTCAGGTCGGAGCCAAACATTACAAACTAAGGGCATTTGCAGATGACTTAGTATTGACTTTACAACAGCCAGAAGCTAGTACTAAAAGAGTATTAGAACTAATTGAGATTTTTGGTCAAGTAGCAGGATTTAAACTGAATAAACAAAAAACTAAAGTGTTGGAGAAAAATCTAACAACGGCAGAGAAAGAGGAGTTTCAGAGTGAAACAGGTTTAGTAGTAACAAAAAAGGTGAAGTACCTGGGCGTAAACTTGACTTCGAAAAATGTTAATTTATTTAAGGACAATTATGACAAATGTTGGACAGAAGTGAAGAAAGATCTAGAAATATGGTCAAGATTGAAACTTTCCTTGTTAGGCCGAATTGCTGTAATCAAAATGAATGTATTGCCTAGAATGCTGTTTTTGTTCCAGACACTCCAGATCTTGGACAAGATGGACTGTTTCAAGAAGTGGCAGAAAGACATATCCAAATTTGTCTGGCAGGGCAAAAAGCCCAGAATAAAATTTAAAGTTCTGACTGATGCAAAAGAAAGAGGGGGGTTTGCCCTGCCGGACTTAAGACTTTACTATGAATCGGCAGCTTTCTGCTGGTTGAAACAATGGCTGCTTCTTGAGAACACAGACATTTTGGATCTGGAAGGGTATGATAATAGATTTGGTTGGCATGCATATATATGGTATGACAAGGTAAAGATGCATAAAGGCTTTAAAAATCATATCATAAGGAAAGCATTATACAATGTTTGGATAAGGTATAAAGATTTGTTGGAAAGTAAAACTCCCAGGTGTCTATCACCAATGGAAGCTAAAGAGACAAAAAAACTTAATATGGAGTCCAAGTGGCCAAAATATTGTGAAATTTTAGAACAAGATGGTGAAAGTGTAAAATTACAGAGTTATGAGAAATTAAAATCTAAAGTACGAGATTGGTTGCATTACCTTCAGATAAATGAGGTATTTAAACAAGACAGGAAAATAGGTTTCCAGATGGAGAGGTCGAAATTAGAAACAGAACTGTTAGAACCCAATACTAAGAACCTTTCAAGAATGTATAACTTGCTGCTGAAGTGGAATACACAGGATGAAACGGTAAAATCAGCTATGATTAAATGGGCACAAGACGTAGGGCATGACATTATGTTTGTTGACTGGGAACAGTTATGGAACACCGGTGTAAAGTTTACGGCATGCAATGCCTTGAGAGAAAACATAATGAAAATGATCTACAGGTGGTACATGACCCCAGTCAAACTTGCAAAAATTTATCATTTGCCCAACAACAAATGCTGGAAATGTAATGAGACTGAAGGTACCTTCTACCACCTCTGGTGGACCTGCCCGAAGATTAAAGCCTTTTGGGAAATGATCTATAATGAAATTAAGAAGGTCCTTAAAAGGACATTTCCTAAAAAACCAGAGGCTTTTCTCTTGGGTATGGTGGGCCAATTGGTGTCAAGGAAGGAGAGAACCTTTTTTATGTATGCTACTGCAGCAGCGAGAACTCTTCTGGCGAAGTATTGGAAGACACAAGAACTACCCACTCTGGAAGAATGGCAAGCGAAGGTGATTGACTACATGGGTATGGCAGAGATGACCGGCAGAATCCGTGACCAGGGAAGAGAGACAATGGAAGAAGACTGGAAGAAATTTAAATTATATCTTAAAAACTGTTGTAAAATTGAGGAGTGTTGAGATGTCAAGGTGTTAGGATACAGAGAATTGCAGCTGTAAATCATTACTTAAGGAAATTATAACGAAAATGAGTTGATTAATTAGATGAAGGGTTGCTGTGATAAGGTAAAAACAAGGATGCAGAAAAGGGGAGGTATGGGGAAGTCCGGGAAACAAGGTGAAAGAAAAAAGTTTATGAAATTATACATGTTTTTTCTTTGTTTGTATGTCTTGTTTTGTTGTATTGTCTGCTTTTATTATATGTTTGGAAAACTAATAAAAATTATTATAAAAAAAAAAAAAAAAAAA
>JAXCMG010000075.1:504638-534710 GCA_034642415.1 Podarcis siculus | reverse complement strand
CATTGTATATTGGGATTGTAAAATTTTTATGTTCTCTTTTATTTTCTTATTTTTTGGGTTTTGGATTAGTTTCTGTTCATTCTCGGCTAATTGTTGTATAATTTCTTTTTTCCCTTTTTCCCTTTTTTTGTTCTTAATTGCACTCTGTTGGATAAAGAAACCCCGCATCACCGCCTTACCTGCATCCCACACCACCTTTAATTTTATATTATTGCCTAAGTTATCTTCGAAATATTCTTTTAGTCTATTTTGGGCCTTTTCTACTACCTCTTGGTCATCCAATAGGTAATCCTTCAGTTTCCATCTGTTTAATCTACTTTCCTGCCCTTTTAGTTCCATTATTATTGGGTTGTGATCTGAGATTGTTCTAACCTGGATCTCCGCCCGTGCCGATCTTGAGGTTAGCTCTTTCGAGATCCACATCTGATCTAATCTTGATGATGAATCATTAGGTTCTGAATGAAAGGTATATTGCTTTTCTAGGGGGTGTTTGAATCTCCAGATGTCTACTAAGTTGCAATTTTGAACCAAGGAGAAGAAAGTTCTGGGTAGCTTCCCTTCTCTACCCTTTGTATCCCTCAGTCTGTCCATTTCTAGCGACACCACTCCGTTCATATCTCCCAATAGTATAATTTTCTGATCGGCATAATCAAATAGCTTTTCTTCCAACCTCCCATAGAACTCTGACTTATTATCATTGGGCGCGTATATTCCCACTATTATTATCTTTTCTCCCTGCCAAAATGTTATGTGGAGGTTTGCATTTGTGCATAAAATGTTATGTGGAGGTTTGCATTTGCAGAATGGCTGCTTCGCAGAGAACTGGAGCAAGTGCAATAGGTTGTGCAGCAAAAAAGAAGGTGGAGTCTTAGTTTCCATGTTACATAGTTGATGACTCATCCCTGGGAGTCTGGGTCTCTCTCAGAAGCTACCTGAGTATTGAAGAAGTACCGTATTGGCCCGAAGATAAGCCATACCCAAATATAAGCTGCTCCCTTAAAATTCCGCAGGCACTCACACCCGTAAATGGCAAATGTAGAAGAAAATCCTATGAGTACTAGAGAGGAGCCACAAGGGGGTTAAGCACCTGTTCGTAGCACCATAAATGCAAATAAAAAAAAGCAAAACCGCGCTGTAAAATATGGGGAAAGCGATGAATGACATTAGAATTAATTGCACAACAGTCTCAAGCTCAAAGATCAGCAATAAAGCATTTTATTGTTCCATTTTACCCTATGACTGTTTCAGCGGCGATATCATAAAAGCCAATTTTTGTAAGGTCACGAGTTTAAGCCGCACTTCAACTTTTCACAGTCAGAATGTCGGGGGGGGGGGGCTTATATTCAGGCCAACACGGTAACTTGCTTTATCTGACTCTCTCTGGGACCAGAGAGAGCATAGTTCCTGGACTATATTAATAAAACAAAAAAACTTAAATAAAACCAGACTGCATTGCTAGTTGCTTAAGATCAGTGTGTTGAGCTGTATTTACAAATCCGCTCCACTTCCCAGTGGGGAGGAGTTGCGGTGGACCGCGTGGCCACCCACTCCCCACCGGGGGCGGGGGACTTTGTCCCCCATTGCCTGGGGGATCCCGGCCACAGAGCCCAGCCAGCCAACCCGCTGGCCGGGGGGGGCATGGCCGGGGCCGTTTAAATGGAGGAGCGAGCCAGAGGACTTCCTCTTTGGCTCGCTTCCTCAATCCCCCGCCCTCCCTCCCTATTTTGCAGGTTAGGCAATGGCTTTGCTATGGACTCCGGTTGGTCGCCTTGGTTGTCCGAGGGGCCTGGTAGGAGTTTTTCCACTTGGCAAGTTGGCACTGGCCACTTGGTTTTCGCCTACCTCGTAGCAATCGTCACAACTTTGTTAGGGTTTCGGTTAGGCATTGTTTGACTTTGTGGGGGGAAGGGGAGGTGTGGCCATCACCTGCCCCTCCATGCTTAAAGGTATTCCATTAAAGGAACCCGGGGGTGTTGATCTTGTCCGAAGCCCGGCTGGGGGCTAGGGCCTTGACACGACCCCAACGGGAACACCAGGGGGAGCTTGAATTGGTTCGCATCGACAGGGCTCACCCTACCGGTGGCTTACCCTTACTGGGCTTCCTGCACAATGGGCAGGAGTCAGATATAGTCAGGTCCAATCAATGCCTAAGCCAATATCGCTCATATTCTGTAATTTCAATAAAGTTGTGGCCAAAATTTTCCCAATAACATAAACCTAATGTCCGTGTCCTTGTGTGAGTTATTTCCAACGAGGGGGTGACTGCGGGGTCTCGACACGCAATGGAGTTTTTTGTAACTAGTTTAAAGACGGTTTGCAGTAAAACTCTGGAACTCTTTTCTTGGTGTGTAGAGGTTATTGATTTATACTCGGCACAAAGTCCAGATCAAGGAATTCCACTCCCATAACTCCAACATTTATTGTGTTAGTTTAACTGATGTCAAGGCGGTACAATTTGTTCTGTCCCATTTTCTATCACTCCTTTCAGACTGCACAAGTCACGTAGTGACCACGTGACAGTAAATGTTAATCACACACATTGTTCCTCACGCTCTGTCTACATTCTGCCATTCTTCCAGGTTTTCCCTTTTCTGTGCTGAAACATCAGCATGCTTTCTTGTTGGGCAAAAGAAGAAGCATGAGGCTTGAAATGGGCAGGGGATGCAGCTCGTCGCATAAACGGCTGCAGCATGAACCCATGAAAAAGGCAGGAAAATTTCTGCGCAAAACTCTACTCCTGGTAGAGGCGGCTGCAAAGAGATTGTTTTCCCTAGAATCAAATAACATGTAATAGTAATAGTAATTTATTATCTGTACCCCGCCCATCTGGCTGGGTTTCCCAAACCACTCTGGGCGGCTTCCAACAAAGATTTAAAAGACATTAAAATGTCACACATTAAAAACTTCCCTGAACAGGGCTGCCTTCAGATGTCTTCTAAATGTCAGGTAGTTGTTTATCTCTTTGACATCTGGTGGGAGGGCGTTCCACAGGGCGGGCGCCACTACTGAGAAGGCCCTCTGCCTGGTTCCCTGTAACTTGGCCTCTCGCAGTGAGGGAACCGCCAGAAGGCCCTCGGAGCTGGATCTCAGTGTCTGGGCAGAACGATGGGGGTGGAGATGCTCCTTCAGGTATACTGAGCCGAGGCCGTTTAGGGCTTTCAAGGTCAACACCAACACTTTGAATTGTGCTCGGAAATGTACTGGGAGCCAATGTAGGTCTTTCAGGACCGGTGTTATGTGGTCTCGGCGGCCGCCCCCAGTCACCAGTCGCATTCTGGATTAGTTGTACTTTCCAGGTCACCTTCAAAGGTAGCCCCACACAGAGCGCATTGCAGTAGTCCAAGTGGGCGATAACTAGAACATGCACCACTCTGGCGAGACAGTCCGTGGGCAGGGAGGGTCTCAGCTTGCATACCAGATGGAGCTGGTAGACAGCTGCCCTGGATACAAAATTGACCTGCACCTCCATGGACAGCTGTGAGTCCAAAATGACTCCCAGACTGCGCACCTGGTCCTTCAGGGGCACAGTTACCCCATTCAGGACCAGGGAGTCCTCCACACCAGCCCGCCCCCTGTCCCCCAAGAACAGTACTTCTGTCTTGTCAGGATTCAGCCTCAATCCATTAGCCGCCATCCATACTCCAACCGCCTCCAGGCACTCCCATGCAGAGGTTTAGACCTGCAAGCCTGACCTATTAGCTCAGCCGGACGTCCCAAAGCACTTATTCACGCCAAACCTTTGCATGTATATGGAGGCATAAAAATCACTAGCAGGAATCACCCAATTTTTTTTAAATTTTTTTTTAAGAAGCAGGATAATTGGTCCCTTAGGCCATGTCTGAATAGAGCTTTTCAAACCGACACTGAATTAAAGGGAAGCCATTTTTTAGCGGAAAGGAGCAATTTATAAATGCAGGGAGAATATAAAGAGGGATAGCAAATAAATAACAGGCCATTTATTGGCTACGTTTCAAAGGCAATGGATTCTTTGGAATGTTATCCCACATTGGATATTGCTAAACAAAAACAGATTGCTACTGGACATCGTTTAGAGAGCTACCCAAGACATATTTCTTTGTTGTCTAAGGACTTGTCTATTTTGCATGCTTCCTGCAGGTCAGAGCTGAGTTAAGGATGGATTAAGAGTGTAACCAGACCATCAGTTCAAGGCAACTGGTTGGCCACCATGAGAACAGGAGGGTGGTCTAGATCAGGGATCGACAAACTAAGGCCCGGGGGCTGGATGCGGCCCCCCCAGGATCGTAAATCTGGCCCGTGGATCCTGCCGCCTGCACGGTCAGTCCCCACAAACTGCGGACGCCTCACCGTGCGGGGACTGACTTCCGCGACGCTAGCACGGCTTCTGGGTGGGCAGCGATGCTGGCATGGCTTCAGATGCTTCGCCACCCACAGCTGAGGTAAACCGGTGTGGCCATGGACAGAGAGGCGGGTGGGTTGGCAGCGGGTCTGGATCGCCCAAGGGCATCATGACGGGTGCATCACAGGGCTTCAGCCAGAGCTTGGTGCGCCGTCTGGCGCCCGGCTCAGCGCCGCTGCTGGTGGCGCGCTCAGCAGCCACGTGGGGATGGAGCGGCTGCTACTCGTCAACAATGCCAGTGAGCAGGCGATGCTGAGACATGCTCCTGAGCACGTGCAGAGTGCGTTCCTCCTCCAGGTCCGGAGGCAGCTGCAGGACCGGCTTGCAAGGTATTCATATTTTTCAAAACATAGTCCAGCCTCCCACAAGGTCTGAGGGACCCTGGACCCTGGTCTAGATAGACCATTGCCCTGATGCAGCAGGGATGCTGTATGTTTTTATGACCGCTGCATTTTAGAGTTTGTACAATAGTCCTGAATCACGGTTCAAAGGGCTTGGACTAAGGGAACCTCTGTCCAAATTAGTACTCAGCCAGTCACCTCAATGGTCAGTTTTTTCACCATTTACTCTCCTTCGGCAAACCGCAAAAGTAGGATTCACCCCTTGAGCTTTTAGGGGGAGGAATCCAGTTCATGCATCCCTAGGGGAAGATAAAATAAATAAATACTGTTCCCCTCCATCCAGTTCC
Organism: Podarcis siculus; assembly: GCA_034642415.1. Lineage (NCBI taxonomy): Eukaryota > Metazoa > Chordata > Lepidosauria > Squamata > Lacertidae > Podarcis > Podarcis siculus. Next base: position 529,644 of record JAXCMG010000075.1, on the reverse strand, counting down.
GTTTTATAAAGGCTGCTGCTGAGAACTGGGATAACTCAGCTTGCAGAGAGGAGATATGCTAAGGAGGTGAAACTGGAGAATTTTCTGCTCAGTTTTACTCCCAGCAGAGTAAAAGCAGTGCATCTCAAAGCACAACGTAACATTAACTTCTCTATATGTAGCTTACAGAATTGTTGATATTATTTTTTTCCAGAGAGACAAGGAGAGCAACTAAAAGTAGATATTTATTGTTAGGAAACCTCTAAGCGGTTTAAAAAATATATTAATTAACCAATTACGTATGCATAAACCAAGCAGTCAGTCTCATTCATTTCAACATTGTTTGCTTCCAAGGAAAATTTGCCCAATTCGGCTTTAAAACCCTGCTTGCCAATGTCCATTTGATGTCTTGCCTTGGTGACAAGAATGGGGTAGACTTTTTTGTTGAGCCAGCATTTTAAGCCCAGCGATTGTGCTAATGTGCAAGGAAACTCCGATCCTCTGCGTCTGCCCTGCCCCCATCTGTGATACTGTAAATAACAACAACAACATCCTGCATTTTGGATTTGTTTTTAAGGAGTACTAAGATAGCATGTTGTCTTTGTCCATGGAGTTTTCTTGGCAGGGATACTGGAGTGGCTTGCTAGTTCCTCCTCCAGGTGGATCACGTTTGGTCAAAACTCTCCACTATGACCTGTTCATCTTGGGTGCCCCCATCTCATAGCTTCTCTGAGATCTTCAAGCCCCTTCGCCACGGCAAGGCAGTGATCCATGAAGGGCAGTGCTAAAGAATGCTCCAACTACCACACAATTGCACTCATTTCACAGGCTAGCAAGGTTATGCTTAAAATTCTACAAGGAAGGCTCAAGCAGTATGTGGACCGAGAACTCCCAGAAGTGCAAGCTGGATTTAGAAGAGGCAGAGGAACCAGAGACCAAATTGCAAACATGCGCTGGATTATGGAGAAAGCTAGAGAGTTCCAGAAAGACATCTACTTCTGCTTCATTGACTATGCAAAAGCCTTTGACTGTGTCGACCACAGCAAACTATGGCAAGTTCTTAAAGAATGGGAGTGCCTGATCACCTCATCTGTCTCCTGAGAAATTCCTATGTGGGACAAGAAGCTACAGTTAGAACTGGATATGGAACAACTGATTGGTTCAAAATTGGGAAAGGAGTACGACAAGGCTGTATTTTGTCTCCCTGCTTATTTAACTTATATGCAGAATTCATCATGCGAAAGGCTGGGCTGGATGAATCCCTAGCCGGAATTAAGATTGCTGGAAGAAATATCAACAACCTCAGATATGCAGATGACACAACCTTGATGGCAGAAAGTGAGGAGGAATTAAAGAACCTTTTATTGAGGGTGAAAGAGGAGAGCGCAAAATATGGTCTGAAGCTCAACATCAAAAAAACGAAGATCATGGCCACTGGTCCCATCACCTCCTGGCAAATAGAAGGAGAAGAAATTGAGGCAGTGAGAGATTTTACTTTCTTGGGCTCCATGATCACTGCAGATGGTGACAGCAGCCACGAAATTAAGAGACGCCTGCTTCTTGGGGGAAAGCAATGACAAACCTAGACAGCATCTTAAAAAGTAGAGACATCACCTTGCCAACAAAAGTCTGTATAGTAAAAGCTATGGTTTTCCCAGTAGTGATGTATGGAAGTGAGAGGTGGACCATAAAGAAGGCTGATCGCCGAAGAATTGATGCTTTTGGATTATGGTGCTGGAGGAGACTCTTGAGAGCCAGTGTGGTGTAGTGGTTAAGAGCGGTAGTCACGTAATCTGGGTAACCGGGTTCGCGTCTCCGCTCCTCCACATGCAGCTGCTGGGTGACCTTGGGCTAGTCACACTTCTTTGAAGTCTCTCAGCCCCACTCACCTCACAGAGTGTTTGTTGTGGGGGAGGAAGGGAAAGGAGAATGTTAGCCGCTTTGAGACTCCTGAAGGGGAGTGAAAGGCGGGATATCAAATCCAAACTCTTCTTCTTGAGAGTCCCATGGACTGCAAGAAGAACAAACCGATCCATTCTTAAGGAAATCAGCCCTGAGTGCTCACTGGAAGGACAGATCGTGAAGCTGAGGCTCCAATACTTTGGCCACCTCATGAGAAGAGAAGACTCCTTGGAAAAGACCCTGATGTTGGGAAAGATGGAGGGCACAAGGAGAAGGGGACGACAGAGGACCAGGTGGTTGGATAGTGTCGTCGAAGCTACAAACATGAGTCTGACCAAACTGCGGGAGGCAGTGGAAGACAGGAGTGCCTGGCGTGCTCTGGTCCATGGAGTCATGAAGAGTCGGACACGACTAAACGACTAAACAACAACAACAAAAGATAGCATGTGTGCAGTGCTTTGCTCATTTAGGCCATGGATCGGCAAACTAAGGGCCGCAGGCCGGATCAGGCCCAATTGCCTTCTGGATCCGGTCCACAGACTGTCCACGAATCGCTGCGTGGATCGCCAGCACACACATTCTTTCCCTCTCCCTCACACGGCGGCAGCGCCACCTCCTCCCTCCCTCCCTTCTCCCGGCTTCTCTCCGCCCTGCCTAGAGGAGGAAGGGAGCTGGGCTTTGTTGGTGCCAGCAGCAGCAGCGCTTGAGCAGCTGCCATTTTAAGCAGCCCCTCTCTAGAGCCCTTTTGCACGCCGCTCATCGTCCCCCCGCCACTGCCAGCCCCTGCCACTCACAAGACACAGGTAAGCAGCCACAGGAGCTTGTGGTGCATCTTTTTTTTTTCCTTCAGAATATAGTCCGGCCCCCCCCCCCAAGGTCTGAGGGAAAGTGGACCAGCCCCCTGCTGAAAAAGTTTGGTGAGCCCTGATTTAGGCAAAGTATTACAGACTCATGCGGCTGGAAGAAACCTCGAAGGACATTTAGCCCAATATGCAGAAATGTTGAATCTTATTAGAATAAGAACTCAAGATAAACTTTTTATAGAAGAATGGAAATGGTTTATTGAATATTTACAGATAAATTGTAAACAGATAAGAACATTGGCAGGATTATTTTATAACCTGCAGCTTCATAAGCGTATATATTTAAAGAAGATGAATAAGTGATCAAATTAAGTTAATTTGGATACGCAGAAGATATTAAAAATAAATTTAAGGAACCGCAGAAAGGGAAGGAAGTCGGGCTTTGAAATGTCGTAATGATTGTAAAATTAAGTGAAATGAATAAACTTGAAAAGTGTAAATAAAAAATTAAAAGGGGGGAGCGGCGATGTCCCTCAGAAGAACGGGGTGCTTTGCCAGCTGCTAAAATCGGAGTGCTTGTCACTTCACTTGTGTACCCAGCTTTTTGCAAAACTAATGAATGCCTAAGGTTGAAACAGGAAGCACATAAGACTTCCCTTTCTCCCTTTGACATTTATAGCATGTAGTTTATCTACTCAGAAGCAATTAAAGGCCACATACATGGTGACTTCCTCTTATTATTCAGGAAGAGGCGGGACCCTGCAAAGGCCGCAGCGGGTGGCAGAGACATGCCGATTGCTCCTGCTGAACTCCTCCAACACAGCCTTGCACTATATCAATTTAACTTTACCATTTGTGTGACAGCTACTCAGAGCCCTCACAGCTACACGCCTGATGTTGCTTTGTAGCTCCTTTTTTATTGCAGTGTTGGGAAGCAACTTTATCAGGGGGCACTAGAAAGGAAGCGGGAAGTGTCCTGGAAAGGCTGCAGGGATCAAAAATCTGACTTCCACAGTCATCTCTAAGAGATGCCTCGTCGCTGGGTTGGCGAGGTGTATACATCATTTCTATTTACACAAAATGGGGCAGTAGCTAAATCAACAGGATCTGGTGAGGCCCAACCAAAACATGTTCAGGGTCACATCTGTTAAGTTGTGGGCGAACATATCAGACGACACAGCGATTCTTCAAACAGCTCTTGTTTATTCACAGGCCAGGACAGAACTGAACTGAAGAGTTCAGTCAGCCTGTTTATATAGAGCTCCAGTACAATGTAACTGTAACAATTTTCTAAAACTATCCAATCACTGAACGTCACTTTTGACCCCTTATTTGCATAACTATCTACAGTATCCCCCTGCTGGCCCAGGGTGAGAACTTCAGTGCATAACAACATCCACACCATATATTCAAAACACTTTTTAAAGCACCTTGCTTCTCCCAGTAATTCTGGGAACTATAGTTTACCCGTCCGTGCACTCCAGTTACCAGCAGCCCAAGAGATAATTTCCAGAACTCTTTTGAGGGAAGAAGGAGGAGGAGGAGTTTGGATTTGATATCCCGCTTTATCACTACTCGAAGGAGTCTCAAAGCGGCTAACATTCTCCTTTCCCTTCCTCCTCCACAACAAATACTCTGTAAGGTGAGTGGGGCTGAGAGACTTCAGAGAAGTGTGACTAGCCCAAGGTCACCCAGCAGCTGCATGTGGAGGAGTGGGGAAGCGAACCCGGTTCACCAGATTACGAGTCTACCGCTCTTAACCACTACACCACACTGGAAGTCACAAACCCTCCAACATTTCTCTGAGGAAAATAAGGATGTCCTATTCAACAACAACTACAACAACAGCCATTTTATACCCCACCCATGTGACCAGGTTGCCCCAGCCACTCTGTGCAGCTTCCAACATATTTAAATTCAATAAAACATCAAACATTTAAAAGCTTCCCTATACAGGGCTGCCTTCATAAATCTTCTAAAGGTTGTATAGCTACTTATCTCCTTGGCTCGGGGGTTGCATAACGCCATACCCTCCAACATTTCTCCAATGAAAATAGGGACGTCTAAGAGAAAGCGGGACATTCCAGGATCAAATCAGAAACCAGGACAGCCTCTGTAAATCCAGGACTGTCCATGGAAAATGGGGACACTTGGCACCTTTAAAGCACCTCAGTTCTTCCAATAATTCTGGGAACTATAGTTTACCCCTCCATGCACTCCAGTTACCAGCACCCCTAACAGATAATTTCCAGAACCCTTTTGGGTGAAGTCATATGCCTTGAATTATGGTGTGGATGTGATCTAAGTTCCATTGTATTCAAGGCATGTGCTTCACTCCCTCCTTTGGAAACGAACAGAGATTAAACCTGCTTAACCTTGGGCTGGAAACCCTGTCAGATGGGCGGGGTATAAATAATAAAGTATTATTATTATTATTCTACAAACGTTGTCAACCATGCATTGTATCAGGGGAGGCCTACTCTAAAGGCCTGTAAGGCATGTATGTTCAAATATTTCTCGCTGTCCAATTTCTGTGACCATTCACGGAACATTCCGGTCACACCTAGTAATAATAGCCTCTGCTCCTGCCCACCACTGGCATGTGAAAGGTGGTAATATGGCCCCCAGACTGAAAAAGTTCCCCTACCCTGCCTTTGAAAGCAGGAGAACATCTTCGTAGCTTGTACCCTTGGTCTCTGCTGTACCGACACCTGCAAGACATTATCAACTAGGCCTAACATCCCATCCCAAACTAACAAATTCCAAAGCAATAAGCATCTGTGCCCGCTTTTAATGACAGCCCCGCAAACAGAAAGAGAAGCATTGAATTGACAACCTGCTGGCATTATTTTGCTGCTCCTTTAAATTGAGTGAGAAGCGCCTGAATAGTGGCTATCTTAGGAACTTTCCATTTAATCTTAACGCTATGCAAAGACAGCATTCCTTTAAACTGTCACATTGCAAGATGCATTTTCCTCCGGGTTACCTTGCAGTACAGAAACAGTGTTCTAGAGATGTGTGTTTTAGCCCATAAATCTTCCAATCCGGTAGATGCACCTCTCTAAATGCTGTCTTTACTGCAGAGTTCATCTGTGACAACATCCCGCAAGTGGCTGGGGGGAAGCTGGATTGATGGAGCTGTTAGCGGCTTCCCGGTCTTTCCAATTTCTCTGTGGGGAGGAGCGCAGCTTCAAGCGGAATTAGTGACAAAATAGGATGCAGCAGGAGGCAAAGAGAAGGGGGAGAGTTTATGGCGAGCACCAAATGCCTTTCCCCTTATATTCAAATATTCATTTGCATTGCAGCTGAGACACAGATGTTCTTGGAATTGCGGTTATCGACAAACATTTGTAGGCTGGGAAAACTCTTTGTCTTGCTAAATACAGAGACGGGGTGAGACAAAATCACAACTGCAGAGGGGCTAGTTGTTGTTGTTTAGTCGTGTCAGACTCTTTTTGACCCCATGGACCAGAGCACTGCCTCCCACAGTTTGGTCAAACTCATGCTGGTAGCTTCGAGAACACTGTCCAACCATCTCATCCTCTGTCGTCCCCTTCTCCTTGTCTTTCCCAACATCAGAGTCTTTTCCAGGGAGTCTTCTCTTCTCATGAGGTGGCCAAATTATTGGAGCCTCAGCTTCAGGATCTGTCCTTCCAGTGAGCACTCAGGGCTGATTTCCTTCAGAATGGATAGGTTTGATCTTCTTGCAGTCCATGGGACTCTCAAGAGTCTCCTTCTGCGCCATAATTCAAAAGCATCAATTCTTCGGCAATCAGCCTTCTTTATGGTCCAGCTCTCACTTCCATACATCACTACTGGGAAAACCATAGCTGTAACTATACAGACCTTTGTTGGCAAGGTGATGACTCTGTTTTTTAAGATGCTGTCTAGGTTTGTCATTGTTTTCCTCCCAAGAAGCAGGCGTCTTTTAATTTCGTGACTGCTGTCACCATCTGCAATGATCATGGAGCCCAAGAAAGTAAGATCTCTCACTGCCTCAATTTCTTCCCCTTCTAGGGGCTGGTAGCCAAAGCTAGGAGTGCTCTGGTCCATGGGGTCACGAAGAGTCGGACACGACTAAACGACTAAACAACAACACCCAAAGCTTTAGCTTATCTAGACAATTAAATAAGCAATAGTGTGCTGATGTCCTGTTTGTGTTTAATACTTCGGGGAGGTGCCTTGCTGTTCAGGGGATGGTTTTGCTACTGGAAGAACAGGTTTTTGCCACTTAAAAAATAATAAAGTAGGAGGTTGCATTCTGGCATTGTAGATGAAAAATGTCATAGAATTACAGAAATTCCAAAAAGAGTGGGGAATGTACAGAGATTACCTAAAAAAACAGTGTCCCAAAATCAAAACCTGGACTTGCTTTGAGTAATTTTTGCAAAACAAAATATGGCTTACAAGTATAGTATATGGAGAAGGGTAGAAGTGATGAAATGAGAAACAGTTTATCAAACAGGAAATCAGGCCTGCTTTGAGGAGGAAGGAGGTCTATTAGAATAGAATAAGAATCAGAAATAGAAAATAGGGTAAGAACTTTCGGATTTATGGTTATATGTTTGTCATTTGTTTTGTGTCTTCTTTTTAGTTTGTTTCTTAAGTGTCGTGTGCTTATGTGCTGTATTAAAAAGTTAATGAAAAGCATTTTTTAAAATGTCATAGAATTATAGAACTGAAAGGGGGCTTTGTAGACATCTGCCAGTCCAAACATCTGCTTGATGCAGGCAACCCAGAGGTAGAACATCTCCAGCTGATAGCAGTCTACCCTGCTACACTGTAGTCTACACTGAGAGCCAGTGTAGTATAGTGGTTAAGAGAGGTGGACTCGTAATCTGGTGAACCGGGTTCGCGTCTCCGCTCCTCCACATGCAGCTGCTGGGTGACCTTGGGCTAGTCACACTTCTTGAAGTCTCTCAGCCCCACTCACCTCACAGAGTGTTTGTTGTGGGGGAGGAAGGGAAAGGAGAATGTTAGCCGCTTTGAGACTCCTTCGGGTAGTGATAAAGTGGGATATCAAGTCCAAACTCTTCTCTTCTTCTTCTTCTTCTCTGCTTGAAGACCTCCAGTGAAGAAGACACCATCATCCCCCTCCAGGTAATATTCGTCATTGTTGATCTGCTCTCTTAACCAAATCTGTTTCTCCTGACCTTGCCACAACTCCCTTGAATCAAGAAAAAAGCAGCAGTAAGTACATTTACAGAGCATGAAGTTTTTCTATAGAGTGGTACCTTGGTTCTCAAACTTAATCCGTTCTGGAAGTCCGTTCGACTTCCAAAGTGTTCCAAAACCAAGGCGTGCTTTCTCATAGAAAGTAATTCAAAACAGATAAATCCGTTCCAGACTTTGAAAAAGAACCCCTAAAACAGCAATTTAACATGGATTTTACTATCTAACGAGACGACTGAACTGGCTTCCACACAGTCACAAAAACAACTTAACCGAGAAAGCCCCAAAAGAAAAACGCAAATAAATAGCAAAAAACAAAAGCGCCAAATATAAGCTCCAAATATCACATCTGTGTTGCGTGCGTGCTCAGAACTCGTCAGCTGACAGACCTCAGTGTGGCACTCAGAACGGAAGCGTAACATTCAAATTGGAAGCGCAGCACTCAAAACGGAGCACGTTCGGCTTCCAAAAATAGTTTGCAAACCAAAACGTTCGGCTACCGAGATGCTCAAAAACCAAGGTACCACTTTATAGGGAAAGCTGCTCAATTATGAAAATGACTCAGCTGCTAAATATTAAAAGAAAAATGCAGAAATATAGGCATGCAAGCTAGTGTGTCTATTTGTAGAGAACAGGGGTCAGCAACCTTTTTCAGAAGAGGGCCAGTCCACCGTCCCTCAGACCATGGGGGGGCGGACTATATGGGGAGGATGTGAACAAATTCCTATGCCCCACAAATAACCCAGAGATGCATTTTAAATAGAAGGACACATTCTACTCATGTAAAAACACGCTGATTCCCGGACCATCCATGGGCCGGATTGAGAAGGTGATTGGGCCAGATCCGGCCCCAGGCCTTAGTTTGCCTACCCCTAGTATAGAAGGCCATTAGGAAACAAGAATCTTGACATTCTATCCTGGCATTTACTCATACATTTTCAATGAAATCAGATTGATCTGATATTATTCACTGCTCTGTAGTCTGGATGCAAAGCTGACTTCAAAGTGAGTGTTTACTAATGAGTCCGAGACACTGATTCTTACAGACACCCACTCGCGACAGATTTGCATAAAACTGGTGTGAATAAAACCTCAGTAATTGGAACCTTGCTTGAAATATGGTACATGAACCCGAGCCGCTGCATATGCTATAACAGATTGCTGGAGCAGATTACAGGTTTTCAAATGAAAGCATAACATTTGTGCCATTTGCCAGTAAAATAAATAAAAAAATAAAATAAATTGATTACTAGACTCAAAGAATGCTGGTTTGTATAATGAGCAGCTGGCAATGTGAAGATGGTGACGTCAATATTGCCACCTTCAAATATCAAGACTCAGACCCTCAAAATGTCATGGTTTTGATTTTTTAAAATACATTTTAGCCCTCAGAACAAGCTTCCGAGGGGCAGCAGAACGTTTGAAAAATAAGTACAATACAAGCATTAAAATCATTAAAAGCAGACGGCATAAAAAGCAGCAGGTCCCAGAGGAGCTGTAAAAATTAGACTGCAGTCGTACCTTGGATCTCAAACGCCCTGGAACTCAGACATTTTGGCTCCTGAATGCCGCAAACCCGGAAGTGACTGTTCCGGTTTGCGAACGTTCTTTTAGAACCCGAATGTCTGACGGGGTTTCTGTGGCTTCCGATTGGCTGCAGGAGCTTCCTGTAGCCAATGGGAAGCCGTGCTTTGGTTTCCGAACGTTTTGGAAGTCGAATGAACCTCCAGAACAGATTCTGTTTTGACTTCCAAGGTACGACTGTAAAAGCAGTTGTGAAGAATGATGGACTGCTGGGGCAAATGATATCTTTCGCTGGCACTGAATGGGCATCAGAGTTGGCACTAGGCATTAGCCATTTCCCCCCAAACAAACCAACCCATCCATCAGCTGATGTCACTCAGTGATGTCAGCTGATGGGTCGGGGCAGGGAATGCGCTGGCAAAGCAGCACCCAGCAGGATGGAATTCTGCACATCCCCGTCCATCAGTCCCATCCCCACCAGCAGGGAATGCCCTGGCGAAGCAGACTCCTGCTGGGAGCAGGATGGAGCCCTCTGTTCATCAGTTGGGGAGCAGAGAGTTCAATCCTGCTGGGTGCTGCTTCAGCAGTGCACTTCCTGTGGGGAACGCACCAATGAAGCAAATGCCTTCCTCCACCACAACTACTTTGTGGGTCAACTCTGATAGGGCAGCAGGGCAGCCTACCTGCCATTGTATGGCTGACAAGTGGGTTGTCCCACCTTCTGTTAATCTTAGCTTATGGGGAAAGAGATAAAGATCTGTCCCAACCCTAGCTTTAAGCCTTGCTGAGTCAACATCTTTCCAAGTGAGCAGAGCCCACTGGGAGCTGTCCAGGGTGCTGACTTGCATTGTCCTCACCTGGACTTGAAAGAAGCTCTGGTATTCATTGATTATAGTTGGGTACTGAACTATCACCGACTGTTTACCAAAACCAGATTAAATGTATTTCCATCTAAAGTTCTCAACGGCAAACTGATCGGCATACCTTATCAGAACAGACTTTGCTAAGTTCTCAGGCTGTTGATTCTATGAAGTGTATCCTACTACACTGTGGGCCAGAGATCAATTAGTTGAACCCTTAATGGCAAATTTACCTGGAAATTCTGAAACCCTCTATCTCAAGTATCTTCTCGAAGATCAGACAAATGATATTAACCTAGCTGTGGCAAAAAAATCTCTTGGAGGTAATAAGAATTAGGAATCAACATGCTGCTGGTAAAAGCATAATGACTGTCTTGGAATTTTCTCTTGTATTCCTGCTGTATTTTGCTTCGAAACTGATTTTGTGGGTCTTTGGACCATATTGAGAATGTGTGTGTGGTATTCATCACTTTCAGCGTAGGCCTCAGACTCCAACAGAACTGCACAGGATTTCCCCCCAATTTCCAACCAACCTTTTATGGGCTGTCAAACTAAGATAATTTGGGACAGGAAATACCCTACAGCTTCATGGCCTCACTAACTCTAAGGCTTGCTAGCTGGTGATGGGGATTGCTAGTGACACTGTCAAAGCCTCCATTCGCACATCCTATAGGGCAACCTCCTGCAACCCGGTGCTTCCGCCATCCAGTTGCTTCCGCCATCAGCCCCCGCCAGACGAGCTGGAGGGTATCAGGTTGGGGAAAGGCTGTTTTACAGTGAGTGGACAGTGATGAGGAAATAACTATGTATATAACTAGGGCTCCATTGCCTTGAGCCAGGCTAGGCATCCATAGATGCTGGAGGCATTTAAGATGAGTTTGGATGGTCACCATCTGTCAGGTACTCTCTAACTACAGATTCCCACGTTCAGCTGAAATAGATGACTCCTGATGTCTCGTTCAGCTATGAAATAAAATTGTTTCTATAGCTCTCATTTCAGTAGCAGCTGCATGTGAACTGATGGGCACTGAAAGGGCAAGGAGCATTGAACCTTTTTAACTACCAGAATGCACTGGGCTTACTACTGGCATGACCCAACTAGTGGAACAAGCAATTTAACTGCAGGAATGCCTTGCGGTTTGGTTAAAAGAATTTGATAAAGTTGTAACCCTGAATATCTATCTAGCTGATGTGTCTTATGTTTTCTTTCCTCGGTGTGGAATAAATATATCTGGTGCATCTTCAACAACAACCTTCACAAAAGAAAAAGAAAACCAGGAGTTAAACTTACTCTTTTCCATTTTTGCTCTTTAGCGCATGGACTGTTGTGAAATCAGAAGTTGCTAAAAGATTTATCAAGTGAGCCAACTGCGTTAGTTAGAGAGCTCACCAAATGATTTTGCTCTGTAGGTGTTGCTGTTCTTTATTTCATATCCAGTTGCCCCTTGCCATCTTTTATTTACATTTCGAATGCTCGAAAAGCATCTGCCAGTTTGCAATAAAGATAGCAAACCGATATGCCAGAACAGTTATAGCTCCGTTCGCCGGGAAGAGCCTAGGCTGTCAAGTGCTGCTTGCTTCAAAGCCTCCAGCCCTGGCTGTGTGAATGAAGTCCATTTCCAAGGACATGAAAAAGGAGACTTAATCTGATGTGAAGAATGTTGTGATGTCCTCCTCCAAATGGAAAGCCACACAATACCTTAATCTGAGAGCTTTTCTTCCCTTTAAAAAAAAAAATCATTAAAACTACCACAAAACATCTTTAGAGACTTCACAGTTTACATTCATGATCTTGCCAGGAATTCCATCAGATGACATAGGCTGAAATCTTTTGCACCCTTACCTGGAAATAAGTGGCACAAGAGCTGGGACAATGGCATCCCCAACACACAGCTAGCACCAACCCTTTATATAAAAGTCTTGTTGCACCATTTGGATAGAACTCCCATCTCCATCTTCAGCCACCCTCTTCCCATGACGCTCTAGTGGGCTTACCTGACAGCAGTGAGATCCACTGCCGGGGGGGGATATGAAAGGGGAGCCCAAAGGATACCAGTTAGAATCATATTAGAATCACAGAACCGCAGAGTTGGAAGGGACCCTGAGGATCATCTAGTCCAAACTCCCTGCAAGACAGAAATATGCAGCTGTTCCATACAGGGATCAAACCTGCAACCTTGGCATTATCAGCACTGAGCTATCCAGGCAAACCTCTTATACCTACATTGACTAATATAGTTACAATTGACCCCTGTGAAAGAAAGGAGAGAAAATCCCCAGGACTTTCACTAAACTATCATCCCTAGCAGCCTCAGGTCCAGGATTTGGGGTTCGGGGCTTAGAGCAACCCCATAGACCCTAGAAGCATAGAAAGCCACCATCTTCTGAGTTGGCACTTTGGGTGCATCCCATTCAGTGTTGCCTACATTGACACCAAGGAAGTTTTCCTTGGCAATCCCAAATGTGTGGTATGGTTGGTACATATATCCACATGTGGCGGGGTTGCCTTCAGATACAAGTGTTTTGTAAGCTGCTATGCCAGCAGAGCACCAGGGATGCGGGTGGTGCTGTGGGTTAAACCACAGAGCGTAGGACTTGCCGATCAGAAGGCTTAGTCATGCTGGCCACATGACCCGGAAGCTGTATGCCAGCTCTCTCAGCCAGTAAAGCGAGATGAGCGCCACAACCCCAGTCATCCGCGACTGGACCTAATGGTCAGAGGTCTCTTTACCTTTACCTTTATGCCATCAGAGCAGTGTGATTACTGGTCAATGGATATATCCAATACTGGTGTTGTTAAATATGTTTCTAGGGGAGTTTACATCTTATTCATAAGATGTAAGTTGAGTCATTTACTTTTGTCTGCATGAGCAGCTGTAGCTCAGAACTGGATGACACTTTAGAACTAAAACAATGAACAGTGAGACCAGGAAGTTTGGCAATGTGCCATTTTAGAGAAATGAACACCAGAACTATGGGTAATCAGGGGACAAAAGGCAAAGGAGTTATATGTGAAAATATGGAAAACATTTATTCAACAGTAAAGAGCAGGTTTTTGTGGGGGAAACTCCAGAGGGGTTTAAAGCGCAGAGTCTTAATCTTTAAATGGAACTTAGACCAGAGAGCCCTTCAAACAGAGGTTTTCAAACAGAAAACAGCCCTCCTTGAAATCAAGAACCATCCTTTGTAATTTAGGAGAGATAGCCACCTTGTAAGATGGCTGTGGTCTAAACCACAAAGCCTAGGGCTTGCCGATCAGAAGGTTGGTGGTTCAAATCCCCATGATGGGGTGAGCTCCCATTGCTCGGTCCCTGCTCCTTCCAACCTAGCAGTTCGAAAGGACGTCAAAGTGCAAGTAGATAAATAGGTACCGCTCCAGCGGGAAGGTAAACAGCGTTTTTGTGCGCTGCTCTGGTTCGCCAGAAGTGGCTTAGTCATGCTGGCCACATGACCCGGAAGCTGTACACCGGCTCAATCGGCCAATAAAGCCAGATGAGCGCCGCAACCCCAGAGTCGGTCACAACTAGACCTAATGGTCAGGGATCCCTTTACCTTTATCTTTAAGAGACTAGTATCTGATGTTGGAGTCAGGACAGGCACTCTGAAAATAAAACCGATATATGTTCCTATCAAATAGAACTTCCTTCTGGTGCCTTATAAATAAATGAAAAATAATGAGAATCATACCAGCTGTAAGTAAATTAGGAAGGTGGGGGAACAATAGACTATGTCAACTCTGCATTGGCACAGATTAGAAGCTAAGATGACAAGACAACTACATGGAGCTGCTGAAACAATATTAAAAGCATCTGTCTCCAGGGTCTCCATAGAGGTTGATGGTAGGAAGGTAGGAAGAGCTTTTCAAGATGATCAACGGCATGGATTTTTGTTAGCCCCAATCTATATACATATTCATTTGCCTGTTTCATTTTACCAGCAAGGTCATCCCGGGAAGTAAAACTCTGGAGTTCAGTTGCTGAGCAGCTTCTATTAGTATTAATGGGGATTGAGCTGCAGGATTCGTGTGCGCCGAGGTGTGAAAACCTAACCCTGAGACCCTCACACCAGTCACAGATGCCTTCAAAATATTATTCCAGGTTATATGAATAATCCACTTGAGGGTGAGTTTAAAAAAAAAAGTTGAAGAACTCCAAAGCAAGAGGGAGAGTCTGAAATAATTGCTTGCTGTTCTTTTTCCTCCCCGATGCAACAAATGTGTTGCTTTTCCAGAAACGCTGTGCTAGTGCTTTTGGAACAGTTGCTGACAAAATACAAGGTCAAACTCCAAGGGGTTTCCATCTCCCGTAGAGTTTGCCGTTAAGAAAACCTCAAGCAAACTGCCAAACTCGGTGCATAAAATTCGCTTTTGCCGCCTTTGTTTTGGTTGTAGGGCTTGTCCTACTGATCTATGCAAGGTCCCTGCTGTGTGATCCTGTTGATTCATTCCCCTGGCCTCATATAACAAAATGCAAGAGTGGCGTGTGTGTGTTTTACTCCCCTTCAGTGTGTCCCTACCCCTGGGGCACACATCCAAAATGATTAACTGGGTAGGTCAAGCTCAGCTACCATAATTCCTAACACCTGCCTCCATTCTAACAAAGTTTGCTCTCTGGGAGATAAGAGTCTTGGTAGAAGCTCTAGGGGGACAACGAAAGAGGAATATGAAATGGATAAGTGCATAACTTCTTTGTAATGCACATGAACCAACCATGTTGAAAAGGCTCTCATATGCGGCAAATAAGATGGAACAAATGCTGGCTGAACACAAAAGCGATGCACACATTTTGCAGGACAAGGCAAGATTTCTAAATCCATATGATGGCTTGAAAACAGAACGGTCCCTTTAGGGCAAGGATGGGGAGCAGTGGTAACTTGTGCCCATTAGGACTGGTAGGGCAGAAGGCAGAGAGACTAGCAGTGAGTGGAGCCAGAACCAGTGGCAACTAGAGGCATCCCTTACTGGTTGTACATGAGAAGGCAGGTAGGTCGGGGCTGACTAAGACAGGCTGAGGTTGGTGAGACAGTGCCCCTTCCACCCAAGTAGACCAGTCTCCACTGCCTCCAGAAGTTGCTGGGCTGCATCTGTCATCATCCCTGCACGTGCTAGTTGGAATTGATGGTAAGGGCTACAGTTTCCTGTCTTCTCCTCTTCCTCCTCCTCCTCCTCCTCCTCCTCCTCCGGTGATCTCTCGTAGCCGAGTAAGATTGTCTTCCATAAACATGGTTTTAAAAGTGAGCTTGTAAGTGTTGGCTATTTGCAGTATGGTAGCGCTGCAGAGATCTTGCTGGGGAGACCATGCATTAAAAAGGGACTCAAAAATAACTTAAACAAGGTTTTAATAACAAAAACAAAAACTCCTTTTACACTAAATACATCAGCAACAAACATGACCCAAACACCAACCCATCCCCCAGGGTAATGGGAGAGCTAGGTGCTGCTCTTTATATACTACACCCAATTGCTGACACAGCTTAATCAACACAACTCAGCAGCACCTGCTATGTTTCACAGCTGTAAAGCTGGGTCTCGTTATTTTGCTCTGGCCCCTTAAAGACATACACATCGGGTGGAACAATGATGAACCTTTACATTTAAAGAAACCATTCAACAGTAAGAGGCCAATTCTGGATCCACACGTCCTTCCACAGTGGTGACATAGGTTTCCAGCTGGGAGTTGATCATGGTGAGAGTTCGCCAAGCGTATCTTCCTCTTAACATGTTTCTCCCTTTTGTCCTGAGTCTGAGCATCTTCAAAACCCATGACACCTTTGGTGAAGGTTGTTCTCCAATTCACAGGGCATTGTTTCTCAGTTGTTGGTGTTTATACTACTTTTTTTTTTTTAAGATTTGCCTTGAGAGAGTCTTTGAACATCTTTTTTTGACCACCAGCATTACGCTTTCCATTTTAAGTTTGGAATAGAGTAGTTGCTTTTGAAGACGATAATCAGGCATCCGCACAACATGACCAGTCCAACGAAGTTCATGTTGAAGAATCATCGCTTCAATAACTGGTGATCTTTGCTTCTTCCAGTACACTGGCATTAGTTTGCCTTGTCTTCCCAGATGACGTGTAAAAGTTTTTGGAGACACCGTTGATGGAATCTTTCAAGGAGTTGGAGATGGCGTTTATAAGTGGTCCACGTTTCACAAGCATACAGTAAGGTTGGTAGTGCCATAGCTTTGTAAACAAGCATTTTGGTTTCCCTGCAAATGTCCCGGTCCTCAAACACTCTGCACTTTGTCAACATCCCTGAATGCGCTAGTTGGGGTTGATAGGAAGAGCTACAGTTTCCTGTACCTGCTTTAGGACAAGAGTAAAAGCCAAATTAGAAGTTACTGCAGCAGATCTATGTCCTTTCAGCACGGAACTGCCAGAATTACATCGAGAAATAGGGGTAGGACCCAATTTTAAAAGCAGAGCAGCTTACCTCCTCACAGCCTATTCACAAGTGCTTTTTGCCTATCAAAGGTCACTTTCACTCAGGTTGACCCTGTGTCCTACTTTACAGAGGACAGTCCTCTCTTTGAAGGGTCCTCTGCTGGTGTGGGCGGCTGTCTGGTCTGAGTCCAGTTTCAAGATATAAGAAGGGACAGTAGGAGAGGGTCTTGAAGTTGCCCATCAACAGACACACCTGGGGAGCAGATTGAGCATGGACCAAACTTGGATACAGTAATTATTTCCAAGGTTGTGTACATGCCATACATTGAGAGCACATGACTTCTCCTAAAGAACTTGGAAACTGTAGTCTACCCCTTGCAGAGCTACAATTCCCAGCACCCTTAACAAAATGCTTATTTATATGTAAAGGCACAATTTTTTACATAATTGCTGTGTGCTCAAGTGATGGCCTGGGATTCGGACTCGGAGGCTGAACCTGAGCCTGATCCCAGTCTGCACAGGAGTCCCCGCCTCCAGAACCAGCTGAGCCGGGGCTGGGGCCTGAGCCTGAAGGGTCCTCACCTGTGCTGGATCCTCAGGTGCAGGGGCCAGCTGAGTCTGCTCTGGCTCCTGAGGTGATGGAGGACTCATTGCCTGCAGGTGCTCCACTCTCAGCCCCGTCAGGGGAAAGTGAGGTTGCCTCTGGGTCCAGTAACCCTCCAGCCTCTCCTGAGCTGCAGAGGCTCAGGGCAGAGAGGCGGAGGGAACTGAGTTCCCGCAGGAGGAGTGCTCGCCTCCAGGCCAGGAGAGGCGAGTCACCTGTGGACCGGGGCCGCCCTATGCCTCGGGGCAGATAAAAGCCAGCCAGCCCCAGTCCCAAGTTGCGGGAACAACATTGTTGGTAGCCTGTTCCTGCCTGCACCCTGTCCTGCTCTTCTGCCAGAGTTCCTGACCTCACCCGACTCCCTGCCTTGGACCCAGCTTCAGCTTTGACGGTCTGCCTCCATACCGCACCCTCGACCTCGGACTGGACTCGGACCTCGCCTCACGGTTAACCTTCGGGACCAGCACAGCTAACTTGGGCTGCAGTTGGACATTTTTTGTAAAAAGCAAAAAAACAAAAAACAAAAAAAGAGGAAAGGGTTCTGACCTCCCTTTGTCTCCTCAGCCTGGTCCTCAGACCCTTGTCGGCACAAAAGAGTCCACGAGAATATCCTTGCAGAGTTTTATTCTTAAAAGTCTTTGTGCAAAAAGCGACTGACACACTATACACATCAACACACACCAGCCAACCAACCAACCCAACTCGACCTCAGCAACAAACTAACATTTCTCATTCTATATATACAACCCAGTGAAGGCTGCTGAGTCATGCTGACCCAGCTTTATTCGCATTACAGAAACAGCGGCCATTTTAGCCATGACAGACACTGCTTACGACTGCCATATACCTTGGATCCCAAATGCCTTGCGAGTCGAATGTTTTGGCTCCCGAAGGGCGCAAAACCCGGAAGTGAGTGTTCTGGTTTGTGAACATTCTTTGGAGCCCGAACGTCCGACGCGGCTTCTGCAGCTTACGATTGGCTGCAGGAGCTTCCTGCAGCCAATCAGAAGCTGTGCCTTGGTTTCTGAAAATTTTGGAAGTTGAACAGACTTCCAGAACAGATTCTGTTTGACTTCCGGGAAATTCCGAACATATGGCAACCTTGGATTGATGCCCATTTTATGCAGAGAAGGGAGGGTTGCATCTGATGTAGTAAGGTCCAGCCTTCTGCGATTCATGCCACAATCAATGTGGGCTTGCTTTTTAAAGTGCTCCGGTAATATTTGTTATTTTTAGACAGCTAGCTCTTCTGTGTATGTTGAGATCTTCTTCTTTTTCAGTGTTGCTTCTTGCCCTGAGCCTTCGGGGAAACTGTGGGTTAAAAATGGACTGTATCCTAGTAAATATATACATACACACACAAAATAAGCTTCCAAGGGTAATTAAGAAATGTTGCGAGTCCTGCTGAGCAGCAGTTTCTTGTCTTGCCTTCAGAGCATCTTATGTAAATGAGGAGTTACACCTCCAAACCCAGCCAATGGCATGTGCAGACCAGTTACTAAATTACACAGTAGCGGCTGTGATGAATGAAGGATTTTGCTTAGCAGCTTGATTAGTAGTTGTTAGTACCTAGATCCATGTGGTGTGCAATTTGCGTTTTAGTGAGGCAGTTCTGAAAAGGTGGTCACGAAGGAATGCTTAAATACGCAGGTTCATAAATACATATACAGTGGTATCTCTAGTTACGAACTTAATTCATTCCGGAGGTCCATTCGTAACCTAAAACTGTTCTTAACTAGAGGCGTGCTTTCGCTAATGGGGCCTCTTGCTGCCACTGCGCCGCCAGCACACGATTTCCGTTCTCATCCTGGGGCAAAGTTCTCAACTCGAGGTAACTCTTCCAGGTTAGCGGAGTTTGTAACCTGAAGCGTTTGTAACTCAAGGTATCACTGTATATGTAATGCTGGGGGCAGGGGAAAGTCCTAACAAATAAGAGAGTCATATTAACAACACTTTTCCCTCTCTGTCTTTCATTATTTGTCTAATCCTTCGGGTCCCTTCCAACTGCACAATTCTTATTCTGAGGTATTTTGAGCAAGGAGGAAACATGATCAGAAGCAGTAAGGGTCGGGAATAGCCATACCTTTGTTAAGTTGCCGTTGTCAGATTCACTGTGAAGTGCAAAGGAGCCTTGCAGACAAAGCAGGAGCAATTGATAAGGTGTTTCACAACAAACCTTACATCATGTCCTTTGGGTGAATCAGTGCCTGATTTCAAAGCCTGGAGCAGTGATGTCCAACAGGTCGGTCGCGATCGACAGTTTGATCCCCAAATGATCGTGGTCGATCTCAGAGATCGCGGGCTCCCTTTTGATTGCTGGCTGTAAAAAGAATTGTGTTGGAAGCCTCTGCCACCCGCCGTCCTCGTTCAGTCCGCGAAATGGGCGGCCGTTTCTGATACAAAGCTTGCCTGTTTTGCTGTGTTCACTTGTTATCATCGATGGCTTTTTTAGTGCTTCGTGACTCTCCCCCCCCCCACCCAAAAAAAGCTGAACAACTTTGTCCTCCCTTTAAAAAAGCTCAAAGGTTGGTTATAATATTCAATTTGAAGATTGGGAAAAACTATGGAAGGAAAATCTAAAATTTACTGCATGCATGGGGCTGAAGGAAAATGTGATGAAAATGTTTTACAGATGGTACATTGTTGTTTAGTCGTTTAGTCGTGTCCGACTCTTCGTGACCCCATGGACCAGAGCACGCCAGGCACCTCTGTCCTCCACTACCTCCCGCAGTTTGGTCAAAAGATGGTACATTACACCGGTAAAACTTGCTAAAATGTATAAAATAGGTAATAAGTGTTGGAAATGTAAAGAAAAAGAGGGAACATTCTATCATATGTGGTGGGAATGTAAGAAAGTTAAGAACTGGGAAGGGATATATAATGAATTAAAAAAAATGTTAAAATATACTTTTGTTAAGAGACCAGAAGCTTTTCTTTTAGGAATCACAGGGAAAGAAATAAGAAGAAAAGACTGTAAATTATTCCAGTATGCAGTTACGGCAGCAAGAATTTTACTGGCCCAGAAATGGAAACAGGAAGAAACACTGACGATTCAAGATTGGAGAATGAAACTAACAGACTATGCGGAACTGGACAAATTGACTGGGAAAATAAGATATGCCCAAAACCAAAAGTTCATCGAAGATTGGGGAAAGTTTGTAGATTATCTGAAAAATGTATGTGATATACAAACAACGCTAGTGGGGTTTCAAGAAGCACTGTGAAAGGTTAAGATGTATTGTTTGGAAAAAAAATATATTTAAAAGGGAGAAGGTTAAAAGGCAATGCAAGGAAGGAAACTCTTTAGGAGTAAATACGGATGATTACCAGAAAAACCGAAGGAAGTCTCAAAAGCATAATTTGTTAAAATTTGGTTAAAAATGTATAATTTTGGATGAAAATTAATAAAAATTATATTAAAAAAAGAAAAAAGCTCAAAGGTTTTGTCTCCCCTAAGAAAAGCTCAATGGGTAGATCACTGCCAGTTGTTTTATACTGGGAGTAGATCGCTGTCTCTAGGGAGTTGGACGTGCCTGGCCCAGAGGTGCTAGTTCAAATTATAGAGTCATGCTCTATGGATAGTAAAAGGACCCCTGACCATTAGGACCAGTCGTGACCGACTCTGGGGTTGCGGCGCTCATCTCGCTTTATTGGCCGAGGGAGCCGGTGTACAGCTTCCAGGTCATGTGGCCAGCATGACTAAGCCGCTTCTGGCGAACCACAGCAGTGCATGGAAACGCCGTTTATTTTCCTGCCAGAGCGGTACCTATTTATCTGCTTGCACTTTGACATGCTTTCGAACTGCTAGGTTGGCAGGAGCAGGGACCGAGCAATGGGAGCTCACCCCGTCGCGGGGATTCAAACCGCCGACCTTCTGATCGGCAAGTCCTAGGCTCTGTGGTTTAATCCACAGCGCCACCCACGTCCCCAGCTCTATAGATGCTTCTTCCTAAAGCCAGGGGTCCTTGGGAAGATGGACTTACCACAGAAGTAAGGATGTTTCCAAATAACCTATAAAGTGAATATTTCTCCTGATTTGTTTGCAGAGGGATTAGATGACACTGGCTTTTTAATGAAACTTCATTCTGCAAGGAGGTTAGGAGACATTACATCAAAGCGAGGACCTCACTACTCTGGCTACATTTGAACATATTTCATATAGGTGTCCATTTCTTGAGGATACCCATTTGGGCATCTGAAGGGCTTAAATTAACTTACATGTTTAATTTGTGTACTGATGGTCAACCAGTGTTGTTAGTATTATTTATACCTTATTATTTATCATGATTGTTATTAGTTTTTCTCTTCCCTTTTTCTTTAATTTTATTTCATCTTTTCCCCCTTTGTTAAATTGCAAATAAAAATAAAAAATTTAAAATGCACTCAGCCAGAATCTCCTAATTGCCCGAAGATTCATAGACTCAGTGACATAAAGACAGTAACTGATTCACTAATTGCCTTTATATTATCTTTTTCCCCCTCGTGTTGTAGAGCTGAGCCTGGAAGTTGCAAGTAAGTCCCAGAGCCATTCTTTGCTGACTCAGATGAATAACCACCTCCATAAACCCAAATTTTTATTTCATGGGGTGCGGTATTGCATAAGGCATTTTAAATGCAAATTTTGATTTTGCTTGAAGTAAATAATAATAATAATGTGAGAAGAAGAGAAGATTTTGGATTTGATATCCCGCTTTATCACTACCCGAAGGAGTCTTAAAGTGGCTAACATTCTCCTTTCCCTTCCTCCCCCCACAACAAACACTCTGTGAGGTGAGTGGGGCTGAGAGACTTCAAAGAAGTGTGACTGGCCCAAGGTCACCCAGCAGCTGCATGTGGAGGAGCGGGGAAGCGAACCCGGTTCACCAGATTACGAGTCTACCGCTCTTAACCACTAGACCACACTGGCTCTAAGGTTCAGTATGTTAAAGAACTACAGTGCAGTTCAGCCTAAAATATTATGTTACTAATGGAGGAGGACATTGCCTCAATCTTCACCCATGCAAAAGGCTTTTGTTTGACCTGAGAGTGGATCAAGCCACTAATATACAGCTAAGGAATCAGAGCACTATGCAGTTTTATGTAATAATCTGAAGATCTGCACACTCAGAACAGCAGAGAGTCAAGTTACACCTTGTTATGTACTGAGTTCAACAGGATCCAAAATGCAGCAGTCTTATTGGTCCTAGAACAATAGGATTCAGAATGCAGCAGTCTGATTGGTCCTAGAACAATGCAGCAGTATGATTGGTCTGCAGGAGCCACCCAATCCAACTCCAGGTGGAAGTGAATCCGCAACCTGATTGGCCTACAGGAGAATCCCGGAATTAGCCAATCACGTAGGGCCCATTGTGTAAATAATGTATATAAAGAAGACATTCTGGGGAAACTTCCATTCCTCCTCACCACTACAAGCTGAATAAAGAACATGAATTCCACTCTCAACTCTGAGTATATTTCACACCTGCTGTGTCATCTTCCTGAAAAAGCATCAACATTTATCATGGAGCCTTTAATCCAGTTCTAGACAATGCTTCCAGCAGTCGTTTGGGATTAGGTCTCAGTGAAGCATTTCCACTTCTTAGTTCCCAGTACTTAAAAACAGTAAAAAAAAAAAAAAAAAAGCTCTGTGTGATTACCCTCCTTCATTGTCTATCCATCTCCCCTGCATTTCAAATTCAGAAATGTAGTTTTCGGTCTTTGTCTTAAAGCCAGTCCCTGCAATCAATCTCTTTTTCAGCACCAACAATCAAAAGCTCCAAGATTACAAACTCCCGCAGGCAACCCAGTAAAACTCAGAACAGAAAAGCAGCTAGCTTTTTTATTTCTTTTGCTCAGCCTTTAATTTCCTTCATCTGAGGAATGACATATAGTCGTGAGCCCATTTCAAACCCTTGTGCTCTTGCCAAAATATATATTCTCAGTTTTTGATCAACTCTGAGATATTTGGAGTACAAGGAAGCTATACATCTTACCGGCACCCCCAACCCCTAGAGTTTGGAGGAGGAATGGAAGTTCCCCCAGAATGTCTGCTTTATATACATTATGTACACAATGGGCCCCACGTGATTGGCTAATTCCGGGATTCTCCTGTAGCCCAATCAGGTTGCGGATTCACTTACACCTGGAGCTGGATTGGGTGGTTCCTGTGGACCAATCAGACTGCTGCATTCTGGATCCTATTGTTCTAGGACCAATCAGACTGCTGCATTCTGAATCCTATTGTTCTAGGACCAATCAGACTGCTGCATTCTGAATCCTATTGTTCTAGGACCAATCAGACTGCTGCATTTTGGAACCTATTCAACTCAAATATACATAACAAATCTGCATAACATAACAACAAACAAAACAATAGCACCCTTCCAGCTAGTATTCTTTATTAATTTGGCCTCCAATCCAGATTAAACAGGAAACAATAATGGTCTAAGAGGTCCCACACAACTGTCATAAGAAAACAAAATTTTCCCTGCTATTCTCCTCTGTTGACACAGCAACTAGAACCACCACGATGTCTTAACAAAAGACCTACTGTTAAGTAGCTCTCAATTCAAAAATATCTTGAATGGCAAACCTTCTGACTGCAGATGGGGCCTCACATGCTCAAATGCTCTTCCATACCCCTTGAACAGGCTTCTCCTTTATAGTTTCTATGTGCCAGAAACATGGTATCTTCATTTTGCAGATATGATTACTTCTGAAATAGCCTTTACACTGTGGAGATCCAAGTCTAAATTCCATTTTTCTTTCCCTTGCAAATTTCACCTTCAAGGCCCTAAGGAAGGACAATGGCAAGGACAGGAGTGCCAGCTTCGCCCGGGGACCGTGGGTGTCCGGGGCAGTGGGTGCCCTGCAGAATACATGGCTCTGGCACTGAAATCTGTGGGTACCCAGCCCCTTCCAGGGGAATTTTGTGGGTTCTTAGGCACCCAGGGCCCCAGGGAACTGGCACCTATGGGCAAGGACAATAATTATGACCCAACAATAGGCTCCTTTATAAATAGTACAGTATTTAGCTCCTTGCTGCCTTGCAGGACATCTTTTCAAAAAAATTAATAATTTTTATTAAATTTTCCATTTTAACAATCCAATCAAATCACATTAAATATTCCAAATTATACATATCATACAGTCCAAATATTCTGCCAAATTATAAATTTTTATTGGGACTTCCAATGCTTTAAGTTCGGTGATCGTCTTATATCTCTACTGCCTTGAGTTTCAATAGTTCCTTTAAATCTTCCTGTTGTTACCCTTCCTTCTGCCTTGCAAGACATCTTTTGAGTGACTGGGGAAACTCAGCCAGATGGGCAGGGTATGTTGTTGTTGTTGTTTAGTTGTTTAGTCATGTCCGACTCTTCGTGGCCCCATGGACCAGAGCACGCCAGGCACTCCTGTCTTCCACTGCCTCCCACAGTTTGGTCAAGCTCATGCTGGTAGCTTCGAGAACACTATCCAACCACCTCGTCCTCTGTCGTCCCCTTCTCCTTGTGCCCTCCATCTTTCCCAACATCAGGGTCTTTTCCAGGGAGTCTTCTCTTCTCATGAGGTGGCCAAAGTATTGGAGCCTCAGCTTCAGGATCTGTCCTTCCAGTGAGCACTCAGGGCTGATTTCCTTCAGAATGGATAGGTTTGATCTTCTTGCAGTCCATGGGACTCTCAAGAGTCTCCTCCAGCACCATAATTCAAAAGCATCTATTCTTCGGCGATCAGCCTTCTGGCAGGGTATAAATAATAAATTATTATTATTATTATTATTATTATTATTATTATTATTATTATTAT
>JAXCMG010000075.1:470504-503442 GCA_034642415.1 Podarcis siculus | reverse complement strand
GGGGGGGGGGGGGAGGCAGGCTGTATTATGAAAAAAATAAATGAACAAATTCCTATGCCTCACAAATAACCCAGAGATGAATTTTAAATAAAAGGACACATTCTACTCATGTAAAAACACGCTGATTCCCGGACTGTCTGCAGGCCGGATCGAGAAGGCGATTGGGCCGCATCCGGCCCCCGGGCCCTAGTTTGCCTACCCATGATTTAAGCTGACAGTGCAAAGGTAGCTGGTTGCCTAACCTGGAGCAAAGAAGGATTTTTTCTGTTGAACCCAAATTGACTTGGGGGAGGGGTTGTGGTTGTGGTTGCCTTCTCCACACTGCTTTTCTTGTGAGTTGCTGCACCTTGCCTTGTACCTCAGAAGGAGATCAAATGGGGGTGTTTCAGGGGCTAGCTACTTGAACGTCATGGTCATCCTGGTTTCATAAAGTAGAAAAAGCTTAAGCACACATAATGCTGCCTTGCCTTTTCTCCCAGGGTTTTGAGGCCAGTCTCTAATCTTAGTTTGGGATGAAGTAGAAATCAGTGGAGAAATCAGTGGAGACACATGGTTTTCCCAGTAGTGATGTATGGAAGTGAGAGGTGGACCATAAAGAAGGCTGATTGCCGAAGAATTGATGCTTTTGAATTATGGTGCTGGAGGAGACTCTTGAGAGTCCCATGGACTGCAAGAAGGTCAAACCAATCCATTCTGAAGGAAATCAGCCCTGAGTGCTCACTGGAAGGACAGATCGTGAAGCTGAGGCTCCAATACTTTGGCCACCTCATGAGAAGAGAAGACTCCCTGGAAAAGACCCTGATGTTGGGAAAGATGGAGGGCACAAGGAGAAGGGGACGACAGAGGACAAGATGGCTGGACAGTGTTCTCGAAGCTACAAACATGAGTTTGACCAAACTGCGGGAGGCAGCGGAAGAGAGGAGTGCCTGGCGTGCTCTGGTCCATGGGGTCACAAAGAGTCGGACACGACTAAACAACTAAACAACAAAGAAATCAGTGGAACTTCAGCTACATGTACACCATGGCCCACCCACCCCCCGAATCCTGGGAATTGTCTTTTGTTAAAGGTGCTGGGAATTGTAGCTATGAGATGCACAACAACTAAACGTACTGATTACTTCTAAACTGGCATCTATACCTATAAACTAGCTTATGCACACTTTGTACAAATCTGCCTGTTCTCTTTTGCCCTCCTTTTTGGCCATACATCAGTGACCACCACCACCCCCTTCAAGAGGAATACAAACAGTCCTGCAAATAGCCTTGCAGCATTAGAAGAATTCCAGCAATCCACAACTGGGTAGTTCAGGACCAACTGAAATGTCACAAGACAGGGAGCAAGCTTTTTGAGTTTTTCAAAAAATTTCATCAGGCTGCATGTATTCTGCAGAACATGTGACATTATTATTTTGAAAATAAGAAACAACAACAACTGCACTGGCTGCTCTGCCGAGTTCAAAGTCTTTGTATCAATTTACAACTTCTTACATCAAGCATACCTTACGGGGCTGCCTGAACCCTTATATCCCAGCTCAACCAACAAGAACATCTGCAGGAATGTCACTGGTTGTCCCCTTGCCCTGCCCAGTTGGTGATGTTCATTTGCCATCAACTAAGGTTACCAGGGACGTGGGTGGCGCTGTGGGTAAAACCTCAGCGCCTAGGACTTGCCGATCGCATGGTTGGCGGTTCGAATCCCCGCGGCGGGGTGCGCTCCCGTCGTTCGGTCCCAGCGCCTGCCAACCTAGCAGTTCGGAAGCACCCCCGGGTGCAAGTAGATAAATAGGGACCGCTTACCAGCGGGAAGGTAAACGGCGTTCTGTGTGCTGCACTGGCTCGCCAGATGCAGCTTGTCACGCTGGCCACGTGACCCGGAAGTGTCTGCGGACAGAGCTGGCTCCCGGCCTATAGAGTGAGATGAGCGCACAACCCTAGAGTCTGGCAAGACTGGACCATACGGGCAGGGGTACCTTTACCTTTTACCTTTAAGGTTACCAGATGTCCCCGTTTCAGGGACAGTCCCCGGATTTACAGCTTTCTCAGCATTCACATGTATGTAGTGAACAATAAGGGTCCACAGATTCATTGAAAAAAATCTGGTAACCTTACCATAAACCCCAAACCCAGCCTTCAGAGTTGTTGGTCCACCCTTGTTGAATGCTCAGCTGGTGCCCTCTGTGCTAACTTTCAGACATCCACTGGGAAATTCTTTCCGTCCAGGTTTACGCAGACAATTAAGAAATAAGCATTTTTCGTAATAGTCAGCCAGCAATCTGTTTGGCAGTATTGCGTGGCTTTTCTATTGTAGTTTAGGGGGGTTGCTATTTTTATGAAACTGCAGTATACAAATAGGTTTATAAACAAATACATGTGGCAAGGACTAAAGGTGTGCGCATCTAAATCCCAAATACGCATTTCCCAACATAGCAGTTTCACAACGATCTCCTGCCAGTGTGAGACCTAGTGTGGTGGAGTGGTTAAGAGCGGTAGACTCATAATCTGGGGAACCGGGTTCGCGGCTCCGCTCCTCCACATGCAGCTGCTGGGTGACCTTGGGCTAGTCACACTTCTCTGAAGTCTCTCAGCCCCACTCACCTCACAGAGTGTTTGTTGTGAGGGAGGAAGGGAAAGGAGATTGTTAGCCGCTTTGAGACTCCTTAGAGTAGTGATAAAGCGGGATATCAAATTCAAACTCCTCCTCCTCTTCTTCTTCTTCATACCCCTTAATACTGAGGTCCAGCTCCGAGGGCCTTCTGGTGGTTCCCTCCCTGTGAGAAGTGAGGTTACAGGGATCCTGGCAGAAGGCCTTCTGGGTGGTGGCGCCCTCCGTGTGGAACGCCTTCCCATCAAATGTCAAGGAAATAAACAACTATCTGACTTTTAGAAGACATCTGAAGGCAGCCCTGTATTGGGAACTTTTTAATGTTTGATGTTTGATTGTGTTTTTAATATTCTGTTGGGAGCTGCCCAGAGTAGCTGGGGAAACCCAGCCAGATGGGCAGGGTATAAATAAATATATTATTATTATTATTATTATTATTATTATTATTATTATTATTGCTGCAGGGTTTGCCTTGCCATGAATTCTAAAACTAATAAAAGCTGCCCATTCCTTTGCTCAACTGTGGCTGGCTAGCAAAGTTTCCAGCACATCCTGTCCCCCTCCCCCGCCAGGTAATCTCCCATTCCTTCCACCAAGATTAACTCTGACAAAATCCATAAGCTTTCTCCTTTGAGCATTGGCTCTATTTTCCTCTGTCTACAAGTCTTTACACAACACAAAGGGACCTGCATATTTCTACTGTTAAGCTTAAAAGAAGGGAGCTTAGTGAGGCTATTCAAGGTGCCAGAGTCCTTTTTGTCTCCATTCAGGGGTTGTGATGCCTCTGCATTAAAGACACATAATCAGCAGCCAGGATCTTTCAGCGTAAGAGTCTCTTTGAATGACTAGTTTCCATTCTACCCTTCTGTCTCTCTTTTTCTCCTCTTAAAATATTTTTGGGGTTGCTTAAAGCGGAACACCTATTGATACCTGGAGACTGGGGGCTTCCCAGGCACAAGGATGAGTGAATCCACCTCCTGGGAGAATACTACAAATGCTAAAACTCTGAACCAGGGCCTTTTTACACTTTAACCAGAGCCAGTGTGGTGTAGTGGTTAAGAGCGGTAGACTCCTAATCTGGGGAACCGGGTTCGCGTCTCTGCTCCTCCACATGCAGCTGCTGGGTGACCTTGGGCCAGTCACACTTCTCTCTGAAGTCTCTCAGCCCCACTCACCTCACAGAGTGTTTGTTGTGGGGGAGGAAGGGAAAGGAGATTGTTAGCCGCTTTGAGACTCCTTAAAGGGAGTGAAAGGTGGGATATCAAATCCAAACTCTTCTTCTTCTTCTAAAAAGTTAAAGGTAAAGGACCTTTGTATGGTATGTATGGAAGTGAGAGCTGGACCATAAAGAAGGCTGATCGCCGAAAAATTGATGCTTTTGAATTATGGTGCTGGAGGAGACTCTTGAGAGTCCCATGGACTGCAAGAAGATCAAACCTATCCATTCTGAAGGAAATCAGCCCTGAGTGCTCACTGGAAGGACAGATCCTGAAGCTGAGGCTCCAATACTTTGGCCACCTCATGAGAAGAGAAGACTCCCTGGAAAAGACCCTGATGTTGGGAAAGATGGAGGGCACAAGGAGAAGGGGATGACAGAGGACGAGATGGTTGGATAGTGTTCTCGAAGCTACCAGCATGAGTTTGACCAAACTGCGGGAGGCAGTGGAAGACAGGAGTGCCTGGCGTGCTCTGGTCCATGGGGTCACGAAGAGTCAGACACAACTAAACAACAACAACAACAAAGGACCCCTGACAGTTAAGTCCAGTTGCAGATGACTCTGGGGTTGCAGCGCTGATCTTGCTTTACAGGCCAAGGGAGCCGGCATTTGTCCGCAGACAGTTTTTCCACGTAATGTGGCCAGCATGACTAAGCCACTTCTGGCGCGATGGAACACTGAAACCAGAGCAGCGCATGGAAATGCCATTTACCTTCCTGCCGCAGCAGTACCTATTTATCTGCTTGCACTTTTTGGCGTGCTTTAGAACTGCTAGGTTGGCAGGAGCTGGGACAGAGCAACGGGAGCTCACCCCATTGCGGGGATTTGAACCGCCAACCTTCTGATCGGCAAGCCCAAGAGACTCAGTGGTTTAGACCACAGCGCCACCCGCGTCCCCTTTTTACACTTTAGGTGGAGGCAAGGTTGCATACACTCAACAGCCAAATGCACCTGTATTATCCCCAGCTGAAATTTCAGGGTATCTCCAGAAGTTATCTGGAGATGCAGAACGGAAGCATGGTCCTTATTTTTCAGGAAGAACTGCAGCCGCTGCACCCATAAAAGGTACGCTTGGTTACAGCCACCACTTTGGTGAACAGATTGCATTGAGAGCATTCTCGGTCTGTGGTGCCAACAGATAATTTGGGAGACAGGATGTGACCCTCAGCTGGGAGGCATACCCACTGCCTCTCTGGGTGGTGGACCACCAACCCAATCATTATCCATCTTGCCCTGATATGAATGGTCTTTCATTCACCTTTAAAGCCCTTAACAACCTCAGCTCTGTGTACTTGAAGGAGCAGCTCTACCCCCATCATTCAATTCAGACACTGAGGTCCAGGTCCGAGGGCCTTCTGGCAGTTCCCTCATTGCAAGAAGTGGAGTTCCAGGGAACCAAGCAAAGGGCCTTCTCAGTAGTGGTGTCTACCCTGTCGAATGCCCCCCTCCCATCAGATGACAAGGAAATAAACAACTATTTGACATTCAGAAGACATCTGAAGGCCAGCCCTGTATAAAAGTTAAAGGGACCCCTGACCATTAGGTCCAGTCGTGGCCGACTCTGGGGTTGCGACGCTCATCTCGCTTTATTGGCCAAGGGAGCCGGCATACAGCTTCCGGGTCATGTGGCCAGCATGACTAAGCCACTTCTGGCAAACCAGAGCAGCGCACGGAAACACCATTTACCTTCCCGCCGGAGTGGTACCTATTTATCTACTCGCACTTTGACGTGCTTTTGAACTGCTAGGTTGGCAGGAGCTGGGACCGAGCAATGGGAGTTTACCCCGTCACGGGGATTAGAACCACCGACCTTCTGATCGGCAAGTCCTAGGCTCTGTGGTTTAACCCACAGTGCCACCCGCGTCCCTCAGCCCTGTATAGGGAAGTCTTTAATGTTTGATGCTTTAATTGCATTTTTAATATTCTGTTGGGAGCCACCCAAAGTGGCTGGGGCATTAAGATCATCATCATCATCATATCACTACATTCAGATATTTGGTTCAGGGAGCTTCGCTGCCTCACCTAGATCCAGTGAAACAGAGAAGAAAGGGATAGATAAAGTGTTTTCCAGTTGCCTCATTCAGATTTGCTAAAATCAGAATCGGCCACCCCATTGTGCCCTTCAAAACCGTGTTCACTCTGGAGGAGATGGTGCAACGGGGAGGGGACCTTTCAACTGCATGGCATGCCGTTATACAGTGGTACCTCGGGTTAAATACTTAATTCGTTCTGGAGGTCCGTTCTTAACCTGAAACTGTTCTTAACCTGAAGCACCACTTTAGCTAATGGGGCCTCCCGCTGCTGCCATGCCGCCGGAGCACGATTTCTGTTCTCATCCTGAAGCAAAGTTCTTAACCTGAAGCACTATTTCTGGGTTAGCAGAGTCTGTAACCTGAAGCGTATGTAACCTGAGGTACCACTGTATGTCTTTTTTTAAATGGCTGGCAAGGAGGAATGTGAGCTCCGCTATGCCACCATCTTCACCCGCGGTGATCCATCACAAATAGATTCAAGAAAGGGGGGCTTTTCAGAACATTTCGAAAGGGTCAACATTTCCCAGGTATGTCCATCCCCTTATTTATTTTTGTGCGAGAACCCCATGGCTTATCATTAGTGTCTGGCTCAGTGTGTTTGTGCATATTTCATTTAAGTTACTTTCCCCAGATGTTGAGATCTGCCTCAATCGCATTGGGAGCTGCGCAACCACATTCTCACAAGTTGCCTCACCATCTGGCCTCCCTCTAAGCCACATCTGTGTGCTGTGCTACTTTTGCCTGATAGGGCTGCCTATGTATAATGTATATATTATTTACAGGAGCTATGAATGCCTTAATTCAGTACTTACTCAAGCAAAGGCTGGCTGGTGTGGGCCCACAACTGTACTTAAGGTAGCAGTTGGCCTAATGTTTACAATAATAATAAACATTAGCTTTTCCACATTGCTCCAGAGCTTTCGGAGTGCTTTGCATCCTTCGTTTGGAAAGCCTTACCCCAGCCCTGTGTGATCAGTATTATTGTCCCCCACGTTGCAGCTTGAGTGCTGGGGCTGAGAAATCATGGTTCCCATATGAAACCCAGGCCTATACCGGGTTTTTAAAAAAATGTTTATTAGATTTTGCAGAATGTATAAAACACACCGATAAAACAACAACAACAACAACAACATACGTGTAAAGGACAAGACCATGAATCAATCAAAGAAACGCCAATCAGAAATGAAAATAAAAATAAAAGAGATCATTGGGGGGGGGTTGGGAGAAAAATAAAGATTTATTAAAGCAGAAAACACCATGTTGACTTTCCCCATTAGAAGCAGTATCTTTGAAAAAAGTAAATATGAGGATAAATTGGTAGACATATAGAGAGCTGTTAACAGAAATTGACAACAAATTAAAATTCAAAGAATTTGAAGAAGTAAGAGAGACGGTAATAGACTGGTTACAAAATTTCCAACTAAATGAAACTTTAAAAAATGATAAAAAGAAAGGATTTCATTATAAAGTGTCGAGATTTCAGAGAGAAATAGTAGAAGGTAGTACAAAACTGCTGTCAAAAATGAAAAAAGAGATCATTGTTTAGTCAGTTCTGTGCCTCAGCATATTCAATATAGTTCTCCATAATTTTCCATTGATACCTACACGCATTTACAGGAGTAAAGTCTCTCTGATCTTCACTGCATTCAAAGCACATGACTTTCCCTCAAATAATTCTGGGAACTCTAGTCTCTCTCCCCCCCCCCCCCGAGTTGCAATTCACAGCACCTTTAAACTACAGTTCCCAGAATTATTTGAGGGAGAGTCATGTTTGCTTTAAATGTACTTTAAACATAGGCATAGGAGCCCACTCCTAGGGGCTGAGGGGTCTTTGCCCCCCAATAAAATATTTGAGAGGGTTAGGGGCCCCAAAAGTTGATGGGCGCATTGCCATTCGAATGGTATGTGTGCCCCATGCCACGTGATCGATTATGCAGGGTGGGGATTCTCTGGGCCCCACCACTATTCTGTTCAAGTTGGCACCCCTTGGTCTGTATGCAGCCCAAACGAATGAATTGATGGCTGAGATTTGAAGGGCGGGCTTTCTAACTCATAGCCTTAACTGCTGCAGAGGGTCTGTCAGGCAGCAAACGGGACTTTAGTTTACCCAAGGCGAGATCTAGACACATCAACAACAAAAAAGCAATTCAGTTAAACGCGTTGTAAACTTCATGCAGGGAAATCCCGTTGGCGAAAGAAGGGACTCCACAGCGCCATCTGGTGTCACAGGGTTTTAACTCACATAAAGCGCTTTATCTTTGCAAATGTAGCTGATTCCCCAGTGGGAACTGCAGTGGAATCTTACAGTGGAGCGTTCCTGTTCCATCCAGCTGCCAACAATGTCTTCCAAATATCCTGTTCCTTTTCCCTTCTGACCTGGTTCTTCATTTCCTCTTCCACACAGTCACGAAGCACTCCATGGCCACTAGGCACACTCAGTCCCCGCTGGGGTTGTTTTGAGAGTTTCCTCCCTCCCCTTTAGTGCTGTCACCCCCCCCCTGCTGCCACCCGCAAAGATACCTCTCTCTTGAGTGTCATGAGAGTGTGTTATTATTAGTTGTATTAGCAATCACATTCACACCTGAATGTTGGAAAGTGTGTGAAGGATTCCGTCTTGGCCAGTAGGTGGTTATTGGTGAGACACGTTATGTCTCAGTCCTGTAAAACAGGAATACAATTCTTTCAATCAGGCTATGTACACATGATCGGGCTAAAACAGAACGAGGCTGTCTTGTCCCTGTCCACCCCTCTGCCACACTACGTTTCAATTCTCATTTAAACATTGTTGTATGCGTCCAAGAGAGATATTCAGATATTCATTTAGGAAAACATCAGAAGGTTTTCTATTGGGAATAGTACCAGGAAGTCTAAAGGAAGAAGACAAGACATTATATTTATACGCAACAGTAGCCGCAAGGCTATTGATTGCGAAAAATTGGAAACCTTTCAAGTTTATTTAAACATTGTTGTATGCGTCCAAGAGAGGGTGTGGAAGTCTTCATTTCATGTGCAGGTAAAAGGTAAAGGTAAAGGACCCCTGGACGGTTAAGTCCAGTCAAAGGCGACTATGGGGTAGTGGCGCTCATCTTGCTTTCAGGCCGAGTGAGCCAGCGTTTGTCCACAGACAGCTTTCCAGGTCATGTGGCCAGCATGACTAAACCACTTCTGGCGCAATAGGACATCGTGACAGGAACCAGAGTGCACGGAAACGCCATTTACCTTCCCACCGCAACAGTACCTATTTATCTACTTGCACTGGTGTGCTTTTGAACTGCTAGTTGGCAGGAGCTGGGACAGAGCAATGGGAGCTCACTCCGTCACGGGGATTCGAACCGCCCATCTTCTGATCGGTAAGCCCAAGAGGCTCAGTGGTTTAGACCACAGCACCACGCACGTCCTATTTCATGTGCATTACCTGTTTGGTTTCCCTGCTCCTAGACCACCACTA
Organism: Podarcis siculus; assembly: GCA_034642415.1. Classification (NCBI taxonomy): domain Eukaryota; kingdom Metazoa; phylum Chordata; class Lepidosauria; order Squamata; family Lacertidae; genus Podarcis; species Podarcis siculus. The sequence continues at coordinate 494,142 of JAXCMG010000075.1, read as the reverse complement.
ACAACACCTATTCACAAGGCTGTTGTCTGCACATGCACAACAGCTGGTCATATGTTAGGATTGCTATATGTCTGGAACTTCCCAGACACAGCCGGTATTCAGCCCTCTAATTAATAATAATAATAATAGTTTATTATTTACGCCGAACCCATCTGGCTGGGTTTCCCTGGCCGATCTGGGAGGCACCCAACACAATAAAAGCACAATAAAACAGGGCTGTCTTCAGATGTCTTCTAAAAGTCAGATAGTTGTTTATTTCCTTGACATCTGATGGGAGGGCGTTCCACAGGGAGGGTGCCACTACTGAGAAGGCCCTCTGCCTGGTTCCCTGTACCCTCACTTCCCCCAGTGAGGGCACCGCCAGAAGGCCCTCAGAGCTGGACCTCGGTGTCCAGGCTGAACGACGGGGGTGGAGATGCTCCTTCAGGTGTACTGGGCTGACGCCATTTAGGGCTTTAAAGGTCAGCACCAACACTTTGAATTGTGCTCGGAAACGTACAGGGAGCCAATGTAGGTCCTTCAGGACTGGTGTTATATGGATCTCAGCGTTCACTCCCAGTCAGTCTAGCTGCCGCATTCTGGATTAGTTGCAGCTTCCGGGTCGCCTTCTTAAACAGAGTCCAGGTGGAAATCGCTGAAATGTCCAGGAAAATCTGGACGTATGGCTGCCCATGTTGTTAGTGTACTTTGCCACACACACACAAAAAAACCCTTTGCCCCCTAAAGCTCAATATGTATATACAGTACCTCACAGCTCAATGGCAAAGTGAATGTCACTTAAGTTTTCCATTTGGATGGAAGCTGGTTTGAGAGGAAACGCATCAAGCAGCAACAGTTCCCAAGAAACTCCAGGACAGTCGTGGGCTGTGTGTATAAAAACAGCATTAAAAAAAAATTGTTAGGAGCGCATTGGATGCAGAGTAAATGGCGGTAAAAGCCTCAATGTCAGCAAAAAATAAATAAAAATGGGGGAGAGGGAGAGATGTACGCCTATATTCATTACTCCCCATTTAAAAGCCATCTCTGGAGAATTACAGAGCTGGTGTAGTTAAGGGTGGGAGGATAAGGTCTGGTTAAATACTGGCTGGCTGTTATTGTTTTTAATTCTATGTACAGAACAGGCTGCAAACATCCATTACCCGTGTTTGGCCCTAAGGTAGCTTTTTGAAGTGACCTGTAATGTTGTATTGGAGGGATGGAGGGAGGGCAAGCAATTACCAGTAAAACAACTGGTATTTAGCCTATAGATCCAAAGGGACCATCAAAATGAGGGCAAGAGGAGCAGAGTTGCTCCAAGAGTGAAGTCTCCCTCCCGTGCTACTGCCCTTCCTCCAATTGCTGGATATTCCTGACATGAGATAGAGGTTCTGTGTATTATTCACTTTTGTTGTTGTTGTTGTTTAGTCATTTAGTCATGTCCGACTCTTTGTGACCCCATGGACCAGAGCACGCCAGGCACTGCTGTGTTCCACTGCCTCCTGCAGTTTGGTCAAACTCATGCTGATAACTTCAAGAACACTGTCCCACCATCTTGTCCTCTGTCGTCCCCTTCTCCTTGTGCTCTTTCCCAACATCAGGGTCTTTTCCAGGGAGTCTTCTCTTCTCATGAGGTGGCCAAAGTATTGGAGTCTCAGCTTCAGGATCTGTCCTTCCAGTGAGCACTCAGGGCTGATTTCCTTCAGAATGGAGAGGTTTGATCTTCTTGCAGTCCATGGGACTCTCAAGAGTCTCCTCCAGCACCATAATTCAAAAGCATCAATTCTTCAGCGATCAGCCTTCTTGATGGTCCAGCTCTCACTTCCATACATCACTACTGGGAAAACCATAGCTTTAACTATACGGACCTTTAGTTATGGTAAATGGGAGCAGGGTAAGGGGAGGACTCAGTCAGCACGGGGAAATTACAACTGAATCACAAATTGGAAATTAAAATAAGGCTGAAGTCCTAAGCGTGCTTACTTGAGAGTTAACTCCATCAAGACGAACAGGACAGAAGCATATTTAAGATGGGAGTGTTGATGTGAACTACAGTGGTACCTTGGTTCTCAAACGCCTTGGTTCCGAAACACCAAAAACCCAGAAGTAAGTGGGAAGCTTTTGGGAAGCCAAACATCCGATGCGGTTGTCGGCTATTGTTTCCGGGGCGCCTGCACCAATCAGAAGCTGAGCCTTGATTTTCGAACATTTCGAAAGTCAAACAGACTTCCGGAACAGATTAAGTTTGGCGCTTTTGTTTTTGCTATTTATTTTTGCGATTTTTTAAAAAGATGTTTTTCGGTTAATTTGTTGTTGTGACTGTGTGGAACCCAGTTGAGCTACTGATTGATTGATTGTGTGACTGTGGAAATGGATAAAAGCCCCCCCATCCAAACAATGACTACCATCAGCGCAGAAAATTTTAATTTTTATCATCTACAATACTGTCTTATTTATTTTATAGTACATTACATTGATTATTGCTTTCATTTTATGGACCAGTGGCCTCGTTGATAGTAAAATCCATGTTAAATTGCTGTTTTAAGGGCTGTTTTCAAAAGTCTGGAACGGATTAATCCATTTTGCATTACTTCCTATGGGAAAGTACACCTTGGTTTTGGAATGCTTTAGTTTTGGAACGGACGTCCGGAACGGATTAAGTTTGAGAACCAAGGAACCACTATATATTGTTCGTATTTCTTTCAAATATCCAACTCTCTGGGCAACCTCTTGGTTGGGGGGGGGGGGCATGGCAGTGGTGGCTGTGGCCAGACACAAGAGTGGGTGGAGCAATGAATGTAAATTTTAACTTTATTCAGTAGGGTAGTTTCTACACCCCTACCCTTCTCTACTCATTATTCAAACAAGCAAGAGGTGTTATCAGAGTTCAAGGTGTTCCACCTAGATCAAAACACTCAAAGAGGGTAACCGGTAAAGGATGTGGCTTAGGGAGAGTCAAGGGCCGAATTTAGGTCAGATGAGGCCCTAAGCTACTGAAGGTAATGAGGCCCTTTATATGTCCAGCTGTCCTTTGTCAACAACGAATTGTCCCTGTTTTTTGTGTTGAATATGTGCTATATGGTAATTTATGGACCCAATAGGTATCTAAAGCCATTTGAACGTAACAAAATATGCAGAATGTAGGCACCCTATATATAGAAATGAGCAAACCAGTGATATTTTAGGGAGCAGGCTAGCAGGCGGGGCCCATTACTTACATCATAGGAGCCTACACAACACAAACCACGGTTGCTGTGTGTAGGTTTTATTTTATTTGGTTTTTATCTTATATTTTGGAAATGTACATCCAGGTTTTTTTTCCTTTAATTTTTTGAGGGGTCCTCAAGAGAGTGGGGCCCTAAGCTATAGCTTGTTTAGCTTATACGTAAATCTGGGACGTGGGTGGCGCTGTGGGTTAAACCACAGAGCCTAGGACTTGCCGATCAGAAGGTTGGCGGTTCGAATCCCCGCGACGGGGTGAGCTCCCATTGCTCGGTCCCAGCTCCTGCCCACCTAGCAGTTCAAAAGCACGTCAAAGTGCAAGTAGATAAATAGGTCCTGCTCCAGAGGGAAGGTAAACGGCGTTTCTGTGTGATGCTCTGGTTCACCAGAAGCGGCTTAGTCATGCTGGCCACAAGACCTGGAAGCTGTACGCCAGCTCCCTTGGCCAATAAAGCGAGATGAGCGCCGCAACCCCAGAGTTGGCCACGACTGGACCTAATGGTCAGGGGTTCCTTTACCTTTACCTTTAAATCTGGCACTGGGAGAGTCCCAAGGCTAGTTAGAGAGGACATCCCTGACGTGATATGTTTGGCCCACCTCCAGAAATGTGCTTCCCCCCTTCTGTCTCTTCCCCCCAAATATTTTTACTGGTGCCGCCACTGCATTGATTTCCCCATGATCCTTTGCAACGCACTTTCTCAACAAGCAAAGATGACGTCTTCCTTTTTATCCCTTTCTCCGGGACGGCTCCTGTCTATTACCTGAGTGCAGGCAGGAATTTAGCAGCTGAAGAATTTCTGCCTCTCGCACATGCCTGTCAGAGGTACGGAAAGCCCAGCCTGGGAAAATAAAAGTGGCTAACCTACACACGAGTGAGGCAATTTCTGGCTCCAGGTCCTTTGTGAAAACCAGTTCTCGACGCATCTATTACTCAGGAGAAGGTAAATGATCTCATTAGAATGAAAAGACTGTAATCAAGCTAATTATTAAAAAGGTTGCAAGAACCAACGTGTAAAATTCCCAAGGTTACACCCAGCCCATGTACGGTATCGATAATTTGAAGGCATGTTCTCAAAATGCAAAGGCGTCGCTGCAGCCTTTTATTTGAGAAGAGGGAGTATGGAGATTAGATTCTTGTTTTAAAGAAAAACACTGTTGTTTTTTCAGTAGACTAGCCCAGCACTGAAATTGACCCTGGTTTGGTTTCAAGGTACAGTTTAACAGTATGCTAGGGGGGAAACCCTCATTACATCACAACCTTAGGAATAAGGTTTTCATATATTTGGGTTGTATCCAACTAAGCTATACTCTGAGTAGACCCATTAAAATAAAAGGGCATGACTAACTTGTCCGCTGATTTCAATCTGTCTTATCTCAGTTGGATATGTAACCTAATAATTCATTATGGAGTTGGTGTAATTTTGTATCTGTTACTGCTTAGAGCTGAAATTCTAGTCCTAAAACATTTCAAAAATGTCTTCCATTTTATTATTATATATTTCTATATATTATAGAAAGATGGAGCCAAATTCTTATTGTTTTGGAGTTCATACGAGTTTTTGTTTTACTTGAGTAGTGAAATGAGTGTGCCAATTTACATGTAAAGTGTATGCATTTGCACTAGAATATGCTAAGAGCTCTTGTCCTTTGTTTGGGATGAAAAATCATTCTATGCAATGTCAGTATCTGCAGGTAGGTCCCGGGATTATGCCTTATTCCAGAATATCACCATTGGGTGGCCCTTGTTTGGGATGGATGGTCCTAATTTTGGCTGCCAAATATTCTTCCTAATTTCACATGAATTCCTTAATAACCTGGAGAACTTTGACCTTGAACCAGCTGCCATAAAATGAGCACATATTCTGCTGAAAATCCATTCATATTTTTATTTTCATTTCTTGCCTCATTTTGGAAAAAAGGTATTCAACAGTATTACTGACGAGAAAGCTGTCCAGGTGGAAAAGAGGGCGGGACTCCTGAACATTTATTTTTTTTTGTCAAATGATCCTCAAGTACTGCTGCTAGACGATTAAAGGATATAGTGCTTGAAACTGATTCGGAAACTATTATATATTTGTGAACAGCAAAAACAGTAATTGCAAAATCATGGAAGAAAACCAAAGCATTATTCATTCTGGACTGGTAAAAAAAATGGAACATTGTTGTACTGTTTTAGTGAAACACACATAATATAAAAGAGAACAGAATCAGCAAGTTTACAGATTTATAGAGAGATGGTTTTTATCATAGCATGGAATGATAAATATCTAAAGAATAGATTTCCATATAATTTGTTTGCATTCTTATAAAATGACATAATAAGATGTTACTTTTGACATATAATCTTTTGTTTTCTCTCCTTTCCCCCCTCTTTCAAAATGCATTATGTTGCAAATGAGCAACTGATGAAAATAATCATTATTTTACAAAAACGGTGGCACAGAAAACAATTTCAGTGAGGTTAGTTTGGTGCAAGAATTTGCACCTGCTGAAATTCCCTCTCCCTCCTACAGTAAATCTTTATCGTTTTGAACCTGAGTCACAACAGAGAACAAAGAAATAAAATAGTAATAATTAAAGCAAAATGAAATGTTCACGATAACAATAAGATCTAGCTGTGCAGGTATTCCGTTGTCTTCCACCAACACCCATTTAGATGTGTTTTATATCCTCTCTCCCAAGGATTGGCAGAAATGTGTAACTAAATATGTGCACAGCCTAAGACTTGTCCCTTCTGGAGTATGATTAGCTGTAACCAAGGGAAATGGACCAGGTTCTTTTCCATATTTATTTTGTGCACTTGACCTGTAAAATCCCCTAAAGCCGGTAAAACTGTAGAAATAAAAGTCTATTGGTTTGCCGACAAAAGGGTATTGTTATTTCAATTCAAGCTGTGTTGTTGTGCTTTTTAAAATACACCTTTCCCCGAGATTCCAGCTGTCTTGGGTTGTTAAAAGTCTGTGTGTGTGTGTGTGTGTGTGTGTGTGTGTGTGTGTGTGTGTGTTTTAAAGAAACCTTTATGCTTTTGTATAAAGTACAAACTTGGGAAAGTTTTCTAGGTCACCCATTTGACTTCAGCCTGGACTACAAAAGACTTTGAAAAGAAGCATGTGACTCTCAGGGTGAACTTGAAGCTAAAATGCTCCTGGGGACGTGGGGTGTGTGTGATGATGAAAGGAAGCTCTCCTCATGATTTCAAGCAAGAGCTATTTTAAAATAGAAAGGGCCACGCAAGAGGTGGCAGTGGTAGTAGCCAAGCTTGTAGAATCATGTCTCTGCCTCCCTCGTAAATAAAGTGGTGCAAGGCTCAGATTTCAGCATCTAAAGTGTTCTGTGGGTCAAAGCCAGTAGAGGATTCCCACTGGGACTCTTGGGGTGGAAGGCAAGAAACCCCAAGGAAGGAAGCCAGTGACAGGGTTGTTGTTTAGTCATTTAGTCGTGTCTGACTCTTTGTGACCCCATGGACCAGAGCACGCCAGGCACTCCTGTCTTCCACTGCCTCCCGCAGTTTGGTCAAACTCATGCTGGTAGCTTCGAGAACACTGTCCAACCATCTTGCCCTCTGTCGTCCCCTTCTCCTTGTGCCCTCCATCTCTCCCAACATCAGGGTCTTTTCCAGGGAGTCTTCTCTTCTCATGAGGTGGCCAAAGTATTGGAGCCTCAGCTTCACGATCTGTCCTTCCAGTGAGCACTCAGGGCTGATTTCCTTAAGAATGGAGAGGTTTGATCTTCTTGCAGTCCATGGGACTCTCAAGAGTCTCCTCCAGCACCATAATTCAAAAGCATCAATTCTTCGGCGATCAGCCTTCTTTATGGCCCAGCTCTCACTTCCATACATCACTACTGGGAAAACCACAGCTTTTACTATACGGACTTTTGTTGGCAAGGTAAGGGCTCTGCTTTTTAAGATGCTGTCTAGGTTTGTCATTGCTTCTCTCCCAAGAAGCAGGCGTCTTTTAATTTCGTGGCTGCTGTCCCCTTCATGGATCACTGCCTTGCCGTGGCGAAGGGGCTTGAATAACTCAGAGAAGCTATGAACTATGCCGAGCAGGGCACCCAAGATGAACAGGTCATAGTGAAGAGTTTTGACCAAACGTGATCCACCTGGAGGAGGAACCGGCAAGCCACTCCAGTATCCCTGCCAAGAAAACTCCATGGACAAAGACAACAGTGACAGGGAGAGCCAACTGATTCCAGTTTCATCCCCATCCTTTCCCCGACTGAGTTCTACAAGGGCAAAACAGAGACTAAGTCGGAAGGAAGCTGAGAGGCAAAGCCCCACATGGACTGGTGGTAGCAAGCTCCATTTTCTCCCGTGGAGTAAACAAAGCTGGGAGGAAGATATCTAGGATGTTGAACGATGTGCGGGACAGTTCGGCCGCCCTCAATAGCACGCCTCTTGTTAAAATCCAACCCCCAGCTCTCTGCTTCATGCATGGATAGGAGAAGCCAGTGGGTCAACAAACATGGCTTCCTCAGCCCTGCCTGGTTTGACCCAGAGGCAGCTCAGAATACCATGAAGCATTTGATCTCCCAGTGAGGGAATCCTTCTGTCTTGCTGCAAGAAGCAACCCCGTAGTGCAATGAGGTAAATTAGGCATAAGAGTCATGGCCGTGGTCAAGTCGACATTGAGGACAACGTGGAAAGGACAGCGCGGCATACCTGGCTTTCCAACCCCACACATTATTGCCGGTTAAGGAGGGAGGGCGAGGCGGCAGACAGCTCAGCACAGTGCAAGAACAGCGGCGGAGCCAATTTGATGCTTCTGCAGTACACGAGAACAGGGCCTTCTCTGCGGTGGCTCCCCGTTTGTGGAGTGCTCTCCCCAGGGAGGTTCGCCTGGCACCTTCATTGTACAGAACTTGGCGCCCTGGTGCCCTGCGCCACTAGCCTCTATGGGTAAGACGCCCCTGCAAACTATGATCAAACTTTTGAGGACATCGCTAACTGGGACACAGTTTTTGATGCCGCAAAGGAAGTGGGTGGAGGGAACCCGATGCTCCACATACCACTGTGCCCAGGTGCTGAAAATTATGTGTTGGATGTGAGCATGGTTTATACCTATCTTGCGCCTTTTGTGTACATCTAGAACAGAGAGCCCAGCTCCGATCCTGTTTGGTTCTGGATGGGTGTAACTTGCCTAACCCCTTAATCTGATCTTGGATACTAAATGGGAGATCTAATACTGAAGCCACAGCCCTCTGGAGGCTGAGGCCTATTGCAGGAGAAGGGTAGTGAGTAACCAACACGTACTGGACAGTTTGCAGGGTTGGGAGGTGTATATTGGTCAGGATACCCTCCCAGTGCGGAAAGCAAAAGCCGTTTGAAGTCCCTATGATGCGAAGCTTACATAAAGAGTGCCACTTTGGGCTGCTTCGAAGTATAGAGCGTGAACTTACACAATGCCACACAACGTCTGTTCCGCCTTTATGAGTCAATCCTTTATTCTTTTATTTATATGGTTCCTTACTCACACCTCAGCAGAAGGTCCTGAGGCACGTTTCAACAATATAATATCCAGTTATAAAAACAGATGAAAAAACGGTTACACTGGAACCTTGGTTGTCGAACACTTCGGAAGCTGAACATGAACGCCGACAACCCAGAAGCAAATGCTTCAGTTTTCAACCATGCAGCAGTTGTCGAACGTTTCAGAAGTTGGACGGTCTTCCGGAATGGATTGTGTTCAGCAACCAAAGTTCTCCTATGCAGTGATTTAAACACACACACGTAAAAATATTCCAAACAGAACACTACGAACTGCTTTTTTTCTTTAAAAAATGTTTAGGGGTACTCTCATTTTGACTCAAGAAAACCATTTTATAGTTCAAATCGGAGAAAAGAAATACAGTATATGGACAAAAGTACAAAGATTCACAAAAGGTTTAGGGGTATGCGTACCCCTGCTCCCTCCCAGAAAAAAACACTGCTATAAATGCAGAAAAAGAGGTTGGGTCCCAGGAAACAAAATATTTTAACTTAAGGTTACCAGACGTCCCCTTTTCCCAGGGACAGTCCCCGGATTTACAAATCAGCCCCCATACAAAAGCCATTGAAATTGAAAAGTGTCCCCGGATTCATTGAAAACAATCTGGTAACCTCAACTGTCAAAGGCCACAGTAGGAAGGTTCATCAGCACTATATGGCAGAAGCTGTAGAAGAATGACAATAGACGGTAGGCCCCACCCTGGGGGTGGGGAGCATCCAATCAGTGGGCCAGATTTGGCTTGGCACAGGTCCCAATTTGGGCCACAAAGGCATTTTCCCTAAGCCACGACCAGCTACCCCACAACTAACATCACATTCCAGGTGCTTGGGAACCTCTGGACTTTTGACAGGTAGGTGGGTCAAACATCTGCCAATCATCTGTCACCATGATGAAGTTGGTCAACAGGGTGGGGTTCAGGTAAGGATCTGTCCCAAGAGACCAAAAAGGTTCCACACCCCTGCCCTCTGCTAGATATACCTTTGTGAATAAGGAGTTCTCCAATTTAGGACCTGCCACAAGGAAAGTCCTGGAACTACCGAGTACTCTGCATATATTAGCTTCCAAGAAGGTTGGTAGGGATGCTGATGGTCTTTCAGATATTTGGAGCCGCACCCTCACAATATCCTTTTAGACACCTGCTGGACACATTTGTTCAGGCACTTTCATTTATACCCAGGAATATGAATTACTTACCGATGTTTGTTTCAAAATGTTTTATTTTATCTTTATGGTGTCGATGTATTTTGGTGTTTTCACAATTGATTTGCGACTTTTAGCTGCCATTTTATTTTGGGTTTTGTTCATACACCACCCTGGAGAATTCTTTGATCAAGCGCTTTTAAAGTCTTCTAAGTAAATATACAACTGCAGGTGGCCAGAGCAGAGGGAGTCCAAGCGGTTCTTCAAAGCACCACGGATGGTTCTGAGAACCTGAGAAAAAGAAAGCCGGAGAAATAGAGTGTGTTGCTCAGCTGCCTCTTTCTATGCCCAATGGAAATTAGGCTTTCTCTCTCCACCCCCCTCACATGAGAATGTCCAGAGTTTGGCACCTACTCATTTTCAACATGATGAACGGGCCTTTTCTGCAGTGGCTCCCTGTCTGTGGAATGCTCTCCCCAGGGAGGTTTGCCTGGCGCCTTCATTATACACCTTTAGGCGCCAGGCAAAAACGTTCCGGTTTAACAAGGCCTTTGTCTGACTGACATCCAATGCCCTTTTAAAATGTATTGGGGGGTGTTATTGTGTTGCTTTTGTTTTTATTATGTATTTTGTGTTTTTATATTTTGATTTTGTGTTGACCTGTAGGCATAGGACTGTATACCAATTTAATAAATAACAACAACAACATTGCAACCTGTTTGTTCACCTGCCTCTCTCATTCTGGCCCGGAGGCGATGAAAAATCGTACAACATCGGAACACAAGGAGGAGGTGAAAGACAAGAGCTGCCAGCACCTGCCATTTGCGGCAAACTACTCAAAATCTTTAGGGATGCGGGTGGCGCTGTGGGTTAAACCAGAGAGCCTAGGACTTGCCGATCAGAAGGTCGGCGGTTCGAATCCCCGCGACGGGGTGAGCTCCCATTGCTCGGTCCCTGCTCCTACCAACCTAGCAGTTCAAAAGCACGTCAAAGTGCAAGTAGATAAATAGGTACCACTCCAGCGGGAAGGTAAACGGTGTTTCCGTGTGCTGCTCTGGTAGGCCAGAAGCAGCTTAGTCATGCTGGCCACATGACCCGGAAGCTGTACGCCGGCTCCCTCGGCCAATAAAGCGAGATGAGCGCCGCAACCCCAGAGTCGGCCACGACTGGACCTAATGGTCAGGGGTCCCTTTACCTTTACTCATAATCTTAAGGTAAAAAAAGGTAAAGGACCCCTGGACGGTTAAGTCCAGTCAAAGACAACTATGGGGTTGCGGCACTCATCTCGCTTTCAGACCGAGGGAGCCAGCGTTTGTCCACAGACAGCTTTTCCGGGTCATGTGGCCAGCATGACTAAACCACTTCTGGCGCAACGGGACACTGTGACGGAAACCGGAGCGTGCATGGAAACGCCGTTTACCTTCCCACCGCAACGGTACCTATTTGAAGTGGGTGGCGCTGTGGTCTAAACCACTTAGCCTCTTGGGCTTACAGTCTTACCACACCGCTAGAAGAGTATACATAGACTCAACAAGCCATCCATCTTGGCAGAACAGATCACTCCAAGAAGCATATCGGTGCAGCCCACCTCTGCACACAACCGCCAGCTGCTCCTCAAATTGGTCCAGTGATCCTGTATTAATGCTTCTTCCAGATAGGAGCACCAACCATGCGGAAAAGCAAAGTATATTAGTATGCTGCTTGAAAGATACTAAGGTTTTGCCACCTGTTTTTTGTTTAGAGTGTGTTTTTCTCCTCTTTCTTATCTTACATACGGCAGTTGCATGAGATTACTACCCGGCAAAGGCTTATTATTCAAAGAAAAGCCTATATAGCACCTGCCATATACAGTTACCCCAACAGATAGTGGAGGGGGACGACGACGACCCATATCTTGCATGTTTTTAAACTATGTGTACTAAATCTAGCCATATAGGCAAGATACAACTGCTTACGCTCCTTTAGTCAGCGAGATCTAGTCGCATCCTCAAGGTCTCTTAGGCAAGGATTTGCTAACACCAAGCACACTTTCATCGTTCCTTATCTTCACATTCCTGAAGATTAAGAAGTATTATTATTATCGCTACCGTTATATTTCTCTTTGCAGCAGCAAGGTTAAGAGCTGACTTGGAATGTGATTCCAGGGGATGGCTGGGAAAATACGGCTTGAATTAAAGGGAGCTGGAGGGGGCCTAGCTTTCTTAGCCGTTTGTGGCAGCCCCTCTAGCTACTATGTTTAGAAGCCTATAGAGTCGAGCTTGATTTGGGTTAAACTAGAAGGCAGGGCTTGTGGGTTTAATTAAGAGCCCCCTTACGTCTTGCCCCGTAACTCAAAACACTGGTGTGAGGGTGGAGAACAAGCTATGAAACTACAGTCCTATCTTGGATCCCAAACGCTTTGCGAGTCAAACGTTTCGGCTTCCGATGCCGCAAACCCGGAAGCGAGTGTTCCGGTTTGGGAACGTTCTCTGGAAACCGGACGTCCGACACGACTTTTGATTGGCTGCAGGAGTCTCCTGCAGCCAATCGGAAGCCGCGCCTTGGTTTCCGAATGTTTTGGAAGTCAAACGGACTTCCGGAACAGATTCCATTCGACTTCTGAGGTACCACTGTATATGTGAACAATGCAGAAGAGATGTCTTTCTGAATAAACCCTATCGAAACATCTGTGATCATGGGAACCATTTAACACGAGTAAAGGGATAAAAGTGCCATGCAAATGATGAACAGTAAAGTTTTTCCCTTCAACTGGTTAATAGTGTTTCAAAAATGAAAGTAATGAATAACGTGTGGTCGAAATCAAGCTCAGAGCATTTTAATAATATGCAAAGCTGAGCCTGTTTTCCTTTTTTGACCTACTGGGAATGGAGCCTTTATGACAGGAGACGGGTTTCTCACCTGTTCTTATCTCTTGTTGTTGTTCTTGGTGGTTCTGAGTCATGTTATGGCCATCTTGGCTGTGAGTCCTGGAGGACCTGCTCCTTGCCTTGCATACCTTTTCCACCTGGCTTGGGAGGGAAGTGCCTTGACTGACTCCAACCCCAAACCGGAGGCTGCTGAGGAGACCATCTTGGTTGTGAGTTCTGGATGACCTACTCCCTGTCCTACAGGTGTTCTTCACCTGACCTGGGAAAGCAGGGCCTGACTGACTCCAGCTACAAAAGCTGAGGCTGCTGAGGAAGCCAGAGGTCATCTTTGCTGTAAGTCCTGGGGGAACTATTCCCTGTCTTGCAGGCTTTCCCCAGCTGGCCCTGACTCCAGCTACAAAAGCTGAGGCAGCTGAACAGACTCTTGGGTTGGGGTATTATTTAGAAGGTTCTGTTGCTGTAATTATTATCCTAGTATGTTTTAATTTGTTTTTAACTGCTTTTAAACTTGTTTTCAAATTTGGGGGTTTTGTTGTTTTTTAAATTGAGGGATAAAATATATGTCTGGGGAGAGAGCAGGGGAAAGCAGGGCTGATCACAATTGCAGTGGCTCTGGACAATAGGAGGTATGGGGGTTGGCCGGGTAAGGGGCATACGGCACAGGAAGTTTGTGACTGCCCAGTGCCAGCTTCTCCTCCAACCTGGAAATTGCAGTTGTCCCATCAGCGACTGCTGTTGCTGAATGCTAGGTCAGCTCCTAGTAAGACCTCCTTCATGCAAATCTGATTATGCATGAGAAGGCCGATCTGGTATCACTGAGATCTGGGTGGTGAGCAGGGCGGAGTTGGTCTCACCCAGCTGTGACCACCTTTGCACTTGGTGCAGCATCAGGGTAGACTTGAAGGTCAGGGAGAGGAAGTTGCTATAGATCCCCCCCCTCTCTCTCTCGGCTCTCTGTCCACTTGATGGGGTATGTAGAGTGTGTGTTCCTGGCATTGGGCAAATTAGAGATTCTGTTTGTTTACTGCCTGCCTTGCTGCCCAGCAGCTTCCCTGCCTGAGCTGACAGAGGTTGTCTCAGAGGCGGTGTTGAAGACTCTCAGACTGCTGGCTTTGGGGGACTTCAACATCCATGCCAAGGCGACTGGCTCTGGGTGCCTCAGGACTTCATGGCTGCCATGGCGACCATGGGGCTGTCCCAACATGTCACTGGCCCAATGGCTCAAACAAGAGTGGAGGAAAACTCCAGTCAAATGCAATCAGATACTGGCGAGGGCTCATCATCAAGTCTACCTAGGGAAGTGAAGGCAATGAAGAAGTTATAGTTTGCTGATTTCACCACATTCTCATTGGGCCGTCCGGCAGAGCTTTTCTGGGTAGTACGGGGCCCCTTAACGTCTGGCTTGAAGGAGGTGGCAGAATGGACGGGAGCGCACTGTGATTTGTTTGCAAAGCATTTTGAGGATAAAATTGCGTACACACCCACCCACCCACAATCAATCAATCTAGCTCAGGCTTCCTCAAACTCGGCTCTCCAGATATTTTTGGCCTACAACTCCCATGATCCCTAGCTAGCAGGACCAGTGGTCAGGGATGATGGGAACTGTAGTCTCAAAAACATCTGGAGGGCCAAGTTTGAGGAAGCCTGATCTGGCTACTACACGTTGGGCAAAAAAAAATTCCTGCATTGCAAAGGGTTGGACTAGATTGCTCTTGTGGTACAATTCTAATGCATTTCTGATTTTAGTGTGCTATATACACATGCGTATGGCCAGTGCTTTTTTTCTTTAAAAATGTGTTTTCTAAAGAAAACACTGTGACAGGAATTGAGGCCGCCATTGGGGGTAGCAATGGAACTGATGATTCACCGTGCTGGAGAAGAAACTATTTTTAAAAAAAATGATTCACAAAATGTTTAGGGGTAATGTGTACCACTGTGTAACCCCCCCTCCCATTTAAAAAGCACTGCATGTGGCAGAAGCCCACCAACTATGGGAAAAATACTTCCTTTTCCCCAGGATGCACCCCACCCCCACAAACCACATGAAACTATACACGATAAGGAATAGGAAACTCTTTTCAAAGCAGGAGGGGGAATAAGAAAGAAATATGCATGAAGGATTTTTGGATGAAAGAACATGGGCAGCTTCAGGAGTCGTTGCGGCCTACAGAAAATGATATCGGGGGTCACATAGGGCCACCAGGCTGCAGGTTGCCCACCTGTGCTGTCAATTGTCAGAATAAGCATAATCCCATCCTATATATATCTTATACGTACTGTGCTTCTGTGTTTTTATAGTTCAGAGCATGAATAGTTTTTTCCAGTCAGACTGATTCATACATTTGTGAATGCTCAGTCCATGAATCAGTCTGACAGAGTATCTGGATTTCCAGCCTTGCAGAATTGGTCTTTTAAAAATTAAAGCCAAAAGCAACCTATAAGCAACATTTTAGACCCACTAAAGACTCAGTGAACACTAAAGACTGCCCGCTTTGAGCAGGAGAAAACCAGGTAGGGTGGGAGAAAACCCCCAAAAAGGACAGGGCTTGGGGCAGAAGTTGCTCAAGTCTTTCAGATAAAGTCAGGATTCTCACCCATTTTGCTAATTATATTTCTCTTTATTTACATAATCACACACAGAGAACCGCTGGTGGTAATATTACTCCACACATTAAACAGGAATATAAAAGGTAGTGCTCTTCTGAATGTGACATAAGCGTGTCAAAGAACATTCCCACCCCTTAATAAACTTAAGGGCCCATCTCAACTTTCCCACAAATCCATATGTTATGTAACCAATTTGTTCCCCGGCAGTCCGCACCTCAGCAGGTTATATTCAGATGCGATTCTAATCCGGAGTTACCATTCTCCTCATTTTGCACCATTTGCTTTTTTTGAAGTCCACATCAACAACGAACCCACCACCGCAGATAAAGCTGGTGGGAGCACTTTTAAAGCACAGTGGATGCCCTTTTTAGATTCTACAAGGCTAGGGGGGACTCTGGATTTAGCAGGGAGAAAGTCTGGGACAGAGGCTGTTTCTGGGGATGAGGGTGGGGGACTAAAGGAAGCACAAGGGGTGAATATTATTCCACATTAAGACGAGGTGTGGATGGGCCCCAAGAACTCTTTAAAATCTCTTCACTGAGTGGCAGAGCTTGCACAGTATCTTGAATTTCTCTATGCGCTGCTGGCAGACCCTCCAGGTGTCCCACGGAAGCCAAGCTGGTTTCTGATTTGATCCCAGAACATCACGCTTTTCCTTAAGACATCTGTATTTTCACCTGCGAAATGTTGGAGATGGACTTATGTGGCCCGGAAGCCAACCTTTAGAAGACATCTCAAGGCAGCCCTGTATAAGGAAAGTTTTTTTAAAAATGTTTAATGTTTTATTGGTTTATGTGGGAGCTGCCCAGAGCGGCTGGGGCAGCCCAGTCAGATGGGCGGGGTATAAATAATAAAACGATGTTGATGATGAAATGGGACGTTCCTCTTTTCCTTGGAGGGTTATGAAGGAAGCACAATGTTGTGCACGTTATTCCACATTAAACCAAGGTGTGAACCTTTTCAAATCTCTTCGCAGAGTGGCAGAGCTTGCATAGATAGTATATTGAATTTTTCTATGTGCTTAAGCGTCGATGGCTCTTTTTGGGAAGTGAAAGAAATGC
The DNA here is from genome assembly GCA_034642415.1 of Podarcis siculus. Taxonomy (NCBI): domain Eukaryota; kingdom Metazoa; phylum Chordata; class Lepidosauria; order Squamata; family Lacertidae; genus Podarcis; species Podarcis siculus. The sequence continues at coordinate 477,780 of JAXCMG010000075.1, read as the reverse complement.
GGGGACGGGGAGAAGGAAGAAATGGGAGGTGATTTAATTCCCAAGGGCAAGAACTCTGGATCTTGACTGCAAGGTCTTCACTGGCCCGGGCCTTAATCTCTTTCCTCTCCAACCCTGGGTAAGCACCAATTTCCCCACTCTTTTTTCCTGCTCCACCCTGCAATGGCTTAAACTTCCAAAAACCCGACGCCTTCTCCCCAGGGAGCCACAGGAGGGCCGGGCAACCTTCATTTGCACACCAAAAGCCCTGCAAAAAAAGCAGCGAGGAAAGACAGAAGCTACAACAAATATATATATATATTTCCCCACCGCCCCACGCACGCCCACTTCCCCTCTGCCCAGGAAGCCGCTGGCCCCCACCACGCATGCGCCGCGGCAACCTTGCCTCCGCTACGCCGCTCGCGTAGGGCAAGCTGCGGCGCAGCATCGGGCGGCGAAAATTGCGTAGCCGCGCAGAAGGAGGAGGAGGAGGAGGAGAAAGCCGGTTTCGGCGCGGCGCGGGGAGGTCGGCGCCCGGCGTAAGAGGCTTTGGTGAATGGCCGTAAGCGGCGGCAGTAGTAGTAAAGTAGTAAAAGCTTGAAAGCCCAAGCCAAGCTCACCCGCAGGAGGAGCAGCAGCAGCAGCACTGCGGAGTGGGAGGAGGAGGCGGCACCCCGCGCGCGCGCCGGCGGTTTTTGGTACCGAGCGGAGAGAGGGAGATGCACACGGCACACTCGAGCTGAGGTAGCTATAAAAACCCCGTTGGTTCGCGTTCCCTCCCCCATAAAGGCCGGCCGGCTCTGAGGCGGCGGCGGCGACGGCGACATGGCGAGAGGAGCGGGGTGGGTGGGATCCGCAGCGCGGCGGGGCAGGCCCCTCGCCAGCCTGTGGAGAAAAATGAGGTGGGGTTGGTTTGCCGTTTCCCGCCGCCGCCTCGCTGCCTCCCCCCCCTCCCACAGCACTGTTGCTAAGGGGGCTTGGTGGGCGTCGGAAGGAAACGAGGATAACGTGTGAGGGTGGCCGGGGGGGGGTCTTTTCCACACAGCCCGCCACCCCCTTCTCATCCTTTCCCTCAGGTGAAGCGGGTGGGGGGGTCGCAATGGCGGGGGGGGGAGACGAAGCGCCCGTTGGGCCTCTTTGTTGCTGCTGCTGCTTCTAAGCTGCCTCCTCAGGTGTGGCTGAGGAGAAGGCGAAGCAGACAAAAGGCTCTTGCTCCCAAGGCGGCGGCGGCGGTTCTTCGGAAACCGGCGTTGGAGGTTCGCCCTTCTCCTTCACCCTGTTTTCCTTGGGGGGGGGGGGAGGAGGAGAGGGCGCCGCCAGCATCGGTGGGCCTCGTGGCCGCGCCGCCCGCCCCTCCTTTCTCCCTCACATGCTCCAGCTGCAGGGCTTAAGCGATCGGGCCTGGCCCACGTGTTGGTGGTGGGTGCACGGTGCAAGGCCCACGGGTGCTGCTGCTGCTGCCCTCTTTTGTTCTCGGGGCTCATGGTAGGTAATCTCTTTGGCCCACCCCACTGAAAGGTTGGCAAAGCACTGGGGGAAAGAAAAAGAACAAAACAGCAACCCACTGTGGCTGCCCCTGGTTTCTTTGCCCTGAAGGTCTTCTTCGTTGCTGTGTTTGGGTTCTCTGCAGCGGACGTCTCGCACCTTGGTGTGCCAGTGTCTTTGGTGTTGGGATGCCCGCCGTGGGAACTTAAAAAAACAACCTTGTCAGCCCTTTGTTTCTCTTCTCCGAGGTGTGGAGGTTTGAACCCTTCTCAATAAACGACCAAGCTTCTGTTTTGCTTCTGGTTGGGGGTCTCTTGCTTGACCTGACCAATCGGGAATCGGTAGACCCAACGAAGTTGGGAAACGCAGCATACCCCCAAGAATTTGTTTTTACCAGATTTCAAGGGCAATGGCTTGCTTTCCCATCCCTGAAGTTGTTGCGGTATCTTGCACCCCAATTCTTTTTTTTAAAGTCTTAACAAAACCACGCTGAAATAAATCGCCATAAGGATATTGCTAAACCGCAACAGCACTGATCGAGAAGAAAGAACTTGGTGGTAGAAAATGAGCCTCAGTAGTTATTATTATTATTATTATTAGAATTTATATACTGCCTTACACCTGGAGGTCTCAGGGCGGTTCACAGAACAAAATCAAAATATAAAACCACAAAATATGGTGCCCTAACCTGGATGTAATGAAAAGACTAGTGCTACAAAGGACAACTGGTTCCAGTCCTGCTCTAGTGTGTTTAACGTGTGGTTAGTTGCAGAAGAATCCTGATTCAAATAGTGCAGTGCAAATAGGCTAACTTCATTTGAGTGCATGTTTGTTCCCAATCCCAGCAAGGGTAGCTGCTTCTCCTTGAGTGAATTGTGGCATCTGTGATCAAGTTGCTGCAGATGGAAAGTAGGCTGTGGCTTGTTTTGGTAGAGCAAAATATTGCAATGACATAACAGGACTGTGGTGTTCAGGGATGCAGCTGACATCTTTTTAATAAACTTAACAAAAGTGGCATACCAATGGTGGCACTTTTCTAAAAAGTGACAATACAATACCATTGATTGCGTATACCAACATGTGCTGTTAAAAACAAAAAACCCCTTGTCAGTATAGCAGCTGCTTGTATGTGTGTGATTTTGAACTATTAATATAGGGAAGAAATTTAAGTAGATCTTTAAAAAAGTATAAAGTGGGGTGTCTTTGTCAAGTCCTGCAATGCTGGCTCCGTTTGATGCTGTTAATATTGCACTTAGCAGCAAAAAAGGGCAAAATAACCTCTATGATTTGTTAAATGTATCAGTCAGGGTCAGGAAGAGTTTTTAATAGGTTGCTTTCTGCCTTCTGTAGCTAGGCCTTTTTAGAAATTAGTCCAGACTTGGTTTTCAGAATTGAGCTACAGATTACGTAGTCTAGATTGTAGCATAAATCTTACTAGACAAGTAATATTTGATGTACTAATGAATATTGATTTGGAGGGGGAGGGAATGTGAAGTGGAAGTTAAGGTGCTAGTACAAACTGTTCTAATCCCAAAGTATACACTGCCTGATCCTGTGAGTTCTTGGAAGTAAATCTTAATGTAAGTGTTCATTAGATTGTCGGCTAATTGGGCCTTTTCCCAGATAAGTGTAGGATTGCATCCTAAATCGCCCTGTCACTGAACACAGTGAGTTACTTCTAGGTAACCCTGAGTAGGAGCAGGCTGCATAACATTGTACTAAAGAGATTTCTGTAACAGCTTCAGCAAGCTGTTTGCTTAATAAAAGCACATTAACAAACAAATGTGATTTGTGGGCAGTGTTCTACCATCTGGGAATCTTCTGTTCCTTCTTTTTTCATAACTGTTTTTCCCAAATAAAAAGTTTAATTGTGCCTCTGTGTACTGAGTTTAATCTTGACATTTTATGATGTAGGTCTTTGGGCAGACAGTGTTACTACTCTGGACATGAAAGAATAGGTTGAACTGGCTCGGGAAATTTGCATACACCTCTGTACTGCATATTGATTTTTCATGGTTCGGGAGGGCACATACATCTCCCAAAGCAGCTTTGCACATTTTCTAGACTTTATTTTTAGGGAGTTTGGCAATAGTTGCCCTTTTCCTGCCCTTCTTGCCTAACCTTCTTGCCCTTCATTCCTACCATTGCCTTTCTCACTGCTATGGTGTTGAGCACTTGGCTTGTTCCCTCTGCCTCAGAGCACATTGTCCTGACTATTATGGCTAAAAGATGAGGACCCAGAACACATTTATGCAGTACTGATGAGTGTACTTAGGCCAAGCTTCTAATCGTCAAAGGGTTCCTGGCTCTTTGCAGCTAGAAAAATGATCTAGAGAAATGCACACATAGTTCAGGTTCTTCTTGCTTAAGTTATAGTACGGGTGTGGAACTGAACCAGTGAACCAGTTCCTAGATCCCTCTACCTGCCAGCCACAGTGGGCCATTTTGAATGGTGGATGGGGTGTGTCATCCTGCTGATTGCTATGTCATCCTGGGCTTGAAGTTACCACCAGTTTGCTGGAAAGTGTTGCTTTGAAGTGTTGCTTTATGCTGGGATAAGCTGGGCTGCAATGTTCCTCCTGGGAAACTCACTCTAACTGCCAATCACTTGACTGCCTCCTGTACCCAGGGCTCAGCCGGTGAATATATTTTGAGGCTCCCAATTATGCACTGATGGCCACATCCCTACCTGCCCTTTATACCTAATAGTCACATAAGACATCAGGTGTGGACAGGTGGTCATGGTTTTGGGAAATGGCCTCATGGGCCAAATGGCCTCACTCCTGAGAATATAGGGAAAGCTTAGTTTCAGGTTGCTTGCTACTTTGGTACTGAACCCCAGACCATTATTACTCTTACTAGGTGAGAAGGTAAACATTGAATCACAGGCCAGGTTATAGAACAGCTATCAGAGGCACTTACAGGCTTACTATTTTCAGCTGGGATTCAGTCCCATACCAGCAGGTTCTGGTTGTACAATAGAAGTTGAATTTGGAGCTCTTGAGCAACAAACCTAGTACTTAAAAAGTGGACTTGTTGTGATAAGGAAAGTGATGGGGAAGTGTGCTGGAAGTGGGGAATAACATTTGACACAATGTCATGTAACCTCCCTGCAAAAAATGTCAGAATAAGTGCTCAGTAAATAGCTGGTGTCTAATTTCTCTGCAAACTTTATACAAAAGCAGTCAGGATGAGTGCTCAATAAACTGTTCTCCTGGAAGATACCCAGTGTCTGCATATATTGGAAAAGTATATTAAAGATGGGGAAATGCTTCATGTAAAATGCTAACCACAGTTCTAAGGATCCATACCGTTCTGTGTTTCAGATTTGTTAATTCTAAAACCAAGGTGGGCGAAATTAACCATTTATTATTTGTACTGTTCCTAATAGCAAGTTTCGTGACTACTGATTTAGATAATCAGCAAGTCTTCATTTATAATGCAGAAAATTCTGCCTAGATGGCACAGGACCTCTTTGTTTATGGAGCTGTAAAGCACCATGTACATTGATGATGTTCATAAAAATAATGGTGCTCTTATGGCAACAAAGCAGTCATACGGTTTAAAAAGGGGTGGGCCTGAGATCCAAATACTATGGGTCTGGGTTATATCTGTATCCTGGAGAACCTAGGCCCCTTCTTCCACAGCACTTGCAATCCTCATAAAATCAAAGGACATCCTAAAACACTTTAAAATCAAACACAAGAAACTTCAATTATAATGAGAAATTCGGAGAACGTGGTACATGCATGAAAGCTGTTGGGCATATGCATAGAACTTTGGATTCCAGCCACTGTACATAAGTAAATGGCTGTGTCACGGGCCTACATTACAGCTATGTCTTAAGTCAGTTACAGTGGTACCTCAGGTTACATATGCTTCAGGTTACATACGCTTAAGGTTACAGACTCCACTAACCCAGAACTTTGCTTCAGGATGAGAACAGAAATCGTGCTCCGGCGGCACGGCGGCAGCAGGAGGCCCCATTAGCTAAAGTGGTGCTTCAGGTTAAGAATAGCTTCAGGTTAAGAACGGACCTCCGGAATGAATTAAGTACTTATCCCGAGGTACCACTGTCTTTGGAACTGCTTGTTGATTTCTATGGAGTATGATTCCATAAAGAATGGAATATTGCAACTCAGTCTTCCCACAACATGTATTGAACAGAAAATTAACTTGATTTCCCCAATTTTGCCTGAAAGCAGGAATCTAATTACAGTGTGCATAGACAGTGTATTAAAGCAAATTTAAATATGTAAGAAAAAAAATCTGTCAAAGTCAAGCTGCTTCTACATGAAAATTTGAAAATACTGCACTCCAAGGTGCAAAGCCAATTCATACAGCTGTACAGATGAAAAAGTGCTCTGATCCTGCAGTTGCAAAAATAGACTAGGAAGGGGTGGGTGTGGGCGCACACACGCAAAGGTTGATTCTACCAAAAAAAATAATTTGTATACAGTTCTGATTTGTATACAGTTCCTGACCCCATCCCCACGTTTGGAGCACAAAATAAATGGAAAAGCATTGGTCTGTTAATACAGTGCAACTTCATTCAGCTTTGAAAAGTTAACAAGCTATTTCAGAGCATTTGACCCAAAGCCCTTTGGAACTCTGATGATTTTTTGAAATTAAACCATGATGCATAAAATAACAACTTTTATAAACATGTTTGGAAAGAGAAAGTATCTATTTGATATTCAACTAGACTATACTCCAAGTAGACCCATTTAAATCAATGGACTTCTGAGTACAACTTGGATTTCACCTTCTGTTTGTTTTAACATTGTAATGGATCATTAACAAAAAGGAAACAGAGCTGATGGGGATTATTGTTTTATTTATTAGGTTTTCATCCTGCCCTTCTTCCCAAAGGAGCCCAGGGATGACTTGATCCCATTTTATCTTATGTATCTTGTTTCCAAATTTATTTATAATAAAAAAGCTAGCAAAAAGAAAAAGCAAGACGTGGACATACACTCTCTGCGCCCCCACTCGTTTCACTCCTCCCACTAGCACTGGGGGGTGGGGACAACTCTTACTGGCTTAGCATCAGGAATTGTGGTTTATTTCACTACCACCACTTAAAAAAAAAAGCCACAATGAATTAAGCCAAAAGAACTTAACTACAGATCATGGCTTGTTTTGAGTGAAACAAATTATAATTCGCTCTGGTTCAAGCATAACACTTAAGTCGAGGATCATGGTTTGTTTTTCTCCAGTGCTAACAGGAAGGAAGCAGGAATGATCAGCTTAGGCATTGAAAACCTATTCATTATGATTTACCACAGGATACTCTAATGCAGCTAGTGTGAGAGGACAGAAACATGATGTCGATTTGGAAGTGATCAGACATGATGAAATTCATGTATGTATGATGGATAATAGGCCTTGTGATGAGCAATGACTCGCTTGTATGAAACAGCCATTGCGCTTTAACATCTGCTTGCCTTAAGCACAGTGCTATTCAGTGGCAGGAGTACACATGCTCAGCTTGAATTGGAGTGATGTGCACGCATGTTTCAGTCAGTCGTAATGCATCTTAAGCTAAGCAAGAATTTATGACAAGTGAATAATTAAATTAGTTAATAAGTTGTTTTGCCCCACCAATCTGGCTTACTGCAGTTCTTTAATGTCTACCTGTAAGGGAATACACACTGAGTTCAGTGGGACTCAACTCCCAGCGGAGTGCATAGGATTTCAGCCTTGGGTTGCTGATGTCAGTCTAATTTTAACACAGTTGTGTCTCTTTGTTATGCCTGCTGACATCATGGAACTTTGGAGTGTCAGGCATAGCCCTATTGGCTTTAGCCCA
>JAXCMG010000075.1:443868-463388 GCA_034642415.1 Podarcis siculus | reverse complement strand
ATGCACACACATTTTCCCTTCATTTTTGGAGGGGGAAAAGTGCGTCCTATAGGGCGAAAAATACGGTAATCTGATTTGAGGTCAAGAAGGGCGGTTCTGGAATGTCATTGCCAACATCATCATTAAATTGGCCCCTTGTACCCGGGCTGGTTTTGTGATGGTGTTTTCATGGGTCTGACTCTGCTTCTTATAAGAGCCTTAATGTGCTTAATTAAATGTGTGTTGAGAGACGTTTAGGAAGTGCAGTTGCTTTAGTAACCAGGTCTAGACATTGATAGAGTCAGAAAAGGCACTGTTTTTAAAAGAAGAACAATGCACCCCCATCTTTCTTGGGAAGACGCCATTATCCAGTCTCTTCTCTGCCCTAATATGATTGATGATAACAGCTCATTTAGTAATACAGTGGCACCTTGGTTGTCAAACTTAATCCGTTCCGGGAGTCTGTTCGACTCCCAGAACAGTTCGGAAATGAAGGTACCACTGCATATTGGTTTGTTCTATTTTCAGTTTTGGAAACCACTTTAAACAATCAAGTACTGGGCTGTTTAACTGAATAGTTTCTTGGTCTGTTTCTTACAGGGAAATTAGAATGGAGGACCCCTTTAATAGGGCAGAATCAGATGTAGATGAACTGGGCAAAGGAATACAGTACTGTGGACTTTGAGATGGGGAGTATGTAAAAATAACAGTGCAGGGCATATTAGAAATGTTGGTGGTTGTGATTTATACCCACAGTTGGAAGACAGCATGCAATCTGTTCTTCTGAAGCAGGGGCTACATATAAAGAGAAGCTGCTCTGGTGGCTTGGATTCCTTAAATGTGCAGATCATGCCAGCCGTAGGGACTGGACCCCTTCAAATGAGAGTGGTGCTGTAAGAGCGATTTAATTTGGGTGAAACAGGTTTGCAGAGTCACTGTAATCACACTTAATGTTCTTTCCGCATGGAGGATATAATGTAGTTGTCGCTCAATCCTCTGTACTCCCATAATATACGTTCTCTGCATAAGACTAAAGGTCTATCTAGCCCAGGGGTCAGCAAACTTTTTCAGCAGGGGGCTGGTCCACTGTCCCTCAGACCTTGTGGGGGGCTGGACTATATTTTTTTTGGGGGGGGAACGAATTCCTATGCCCCACAAATAACCCAGAGATGCATTTTAAATAAAAGCACACTTTCTACTCATGTAAAAACACCAGGCAGGCCCCACAAATAACCCAGAGATGTATTTTAAATAAAAGGTCACATTCTACTCATGTAAAAACATGCTGATTCCCAGACCATCTGCAGGCCATATTTAGAAGGTGATTGGGCTGGATCCAGCCCCTGGGCCTTAGTTTGCCTACCCATGATCTAGCCTGTCACCCTGTTGGCAATAATGGCCAGCAAGATACCCTTGGGCAGTGTTAGAAACTGGGATAGGAGTGCTAGAGCCATATGGCTCCTGGGACCTAGGTTGTGGGTGCCAAAACAAAATATCTAGGCACCTTATCTTTTTTTTTTTCTTTTTTTTTTGCTGCCCTGTTACCAGGCCAGGCAGCCCCACAGCAAAATAAATAAAATAAAACAAAATTGCTGCCAGGCAAATCAGGTGGTCTACAGGGTAGCGCAGCAGCAAAAGAAGCCCTTCTGATTCTTACAAGCATTGCCTGGTGGGGATGATTCTTTTGATGTCTCCAGCATTTGAGGTACAGAGCCTGTGAACATGGAGGTTCCACTTCTAGCTGTTAATGCATGCTTAATTCATAGCTCTATCTTCCATAAGAGAACTATTGCACTCATGTCCTGCTTATGAACTTGCCAGAGGCATCTGGTTAGCCACCCTGAGAATGGAATACTGGACCAAATGATTCAGCAGGGCTGTTCTTAATCTTCTTAACTTCTGTCCTTATTTAAAAGCTATTTAAACTACTGTCTACCACATCTATTTTCTGCCAGTGAATTCAGCAAGTTACTCATTGAGTGCAGAAGTACTTTCTTCTGTCTGTCACAACCATACCACCAATAAATTTCACTGCTTGACATTGAGTTAATGGATTTGGCCTCATTTGGATGTAACTTATCTCCGCTTATTAATCAGGACTTTCTTGTTGCACAGCAATAAAAGTCTTTTTTGATTAATTAACCATGGTTTCCTGTTACAACAGGTTCGAAACATCAGGATTTCAAACCAAGTTCATAGTGCACTTTCAGATCCTAGTTTGTTCCTATCCTAGTAACCATGGTTTGCCAGGTCAGAGGCAGTATCGCCCAAATGTTTGTTAAAAAGAAAACTGATGAACTTGGACTGTTACTTCAACCAAACCCACATATGCATGCACATCAAGAGCATTACATTGTATATATTCTTAGCATGATAACATCCCCAAAAAAACCATTGTTCTGCACAAGGGTGCAACTACCAGAGACCCTTCTCCCTTCAGGATAGATCAGCGGAAAGAATTGCAGACTCATGTTGTGTCTGGCTTGCATTCATGAGAGTCAGTTTAAGAATCATTATTCCATAAAAGCCATATGTTGTGTTAGAACTGGTTGTTCAGAATGTTTACAATATTACTCACTCCTGGCAAGTTTCCGTTAACTCTCCATGAAAACCTGCAGTGTCTCCATAATTCATCTTTATTACCTGACAAAACCTTACTTAGCAGACACAGTTTATATAACTTGCAACCTGAAGTCAGCAAAGCATCCCTGGCCTGATGCACAGAAAAGACCTGTTTCTAAAATACACAGGGCAATAACTGAGAGGAAGCAGCTGTCAAATGATAGCCAATGTGCAAACACTTCGTTGCACTTCCACCCTGATAGGCTGCTGCTTTTATGCTGCGCCAAACCATCCTTTCGTTTGCCAGAAACGTTGCTTTGGTTGCATAACAATTTCACTGAGGGCAAATGAGGTTTAGGGACTGTGGTCTAACTCTGAATAGTTTTGGTCGACGTCTGATGTTAGCACAAAACCAAATTTGATTGGCTGCACGATGTCTTCCACTTTTCTAGGGATGAAACTATACATGCTGCACTGAGTTCTGTGGTTCTTTTTAGGGACGGCTTTGCTTTTATAGAACTGAGTTCCTGGAGGCTGCAAATTGAAGAGAGGGGAGGGGAGCATCTTACTTTATTCCCCCCCCCCCGCCCCCTGCCGCTGCCATTTTCCCACTAAGAATATTCACCACCCAGGTTCTTTTATCTGCAGGGGGAAAGATGAGGATGCCTGGAAGTTTTCTACTGTGAGATAAAAGTAGCTGGGTGTGGGGGGAGGTTGCCAGATGTTTGCCAAATGCACTCCTTTGCAGGTCCGGTGTGCCATATTTTAAATGTTTATTACATGGTGTTTTATTTCTTCTGCTATGGATAAGTTTATGATTGCAGGTGAAACCAACTTTTAAGGCTTTGATGTTGAATGTGATCAAGCCATACCTCTTCCTGTGAGCATTGATTCTGGATGCTAGAAAACGTAGAAGGCGGTCGTAACGTTCTTAGGCCAAGTCACGATCACCACTAAGCAGTGTTAGAAACTGAGATATAAAAGCTATTCACCTATCGCCGCTTAAACCTAGGTTATGGACACAGCAACAGAATGTTTAACCCCCCCCCCCGCTTTTTTTTTTTACAAGATTAAAAAAGCTCAAAAAGATTTGTGTATATTGTCAGCACACAAAAAATAAAAAAATCACAATGTGGTGGTTTCTCACTTTTTTTTGCTGCTGTTTTGATTCCCTTGGGTTATTTAAGGTGTCTTTCTTCATGGCCTTTTGAAAAATGGAAGCAATGAACCATTCCAAAATGAAGGTGTCAAAAATAAAAGGAGCACCCCAAATCAATGTATTTTGAGCACATTATTCTGGAGTAACTACCATTTCCCGATTCTGTACTGGCAACTGAAAACAGTTGCACAAGAGAGCAATACCATTTTCTATAACATTTTAAGTAGGTCACTTTCTTGGATAAGTTTGGTGTACTGTAGAATCCTTCTGTCTCCTACCCCCACTGGTACTGCCATCACACCCTGAGTACAAAATAACTCCTGCTAAAATCTTACATTTAATTTTCATATGGTCTGGTCCTCCTCTGAAGATTGTAAAAAAAAACAAAAACCCAAAGCCAGGCTCACCCTGTCTGCCCCCCTAATATTCTTATGTGGGTCCCTTCTCCAGTCTTCAGAGAGTGGCTGCCCTTTGGCCTTGCTGTTTCCAAGTGTTTTAAAAATTCCAGGTGGCATGGCTTTTTAAAAAAAAACCTAAGGTGTACAGCAAACAAAAATGTAATGTGTGAATATTCCCTATTGCAAGCTTAAAAAAGAAAGAAAGAAAACTGTGAGGAGAGTATCAGAAGCAGGTTTGTGCTATATAGGAATAGGAGAGGAGTGTATGTTTGAGCAGGGAAATCCAGATGTTACTTCTGTAAGACAGGTGTGGGGAACCTTTGGCCCTCCAGATGTTGCCGAACGACAGCTTGAACTGAACTACAACCTTTGCTGGGGCTGAAGGAAATTGTAAGTCAGTAACATCTGGAGAGACCAATGCTCTCCAAACCTGCCTTAAGATAGGCACTTCTGAATTGGTGCAGTTGGGGTTTTTTTGAAGAAGAAGAGAAGAGTTTGGATTTGAAATCCCACTTTATCACTACCCTAAGGAGTCTCAAAGCGGCTAACATTCTCCTTTCCCTTCCTCCCCCACAACAAACACTCTGTGAGGTGAGTGGGGCTGAGAGACTTCAGAGAAGTGTGACTGGCCCAAGGTCCCCCAGCAGCTGCAGGTGGAGGAGCGGAGACGCGAACCCGGTTCCCCAGATTACGAGACTACCGCTCTTAACCACTACACCACACTGGCTCTCAACTCAACTAGGAACAAATCAAGAAGAATCGGAAAGTTTGCTTGCATCTTGCTTCTGCAAACCTAGAACGCAGCATCTCTCCCCCCCCACCCCCCAGCAACAGAGAACTGAAAAACAGTGTATTGCTTTTTAGACAACGGGATTGTTGAAATGTTTGGTACTGGTTCTCAGAAATGGTGCTGAACGAGAGGTGAATTTGGTGCATCAAGTGGTAACCGGGACTTGCGTAACAAGCACGATGTCCCCCGAAGAAAAGGTACAATGTGAAATTAGGGATGCATGACTACATTTCCAAGCATGGTCTTAAGTTCGGCTGTATGTGATAGTCACATGAAAGCGATCATGAGCTAGCAGAAAGGATTAGGATCATACTTGAGTCAAGGGTACGATCTCAACAAGGGGAATTCTTGCTAATGCTTAAAGCAATTCAGATGAGGCAGGCACTTCAAGTTTTCAGGCTTTGCTGAGGACTTATTGATGTGTGGGACGTGGGTAGCAGCTCTGGGTGAAGCAGACAAGCCTCTGGCACTATAACTGAATGGCTTTACTGGATCTTCTCTTCAGAGTGCTTGTACAGTTAGTGGAAATCTACCTGCCAGGCTCCTTAAGTTCCACTTGCTTAGATTTACTGCTTTGCATTTCAACAGAAGTCTTGCATATCTTGGCCATGCTATAGTAGGACCAGGATCCTTCGTTCCTTCCCGTCTCTCATGGGCCGCTTAGACAGGTGGGCTGTGCTGCCTACCTGTCAAAACAGTGAGTGCAGTATTTCTCAAACCTGGGTCCCCAGTAGGACTGGGTGATAACTGTTTTTCAACATAATGAAATATATCACCAGCTAAACATCTTGATAAGGGACATCTTGATAGGGCTTGCTGATCAGAAGGTCAGCGGTTCGAATCCCCGCGACGGGGTGAGCTCCCGTTGCTCGGTCCCAGCTCCTGCCAACCTAGCAGTTGGAAAACAACAAGTAGATAAATAGGTACCACTGTGGCGGGAAGGTAAACGGCGTTTCCGTACGCTGCTCTGGTTCACCAGAAGTGGCTTAGTCATGCTGGCCACATGACCCGGAAGCTGTACGCCGGCTCCCTCGGCCAATAAAGCGAGATGAGCGCCGCAACCCCAGAGTCGGTCACGACTGGACCTAACGATCAGGGGTACCTTTACCTTTAAACATCTTGATGTCTGAAATAAGGATGGAGCTTTGTAGAGGCATGAGCTGGCTTCATGATTTTTCCCAGATTGTGATTTTTGCACACATCATGATTCACAATATATTGCCAGGTCAAAAATCATGAAAGCAATATCATGGATATGGGCTTCAAACCAGTTTTGGACGATATATCGCCCAGCCCTAGTCCACAGCTGAGGTTGGACTATGACTCCCACCATCCCTAGCTAGCAGGACCAATTATTAGGGATGATGGGAGTTGTAGTTTGGCACTAGAGCTGGAGGCCCAAGATTGAGAAACACTGTCCTAATGTCACCATGATGTCAGTTGACCTAACTTTAAAGCAAGGTGGATTTCATGTAAATCAAATTGATTTAAATCACTAGTCAGTAAGACTTGATTTATTTTTTTTCAAAAAGGCTCATTCTTGCTGGTATAATCTTAACATTTACAACCAGATGAAGGTTTCATTTTTGGAAAAATAATTTTTCAGAGTGTTTTTTACAGTTATATCAAAAATTACTGATTTGTTTATACTATTAGAAACGCATAGAGAGATAATTACGAAACTATTGTGAGGTTTAATAAGTTAACTTTATATTTGGACAACTTTTCTGCTGTACTTTATTGGAAGGAGAAAAATAATAATTTCCTTAATAACAATTTAAACAATTTATTTAACTAAAACAATAACATTATAGCGTATGTATCCGTGTTTGTTAACTGATGTGGTTAAACATTTTGTTGTTTTTTAAAAAAACTTAGACTGAGTTTTAGCACACATGAAAAACTTAAAAACAAATCCTTATTTCCTGATAAATAGCCTTTGGACTGTAATGTAACTTAAATAGAAAACTACCTTTAGAAATATTTTTCCTCCAAAGGCATTTTATTTTAAAAATCTAATTTAAATTTTAAAAATCTGATTTTTAAAAAAATATTATTATTATTATTATTATTAAAAATCACTTATTTTTGTCCACCCTGCTTTAAAGGAAACAAATAAGACTGCACTCTTGATTGTCACCGTGCAGGTTCTTTTGAATCATAGTATCATAGAGTTGGAAGAGACCACAAGGGCCATCGGGTCCAACCCCCTGCCAAGCAGGAAACACCATCAGAGCACTCCTGACATATGGTTGTCAAGCCTCTGCTTAAAGACCTCCAAAGAAGGAGATTCCACCACACTCCTTGGCAGCAAATTCCACTGTCGAACAGCTCTTACTGTCAGGAAGTTCTTCCTAATGTTTAGGTGGAATCTTCTTTCCTGCAGTTTGGATCCATTGCTCCGTGTCCGCTTCTCTGGAGCAGCAGAAAACAACCTTTCTCCCTCCTCTATGTGACATCCTTTTATATATTTGAACATGGCTATCATATCACCCCTTAACCTCCTCTTCTCCAGGCTAAACATGCCCAGCTCCCTTAGCCGTTCCTCATAAGGCATCGTTTCCAGGCCTTTGACCATTTTGGTTGCCCTCCTCTGGACACGTTCCAGTTTGTCAGTGTCCTTCTTGAACTGTGGCGCCCAGAACTGGACACAGTACTCCAGGTGAGGTCTGACCAGAGCAGAATACAGTGGCACTATTACTTCCCTTGATCTAGATGCTATACTCCTATTGATGCAGCCCAGAATTGCATTGGCTTTTTTAGCTGCCGCGTCACACTGTTGACCTGGAAGAAGGAGGAATGGGGATAGAACCTGCTTATGCATGCTCCACCGATGTGCATGGGGACTGGGAACGGAACCCCTGCACAAAATTGCCTGCACTTACTTTCTGCTGCAAGTGGTTCCAGCTGCAAACCCCGCTTTCAGCAGGAGTTGGCTGCTCTCAGGAGCTCCTGAACCAGGACTTGGCATTTGGTGGCAAATTTTAAAAGGTGCTGAACGCAAACCCCATTTACCAAAGAACATTCAGGTGCACACTTTAAGGCTCTTGATTGGCCTTTGGCCTCCCCACACCTGCCATCATACACAACATGGTTTCAGGTGCTGGGCACATGAGTGAGGCTTGGGGGGGAAAGGCCTCGCAGGTCAAATTGGGACTCCTTCTGGGCTCAGGGGGTGGAGGACTCACATGCCATGGTGAATTCACCTTTTGTGTTCTCTCTTTTCACCCATTGACTCAATATCCTCTCCCTTTTCGTTGCATGCCTTGCAGTGGATGGGGGACCCAGCTGAGAAGGCAGGGAAGGCAGCAGTGGCAAGAAAAGGAATACATGTTCCTCCTTCCCCTGCAGTGATCTTCCTCTACTCCTTTGTCTCTGTGTGAAATGTGCTTCAGAAGGAGGATTTCCACCCAGCCCTGTTATTTGATCCTGTACACTCAAGGCAGGCCCAAGTCGTGATGCTTGTATGATATTTGTCTTATGCCATATTCAGAAATAGCCTATTCACATCATTCATGGAAGCTGGGTGGGGAGGTTAAACAGTTACCCAGTCCAGTCCTTACAAGGCAAGAGCCATTATGCATTAAAATGTCCCAGCAGAGCCTGACAACCAAGTCTGAGGGCTTACGGAGACCTTCTATGGCAGGAAAACCTGGCACACAAAGAGTTTTTGAGGCTCTCCCCCGTCCTGTGTGCATTTAATTTGTGCATTTGCTGCAGGCCGGCTGCAAGGCGCATACAGTTGCGATGGCGCAAGTTAAACACGTGCAAGTTGCAAGTCATAATAAATGCACCAGTTGCTTTATTTTCTATAAGGTAAAGGTACCCCTGCCCGTACGGGCCAGTCTTGACAGACTCGGGTTGGTGCGCCCATCTCACTCTATAGGCCGGGGGCCAGTGCTGTCCGGAGACACTTCCGGGTCACGTGGCCAGCGTGACATCGCTGCTCTGGCGAGCCAGAGCCGCACACGGAAACGCCGTTTACCTTCCCGCTAGAAAGCGGTCCCTATTTATCTACTTGCACCCGGGGGTGCTTTCGAACTGCTAGGTTGGCAGGCGCTGGGACCGAGCAACAGGAGCGCACCCCGCCGCGGGGATTCGAACCGCTGACCTTTCGATCGGCAAGCCCTAGGCGCTGAGGCTTTAACCCACAGCGCCACCCGCGTCCCTTATTTTCTATAAAAGCAAACAAAATCGACCAATACAATTTATAATGTCGCGTATGAGCATGTTGCACACTGGAGCTTAAAGCAGCCAGTTTGTCTGCAGAAGCTGGAGGTTGAAATCTCCACTGTATCACTTGCTGCTTTTCAGCTAATTCAACCTCGCAAGATTGTTGTGAAGATACCATATTTTTTGGAGCTTCTTAGACGAACAGTTGCATTTATAAATCAGTAGATGGGTGGCATTATGGCTGGCACCCTCTTCTGTTCCTCATGAGCTCCTTGGAATTTCCTTGTGGCTACATTCCTAGGGTCGTCCAAAAGTTAATATATATTTTTGCATCCATTCTCCGATACGGATTTTTTTTTTTTTTTTTTTTTGGTCTTCTTATGTCTAAGATAACAAAAGAGACGTAACTGGGGGGGAACCAAACAATTCGCTGTTTGTTCCTGGGGTCTGCCAGAATGGCATTATTTAACACCATGTACAAAACTTGAACCTTTGAACCTTTTCGTAAATGATGCTGTCTTCACTTGAACAAATTCCAGCTTTTACATATTGGCAGCATGGGAACCTCACTGAGGTTAGTGGAACGTCATTCTGAGCTTATAAAAATGGGAGCAGGTAAGTTGTCGATGTGCCTTTTGCTGTCTTGAGTTTTGAAGAAGAGGTCCTCTGAAAACATTCTGTTCAAAATGCGGATTGGGAAAGCCTGTTTTCTGTAGTAAGTATGTACACCTATGCAGTTTATGAGTGTTTCAGTGTGAGTGTGAGATAGATTGAGGGAGAGGGAGAAAGTATAATTTGCAAGGATCTTAGTTTTGGAGTATTGAAATAATAATGCCACTTCAGGGCTCAGAATTGTGCAGTGTTCTCATGAACGGGCATTTAGCAGAAAAGCTATGACTCACTCTCACTTTTGCTTTCTACTGTAGTCGAAACTGCTTTGATCCTTAGACCTTTTAATTAAATAAAAGGAGAGCTGTGATTTTCTCCTCCTGTAATGAGGGTTTTTATTTGAACCTCCGGTGTGTGTGACATCAAAGAAATGGATGGCTAGCCAATGTACTATAAAGAGACTTCAAATGTTGATTGCTTTACTATAGCTTTACTATAGTACTATAGAGCTTTGATGGCTTAGAGTTTGAACGTACTTTTCCAGTTCACTTTTTAGGAATGGCTGTAATAGTCTGTTTTGCCAAAGAAACAATTAAGAGTCCAGTGGCACCTTAAAATACTGAAAAATACACTCTTTTGTGATACCAGTTTTTATGGGTTAGATTCCAGATACCTTTGACAACATAGATGCTAGCCTAGAAAAGCTTATACCTTAACAACCTTACACCTTGTAAAAATCTTCTAAGAAACTCCAAACATAAAGTTAATTGCAAGGCTTTCTTGAGAAGTTTTGCCTACTGCAAATGAATAGGTGGTGGTTTAGAAAGGTAATTGCTGTTTGGTTTGGTTTTGAAGGTTTGTATGGGATCTTGCAGAAACCATGCAGCTCTGAAGTCATTTATTGTCAGAAATACTTCGGGGTCAGATTTAACAGCCAAGTGTTTTCTTTCCTTTTCTTTCAGGAAACAGAAATGAAGGTACACATGCACACACAATTTTGCCTCATTTGCTTGCTAACATTTGTCTTTCATCAATGCCACCATTGCCACGAAGATGGACACGACGAAAGTGCCGAGGTCACAACTGCGGCGTCACAGCCGCATAGCCACAACCACAATGACTATCAGATCTCAGAGAAGGCTGAAGAGAAACAGAAATACTACATTGAAAAACTCTTTGACCGCTATGGCGAAAACGGAACGCTCTCGTTTTTCGGCCTGGAGAAATTGCTGACGAGCCTAGGCCTGGGAGAAGTGAAAGTAGTGGAAATAAATCATGAGGACATTGGCCACAATCATGTTTCTCACTTAGATGCAATAGAGGTACAAGAAGGAAGGCATTCCCATTACCACCACCACCACCCTCCTCATTCCCATACTCACTCAGAGAACCAGACCACGAACGAAAGGCCTGCCAAAAGAAAGCGGAAATGCGACCCCGAGAAAGAAGTGGCGGAGCCATCTTTAAAATCGGACAGCAAACACACTCACGACCACAATGACCACAGGCACCACGAGCGCCGGCTCCATCACCTCGGCCGCAACGGGACTCGCCACTCCCATAACGATTCCGCCAGCGCCAAGGACCACAGGGGGCCCAGCCACGAACCTTCGACGGAGACCAACATGACTCAAGAGCAGCCCGAAAAGTCGCACAAAGACCACAGGAGGACACGGAAGGAAAGGAAGAAGAGAAGCGGAGCTTCGGTGGAGGCGGCACAGGGCTTTACTCCCAGCCACGAGTCCGCCAAGCAGCACGGACACAACCGGGTTCACAAAAACGGCCACGCGCAAGACACGGCCCTCTCGCACGCTCACGAGCGTGATCGTGAGCGTTCGCCTGCCCGCGGGCATCCAGACCCGAATCCCAGTGCCAGTGGAGACGGGCATCGCCGTGGCAGGAAGCACGAGGGGCAGATTGGCATGAGGAAGCGTGCCGTCCTCTCAACACACCCTCACAAGGACCATAATGGAGATGAGCACCACCACGAAGAGGTCAGTGTTAAGCCTGATAAGGCCTGGGATTCAAAGGAGCACACAGGCAAAAGAACCAGTACAGTAGCACCTCCGCTTACATAACCCTCTGGTTACGTAATTTGATTTTTAAGGGGGGCAGTTTGGAAGCTTGTTTAGACCAAGTTAATGGTCTTTTAGGTTTTTTCCACATGAATAGGAGCTCACTTTTTGAACAATAATAATAATAATATGTCACGGGGGGGGGGGGGGAAGAATTTTAGAGATGCTTAGGTGGGGCATGGCTAAAAAAAGTTTGGGAACCACTGCTCTAAAGCCTTGTTTTTCAAATGATGGACTGACCGATTGATTGTCAGTTAAAACATCTGGCTAGTTCAGATGACAACCTTGAGCTAGGTTAAGAGCTTTGAGAAGAAAAGTCACTTGATCCAGGGACAGTCCACACATATATTGGCCTATTCCTGCCTTTTTTCCCTTAATGGTGACACGGACCATTCACAATGTAGGGGTGTTCTTCACAACCATGAGCAAGGCAGTGGGGTGGGGTAAGTGAAGACAAGCTGAAGCAATTGACTATAACATTGCTCACTGCTCCTACTTGGTCTGCACAGAAAAAGCATTTTGGTTCCCGAAATTCATTCTGATGGTGCAGATATGATATAACCGATAGAATTCTACAGGATGTGTTGTTAGTGTGTGAACACAGTCCAGCTACAATGATCCACAGGTTTGAAAACCAGGTTTGTAAAGACATCATTATTGCCATTATCATTTGTTTATATTCTCCATCTTTTCCCCAAACTGGGATGCAAAGTGGCTTACACTAATTAAAACAACCCAGATAAAATACAGAAGGCTAAAAACCCATGGCTTCAAATTCCCAGGTTGCGGAAACTTTTCTTCCACCATCGGACCAGGTTTTTCCTGTGTCTTTTTCCAGCTGTAATAATTAGTATTTCATCTTCGGTAAACCCAAACTATATTCCTGCTCCTCTGGGAGGATTTCAAGAAACGCGGTGTCCACATAATTTCCGGTTTAATCTTTAAAATTCTCAACAGATTAACTGAGAAACACCAGGCACAAGTAAATAAAATAATGGGCACTCATTTAATTAATTGACACATTTACCCCACTCTCCAGCTCCCATATCTATGATAGTAATACAGTTTATGCCCTCAGTCTCAACAATTTAAGGTTGTGTGCACCCCCACGCATTTAAAGTACATGGCTTCTCCCAAACAGTTATGGGAACTGTAGTTTTACCCCCTCTACAGAGCTGCAGTTCCCAGAACCCTTACCAAACTACAGTTAACCCTGATTCTTCAGGAGAGCTAATGATGCTTAAATGTGCTTTGAGTGTATGGTGTGTGGTCAGCCTTTAAACGCATAATGCAAAAGGAAAAAGGATTGGGAGGAAAGAGAAGAAACCAAACTCAGGATTTAGCTCTTAGGTAGAGATCCAGCTAGAGTGGAAAGAGTTTAAAAAGAGGAGGAACAAAAAGTTGCTTATTTGTCAGCTGAGCTGATGGAGAGGTCCCTCAGCTCTCTCTTTTCTCTCTGTCTGCTTTGCTCCTCTACTGTTAATGTTCTTCAGTAAACTGTATGCCTTTCTTAATACGGCTTTTCCCCTTCTCGCTCCTACCATTGTACCAAATTCTCCATTTTCTTTTGCACCTTTTTGGAGCGTGTTCTCCTTTAACTCCTTTGTGTTTTGACCAACCCCCTTGCTTCCAAACGGGAACTATCCTGACCAGTGTTAATAATTGCCTTCTTCCTGACTTTCCTTTTTTGCAGTGTTTAAACTTCACTCAGCTGCTAGCGCATTACGGCCTTCATCCCACCTCTCCCATTTCCCCCAGCTTGTTTACATACCTGTGCCCAGCATTGCTGTATCAGATTGACAGGAGACTTTGTATTAAACATTATGAAGATCTGGTGATTGAAGACTTGAATAAAGGAAGAAATGCATCGCTTGGGAACATGGAGAAAACTGGCGCATCGGGTGAGGAGATTCGTGATAAGATTCGTGTCAAAGAAACTGGGAGAACTTGCTTTTTTGCTTTATTATTTCAGCCTTGTTAATGATGTTTCGTATTGTTAAGTAAAGATCTGATGCAGACCCTTTAGTTAGAACAATGGCGAAACAAAGCTGTCACAATGTGTGTTACTAAGGTCAAGTCAGGCCACTTAAAATACCAGAAGCCACCTCTTTCACTCCTGTCTCTGAACAGGCATATGAGTTCCGTAGAATTGCTGTTTCTTCCACTTCAGGGCTTCTCCTCAAGCCTCCCTTTCTTGCATCCATTGAACTTCACTGCTTTGAGTAGAGGGAAGACACACCTTTCCTGAGAGAAGGGTAGCATCCTAGCCTATTGGGCTGCACAGTCTTCAGGCTTGCAGTACTTCATAATAATAGATTCAGGCCGGAATCCTGTGTGCCCCAGGATTCTGCAGTTTTTGTTGACATTTGTTCACACAGAGCATTCCCTGCTGCAGGCGACCAGCCCATGCGCCTTCAGCCATCTATTAGACAGTACAGTGGTACCTCAGATTACATACGCTTCAGGTTACATACACTTCAGGTTAAAGACTCCGCTAACCCAGAAATAGTGCTTCAGGTTAAGAACTTTGCTTCAGGATGAGAACAGAAATCGGGCTCTAGCGGCGCAGCAGCAGCAGGAGGCCCCATTAGCTAAAGTGGTGCTTCAGGTTAAGAACAGTTTCAGGTTAAGTACAGACCTCTGGAATGAATTAAGTACTCAACCTGAGGTACCACTGTATTGTTTTTTTAGATCCTTTGTCCGAGGGCCATTGCACATGAAACTCTTCTATTTTAAAAGGGTCCCCTGATGCATCTGCTTCCAGACAGCTGCCTGTTTGTTCCGCAGTGGCTTTGCCGTGCGTATTGGAGGATTTCGTCCACGCCATCGCAAG
The DNA here is from genome assembly GCA_034642415.1 of Podarcis siculus. Taxonomy (NCBI): domain Eukaryota; kingdom Metazoa; phylum Chordata; class Lepidosauria; order Squamata; family Lacertidae; genus Podarcis; species Podarcis siculus. Next base: position 448,810 of record JAXCMG010000075.1, on the reverse strand, counting down.
CCAGTTTTGTTTTGTGCAGACAAAATCCTCTGATCTATTAGCCTGCCATGCTTGAATCGCTTCCCACAGAGAGGCAGTCACCACCTTTAAAATACAGATCCAGAATGCATGTTTAAAGCATACCCGGCTCACATTTGAAACACATGATTTCCCCCAGGGAATCCTGCGCACTGTAGTTTGTTAAGGTGCTGGGAGCTGTAGCTCTCTGAGGGGGTGGCCAACTACAGTTCCCAGGATTCTTTGGTGAATGTAATGGGCTTTAAACATGTTGAATGTGCTTCAAATGTATGGTGTGAGTCTGCCTGTGCTCCACATTAAAGGGTAAAGATAAAGGGACCCCTGACTATTAGGTCCAGTTGTGGCCGACTCTGGGGTTGCAGCGCTCATCTCGCTTTATTGGCCGAGGGAGCCGGTGTACAGCTTCCGGGTCATGTGGCCGGCATGACTAAGCTGCTTCTGGCGAACTAGAGCAGCGCACGGAAATGCCGTTTACCTTCCCGCCGGAGCAGTACCTATTTATCTACTTGCACTTTGACGTGCTTTCGAACTGCTAGGTTGGCAGGAGCAGGGACCGAGCAATGAGAGCTCACCCTGTCGTGGGGATTTGAACCGCCGACCTTCTGATCGGCAAGCCTTAGGCTCTTGGTTTAACCCACAGCGCCACCCGCGTCCTGTGCTACACTTTGCAGAGTAACAATTTTGCGGGTACCAGCTCTCATATATATATGTATTCAAAAGTTACAATACAGTTACAATACATTTTCAATCAATATATCCCCTCAGACATCTCTCTGATGATGGTGGCATTAAAATGTCCTGTTCTTCTTCAGTAACTGAAGAAGACCCTATCAGAACGCCTCACATACCATCAGCAACTAATCAAAAGCATCTCCCCAAAAAATATACCTTTGACACGATCCGATCTGGTGGGTACCAGCTCTCAGTTGTGGCAATGGCATGCCCGTGTTCTTGATGAGGCCGAAAGGTTTATCTGAGTTGGCAGCTTTTGCTTTCCTCCACAGAACAAAGTGAGCTAACGGCCTTTAGAAAATAGTAATTCTTTAACTGAGGGAGGTCTTTGGACATAGTCACAGCTGTTTGCACTGACCTCTTCAGGGTGACAATTTTCTGCTCCAGCATAGACTCATCTACCTGTAGCAGGGTGATGATTCCATAAGTAGAACTTCCAGACGAGGAACCCATGAACAATAGCTGTGTTCAGGTGTTCACCTAAATCGGTGATGCTTAAATGGGATGGGGGCAGGGGCTGTGCACACAGCTCAGGCCCCTGTTGTCTTCATGGGCATCAGCTCTGACCTCTTGTCAAGCAGGGAAGGCTGCAGGGTGTGTTTTTGTTTGTTCATGTTACCTTCAACGCAAATAGAACCCTCCACATGATGGGGGAACCCTGCTTTTTCAGGGTCACTTACTGTCTGAAGGTTTCTGCTGGCGTTGAAGTAAACACAAGTAAAAGCACCCTGCAAATCTAACTTGCTCAGCATGGGAAAGTCAGGTGGGCCCTAACACACCCAGGTGGTGTTACATTGCATGGGTACTCCTGCCCCTATGCCAAAATTTAAACAGATGCCTGAACACGAGTAACATTTTAAGAATAGAGCACCTAAAGTTGCCCAGAATTGGCAAATTTTGTTTTCCTGCTTGCATTTCGCATAGGTTCATAAGCTCAGGGTAGTACCCTATAATTGAGATCATCTTAGTGCTTTCTAAAAAATTTTTTTAACCAAACCTAAGTCCATTGGACTAGAATACAAACTTTTGCAGGCTTCTTTCAAGCAGTAACTTGGTGTTCTGAAATCAGCAAGTCTGCTGAATTAGAATAGGGTGGTGCCAGTTTGTGGAGAGAGAGGCCTGAATAGCTTGAAGGCAAAGACAGCACAGCAGCTTGCATACTTAACATCTCCTCTCCATTCGCCCTAGCTTCTGAGCAAGAGGAAGTCTCAAGAGCGGCAGGTTAGTATCAGCTAATGTCCGAGTGGAGTAACTTGAACCTGTTCCCCTCTGCCCCCTGCCCCCCACCCCCTTACTCTTCTTGAGCAAAGTGTGTAGCACATATCTGGGGAAGCTTCAGCCCTCTAAAAAAAATTTGGACTCCCATGTTCCAGCAGACCCAACAGCCAGCATGGCCAATGGTCAAGAACAATGGTCGTAATCCTGCAAGATCTGGAAAGCATCAAGTTTCCCAGCTGTGGTGTAGCATGAAAACACAGTCTGGCCTGGGTCTGCAGCTATTGTTGGACTACAACTCCCATCATCCCTAGCTAGAAGGACCCAGTGGTCAGGAATGATGGGAACTGTAGTCCAAAAGCAGCTGGAGACCCAAGTTTGGGAAACCCTGATCTAGTCCAACCCCCTGCAATGCACCCAACATGGGGCTTGAACCCATGGCCCTGAGATGAAGGCTCTCATCTCTCTACCAACTGAGCTATCCTACAGTAATCTTAATTCTTGCAAAAGCAAGGATAATGATGGACAATAGCTGTCATTTTCACAATGGAATTGTCCCCTGCTTTTTAACACTATGGAATCGGGGGTGGTTGACATGGATGGTGGATCCCTCCAGTCAAGTATGGCCGTGTGGACCAGGTACACCTCTAGGCAGAATTTTGGGGCTTTGCATGCCCGCCCGTGTACACAGGGACAAGACTGGCATTTTCCAGTGTCTCAGAAAGGTGGAAGTAAAAGTTGTGAACAGGGAAAGATTTCCTGATACAACCCACTGGGAGGAAAATCCCATCTCCATGCGTGAAGAATGCTTGAAGGTTGGCAGGTAGACCACTGTGGCACATACTTTGAATTTTTTAAAGATACAAGCATTTTATTTTCAAGCCTCTGTGCACCATTATACATAGCAGAACTGCCAACTACATTCTGTTTCTAGAGCCTAGTGCAATCGCTGTAATCTTAGAATCACTTGAAAGGAATTGCCCTTATTTTGAAAAGAATGCTATTGCTAATGGTGACTATTGATTAGGCATTTTGCACTTATTCGCTTAGAAATAAAGCACAAATTAAGTATGTTCTGATGTATGTTAATAATTGTCAGAAACAATGCGCTGCCGGTAATTAATTTTAATGGCTGTGGCATCATTAAGAAAGGTTAACTTGTTGTGTATAACTCTCCTTTAGTGGCACAGCTACTATCTCATTAACTTTGTTCAAAGATTCGGCAAATACTGTATACGCTGAATATGGTAGCAAATCATTTGTTTCTCAGGGTTGACGTGTTTTAGCCAGAGTTGACCCTCATTTAATTGCCAGGAGAGTTTCTGAAAAGACTGCTAAGCATTTTCTGCCAATTAAAATGTTGAAACTGTGTGTAAACCAATCTCCCCACCACCACCCCGGACACACCAAAAGAAACCCGTGTCATTGTGCATATGCCTTAGAACCCAGTTAATTAGAAAGTTTCCACAGATGAGTGCTTCATTTCAAAAGAGGGATTTTCTGCCTAGATAATGAGGGAGGGATCCGATGAATAAGTAATCTTGAAGACCGTCCATGCTTTAAGTGACCTAATTTTGCGAAATTAGCGGCAGATATTTTGGTGCATTTCAGAGTAGCTGGTGTTTTTTGTTTTGTTGAGAGCCCAAATAAAAATTACTCCAGTGTGTTGCAGTCCCGAGGAGATGTCTGGAAGCGATCTATTTTGCCGCTAGTGAGTTTCAAGCACAATCCTGCATTTGCAAAATGATCTGTCATGCAGAATTATAGAATTGAAGAGTTGGGAGGGACCCTAAGGGCAATGTGGTCCAACCCCCTGTGATGCAGGAATCTCAACTAAAGCATGACAGATGGCCATCTAACCCATCGTTCTGCCCGGACACTGAGGTCCAGCGCCGAGGGCCTTCTGGCTGTTCCCTCACTGCGAGAGGCCAAGTTACAGGGAACCAGGCAGAGGGCCTTCTCGGTAGTGGCGCCCACCCTGTGGAATGCCCTCCCACCAGGTGTCAAAGAGAAAAATAACTACCAGACTTTTAGAAGACATCTGAAAGCAGCCCTGTTTAGGGAAGCTTTTAATGTTTAACAGACCACTGTATTTTAATACTTTGTTGGAAGCCGCCCAGAGTGGCTGGGGAAACCCAGCCAGATGGGTGGGGTATAAATAATAAATTATTATTATTATTATTAACCTCTAATGAAGGAGAGCCCACAGCCTCCCAAGGGAGACGCTTCCACTGTCAAACAGCTCTTCCTGTCAGAAAGTTCTTCCTGATGACATTTAGTTGGAATCTCCTTGTAACTTGAAGCCATTGGTTTGAGTCCTACCCTCCAGAGCAGGGTGAAAACAAGCTTGCTCCATCTTCCGTGTGACAGCCCTTGAGATAATTGAAAGATGGCTATCATACCTCCATCTCAGTCTCCGGCTAAAAACGCTTAACTGTTCTTGAGTTGCTTTCTATTTATTTATTTTAATTGCTAACAAATGAAATAATTGCTGGCACTCGGCTAGTGGTGCATCTTTATTTATGAATACTTACCCTAGCAAGGTAACTCTGAATGTGGAAATGAAGCCAAGCCATTAAGATAGCCTGTAGCTATGGACAGAAGGGTGAAGGCTTCCCAACACCCCTGCCTTGTTTTTTCCTAGCTTTGCTTCACACAGTGTTTTCTTTGATGCCAATTTCCTCCTTCACCCCTCTTCCTCCCTTGTCTGCTCTTCCCTTGGTTCTCTTTGTTTCTTTGCTCTGCCACCCACCCACCCCCAGTGTTCCTCAGACTCCTGCCTCCTTCACCCTCTTCACACTTCTCCTACCCTTTTCTGATGCCCACAGTGGATCGTGACCCATTTTCTCCCTTCTGTTGGTAGCTTCTGTCTCTTTCCTAGCCTGTGTGTTTGGCCTAACATGCCTCCTGTAAGCTTTCTGGGCATAAGATGCTGTATGAAAGATATATTTAAATTCCCCTCTTAATGGCACCCTTA
>JAXCMG010000075.1:404395-443858 GCA_034642415.1 Podarcis siculus | reverse complement strand
TGGCACCCTTATTGAACCAAACGCCCCTCTTAACAACTGCAGAACAGACCTCGGGGGATTCACTTAAGCTTAAGGGTGCCAGCTATTCATTTGCCAATGTTTGGGGCCCGAAGCCTGGATGCTCCAAGCCAGCCTTCAGCTTGGCTTTTCCCTCCCCATTGTTTCCTATATGAGGCTGAGGGTTCCTTCCCAAAGGTTATAAGCACTCTTACGCCTCTTTTCTCCTGCTTTTATGATGCTGCCTCTCCTCCTTGCACCCGGGAAACAGCTTAGGAGGCAGTAGGACCCATGCACGACCTCGCTCACAAACTTGGGTCTCCAACTGTTTTGGGACTACAATTCCCATCATCCCTGACCTCAGGTCCTGCTAGTTAAGGGTGATGGGGGCTGTAGTCCCAAAACAGCTGGAGACCCAAGTTTGGGAAACCCTGGCCTAGATGCATGGGTCCTGTTGATTCCATTACTTTTCTGTTACAAGCTGGTGTTGGAAAGTGTCGCATAATTCAACGTTGAGCTAGATGCTGTCAGGAGAAGCAGCGCCGTCATATTGGGTCTCCCCCCCCCCTTCCCCTGTAACATGTTAAACTGAATATTCCATCAGGGTGTGCAATTCTCTGACATGCGGATAACTTGTCACGAGGGATTTTGTGTTTGGCTGTAGGAATGATTTACCTGCTCCCACTTTCAGCTTCCATTCCATTCTGCGGTGTGTTGGTTGTGTCCAAAGCTAAAGCTCAGGCCATTCTCCTCCGCCCCCCGTACTGCCAAAAAGGACTCTTCAGAGGGTTGGAGAGATCAGTTGACTTCCAGGGGTAATACAGGGCCACAGTAGAATACAGTGGTACCTCGGGTTACATACGCTTCAGGTTACAGACTCCGCTAACCCAGAAATAGTACCTCAGGTTAAGAACTTTGCTTCAGGATGAGAACAGAAATCGTGCTCTGGCGGCGCGGCAGCAGCAGGAGGCCCCATTAGCTAAAGTGGTGCTACAGGTTAAGAACAGTTTCAGGTTAAGAATGGACCTCCGGAACAAATTAAGTACTTAACCCGAGGTACCACTGTATGTGATTGCTTGAAATCAAGGGGACAGGGAACCTTGAAGTGCTACAAGCACAATATCCCACATATTTTCTCTCATCCATGGTAGCCATGTGAGACATTGAGTGCACAATGATCTGTAGCAACCCCTGGTTTCTGGAGAGGTTGGTGTGAGAGGGTGCAAGGAGGGAAAGGGAAAGACCTAGCTTACACAAGGTTGGCTACCTCTGAAGGTCTGTTTTAAGCGTCGTTTTTCAGTCAGCTTCATAAAATGCACGTCGCCATTTTCAGGGTAAGTGGGAGTTCTGGGAAGCTAGCATGCAAGAGGAGCTTTCAGATTGGTTCATGCTTTGTGATAATTACGGCTATAGATTTTAAATTCCAGAAGGGTTGCTTGTCCTCAAGGAAAGGCTCACGTGCTGTTGTTGGGACAGAGAGGGTTTGTTGTGGTAAAATGAGAAAAATGCTGGGAGGAATTGTGACAGACGGAGGCAATGGATGCAGCCATTTGCTGCGCCATAAGGCGTCCCCTATTACAGGTGGCGTCAGTTCTGTGCCCAGAATTTTCAGTCTTCACTGGGTTTGAAGTAGGCGGCGAAACCTGGCGTTCTGTATCCCATTTATTCTAGGATTTACCCTAATGAAGCTTTTCGGGTGGAGTTAAATTTGCGCTAAGTATTATAACAAGATTACAGTTTGACCCCGGAGATTACTTCTATGGTGCGTGTAACCAAAATCATACGGATTAAAAAATAATAACGGCAACAACAAAATCCTGTCGTGCAGATGGTGAAAAATGCATCGTGATGGTTTGCATTTCAGATCTCGGTTTATAGTAGGCACATTTTGCTTAAGAGAGAGTTTCCTTCCTTTGAACAGTAGCCAATTACTTTTAATGTTCTTTTGATGTCTTTAAAAGCTTCCTGATGTTTTTTTCTGTTTTTTCTCCCCTCTCCACTTCCACAGCCTGGATTTGTGGCATCATTTCTATCACAGTCATTAGCCTGCTGTCCTTGCTAGGTGTGATTTTGATTCCTATCATTAACCAAGGGTGCTTCAAATTTCTCCTCACCTTCCTGGTTGCTCTTGCTGTAGGAACAATGAGCGGAGACGCGCTGCTTCATCTCTTGCCACATGTGAGTTCTAACCCATCCCTTGCACTTCTTGTGTGTCTTCCCTTTCCATCGAAAGCTCCTTAAGCACTTGCAAAAGCATCCACACATTTAACTTGTTTTGCATCCGCTAACTTGTCTGCTGATGGCGGCTTTCCAAAAAGAAATGAATAAAAACAAGAGTAGGTCAGCCTGCTTGATGTTACGCTGCTGCAGTTTCTCATCGGCCCCAAACAGCATTGCCAATGATCAGGGATTCTGGGAAATGTAGTCCAACAGCTTCTGGTTGGGGGAGGCTGGAAATAGGAACCTGCCTTAAAGGTAAAGGGACCCGACCATTAGGTCCAGTTGTGACCGACTCTGGGGTTGCGGCGCTCATCTCGCTTTACTGGCCGAGGGAGCCGGCGTACAGCTTCCGGGTCATGTGGCCAGCATGGCTAAGCCGCTTCTGGCGAACCAGAGCAGCGCACGGATACGCCGTTTACCTTCCCGCCGGAGCGGTACCTATTCATCTACTTGCACTTTGACGTGCTTTCGAACTGTTAGGTTGGCAGGAGCAGGGACCAAGCAACGGAGCTCACCCCGTCGTGGGGATTCGAACCGCCGACCTTCTGATCGGCAAGTCCTAGGCTCTGTGGTTTAACCCACAGCGCCACCCAGGAACCTTACGCATAGTCAAACCATTGGTCCATCTAGCTCAGTATTGACTACAGGCAGGGAATCTTCCCTTACCCGACCTGGAGATTCATGGGAATGGACCTGGGACCTTCTGAATGCTCTGCCGCTGACAGGTGGCCCTTCCAAGATGGACCCTCAGGCTGATCTAGAGCTGAGCACTCTGTGTGTGAGAGGGAAAGAGAAACCCGACATTTCTTTTCTAGTTGCAAAGGGCAACACGACGCATCTTGTAGACCTGGCTTTTTACTTTGGAGGGTGCTCACCGCAATTCTTTCTCTTCCCCGCCCTTAGTCGCAAGGGGTGCACAACCACAGCCACGAGAACCACGAGCACCAGCACGAGCACCAGCATCTCCATGGCCATTCCCACGGCAACGGAGGAGCGGTCCAGGGCTTCCTAGAAGAGTATGATGCTGTGCTGAAAGGGCTGGTGGCCCTGGGCGGAATTTACCTCCTGTTCATCATCGAACACTGCATACGAATGTTCAAGCACTACAACAAACAAAGGGTATGTTTTGACATCTCTTCTGTTCTCCTGTGCAATGAAGATGTGGGGAGGAGTAGGTCTGAACTCTTAAAACCCATTAATGGAAAGTGTGCAAAATTGCCTGCTGACCTAGTCTGGCCAATAAAATTGAATTCTGGCAGGTATCCAGGTTTAAGCAGCCAGCAGAACCCAAGAAAGATTTTGTTGCCACTGACCATAGGCTAGGTTCTAATGTTAGCAACCAAACAGACCGGTTGCTGTATGTGTGACACTGAATCACACCACTGACCCATCTAGTCGTTGGCCCTGACTGGCAGCCGCTTTCTGAGTTATGAAATACAGACCCTCTGACCTGGGTTTCTTTAAAGTGGATGCACCAGAGGTTGAACGTGTGACTTTAGGCATAGAAATCCCGTGCTCTTCAACAGAACGGTTGTGGATCCAGCATTTTTAACATCCAAACTTGGCAATATGCAAAAAGCTCTTCCTGTGAAAGTTTGGAAACATTTGAAAATGACTTGAGTGATGAGTATCTGTTTTAAAGCATTTTATTTTATATAAGACTAATGTGTCTTTCTGGAACGATGGCCAGTGAGACAAGCAAACAACAGTCTGTGCAGCAAGTATCATTTTTCCATCCTTTTTAAAAATAGAGCAAGCTTTCCAACCTCACTCAAGGACAGTTGTGCCTTGGAAGCCGAATGGACTCCATTCCAGAAGTCTGTTTGACTTCCCAAATTTTCAGAAAACAAAGCGCGGCTTCCGATTGGCTGCAGGAAGCTCCTGCAGCCAATCGGAAGCCCCGTTGGACGTTCGGGTTCCAAAGAATGTTCGCAAACCAGAACATTCACTTTCGGGTTTGCGGCATTCGGGGGCCAAAACATCTGAGTACCAAGGCATTCGGGATCCGAGGTATGACTTAGCGTGGAGGGTATATTTCTCTTTTACTAAGCCCCCCCCCCCCATTACTGATTGAATCACTGACTTTGGTGTGGGGCAAGTCTAGGTTGTCGATTTCACTTGTTTTTCCACCTTGACTGCCTCACACTCCTCAAGACGGGGTAGTCAATGTTGTGCCCTCCTGACTTGGCCAGGAGACCCCAAACCCATCACCCACCAGCCTACCACCAAGGCTACCCCTTGCTCTGTGAAACATCCCTGAGGAGTAAAGTTTCTGCTGCAAGGGAAGATGAACGCTCTGCTCCTTTCCTGTGTAAATCTCTTGTTTTGTATTGCTTTCAAGAGTCTCATTCATCTCCACCACTAGCACTTCCTTACCAAAGAACCACCCTACTGCTTAGCTATTTGTGGTTGCACCATGTTCTCCCAACCTCCCGGTCTAGTTTTTCGTTCTTGTCAGAGGCTAATTGTTTGGTCCCCTCGCAGTTTTATCGCCCCTAGAAACTTATAGGGCAAAGTGGATCTGTCCTAGGAATTTGCCAGCTTTAGAAGCAGCTGCAGCAGCAAGCAGTTGTGTACAAGGGTGTTGTGAAGGCGTCAGCCACGAGAAGTTGAACAGGCTTGATTTGTTCTCCCAGAGGGTAAAGGGATTGGGATTTAGGCTGTCAGAAGCTCAGGCGGTCATAAGATGGATTGCGAAAGAGGAGCAGCTTCCCCAGGCAGACTTGTTACTATAAACCCAAACTGCTGGGATCAGAGAGTGTGTTCAACATAGGAGGGAGCTGCCGAAGCTTATTTGTCTTTACATGTGTTTGGTCTTTTACAAGATGAAGGAGCTATTAAATAAAAGAGAGAGAAAAAGCTGCTGTGTTACAATTCCCTGAAGGGGTGTGTGTTTAAGTCAAATTAGCCTGATTTCTAAGTTACGAATATGTGTTACATTTTTGTCTACCTTTGAACATTTGCCTTTTAATTAATTTTTATTTGACTAGAACTGGGGCAAATCCCAACCGCTTGGGCACCTGGGCCTTTTGATCAGGGCCCAAAGAACTTGAAAAACTTTTCACTCGACCTTTCAATGTTCTTCCTTTGACAATACAAGTACAGTCGTACCTCGGAAGTTGACAAATCGGTTCTAGAAGTCCATTCGACTTCCAAAACGTTCGGAAACCCAAAGCACGGCTTCTGATTGGCTGCAGGAACCTCCTGCAGCCAATCGGAAGCCCCATCGGATGTTCGGCTTCCAAAAGAAAGTTCGCAAACTGGAACAATCACTCATAGTTTTCCATCGTTCAGGAGCTGGAACGTTTGACTCCCAAGGTGTTCAGGAGCCGAGGTACAACTGTACAAGCTAAAAATACTTATTGCTGCCTTTTGGGTGGGCGGGGACAGGAATCTGGTAGTTTTCAGTATCCCCAATTGAAAACTGGAGAAATGGCAGTGAGAGTTCTTCTATAATAGCCTTCCCTGAACCTGGTGTCCTTCTGACATAGTTGGGACTCCTGACACCCATCATCCCCAACCAGTCTGCCTAAGGGTCAGGGATGAAGTCGTTCAACACCAGGTTGCAGGAGACTGTCCTGTACAGTAGAAACACAGCAGGAGAATAAACCCATCGCAAGACAGAAGGCACAACTCATCGTCTTGTCTCATGTTCACAAGTCAAGATCCCTGTAAGCAGGGATGGGGAATACATGGTCTTCCCAGATACGTTGCTGAACTCCCATCATGCCAGACCATTGGCCAAGCTGGCTGGGACAAGATGGGAGCTGGAGTCCCAACAGCACCTGGAGGAGCACACAGGCTCACCATCCTTGTTACAGACCACCTCCTGAGTCCCTCTTCTCTCCTCCCCTGCAGCCAGAGGTGCTTCTTGGGTGCTTGAAACACTGCGCTTGGTCATTGCCCACAGGAGCACAATTAGCCTGTGTGCTGGGAACCCAGAGAATAAAAATCCATTGGCTATCATGGGTACCTGAACATGCAAGCCTCATGTTATTATGAAAGGAGGCGTCTGTTGTGGTTTGCCCAGTGCAGGAGCAGCAAATCCAGCAAGGAGGCTTCCCTAGAAAATCAGGAATTTCCTCCCACATGCACAGAGCTGCATAGGAGGGGAAGGACTGGGCTGATTAAAAAAAAATGAATCACCTTTTTGCACGGGGAAGGAAATGTAGGCAAAGAATCTTTGCATGGGATGTAGCTGCAAGTTTTGCGTGATTCTGAGAAATGAGATGCATTGGAGGAATCAGTGGCTGAGCCACTGTTTTTTAACGTCCTCAGTGGTGCAGGGGGGTTACTGTATTTTTCGCTCTATAAGACGCACCAGACCACAAGACGCACCTAGTTTTTGGTGGAGGAAAACAAGAAAAAAAAAATTCTGAATCTCAGAAGCCAGAACAGCAAGAGGGATCGCTGCGCAGTGAAAGCAGCAATCCCTCTTCCTGTTCTGGCTTCTGGGATAGCTGCGCAGCCTGCATTCGCTCCATAAGACGCGCACACATTTCCCCTTACTTTTTAGGAGCGAAAAAGGGAGTCTTATAGAGCAAAAAATACGGTATATTTTTAGGGGGCCACAGCATTGGTTGGGCATTGTGCCTTGCAGCTCTTCACATGTTCTTTTTGCCTTTCTTCATCGCCATCCTTGTTGTTGCAGGTAAAACATTAACTGCCAGGTGCCTTCTTCCCCCCTTCCTTTCGCCTCTTTTCAGACTAAACAGAAGTGGTGTAAGAAGAAACAGAAGGTCGATGATTCGCCAATTGGAAGGAAACTTTCAGATCATAAGCTAAACAGGCCGGATGCTGACTGGCTTCAGCTCAAGCCTCTAGCAGGTATACCATTCATTATCAGCCTGTCTGTGCTCACGCAGCCTTTGCAAAGAGACAACTGTGTTGTACGACCATTAATCCGGCCTCGTGGCTTAGTCTCTCCCTCCTTCTCCGTCTCAACCTTAGTCAGTAAATCTCCTTTAATTGATGACTAGAGCTGTCATCTGATAAAGGAATACTAGCTGAGTAATCTTACAAGTTCCAGCCCATTAATTAAATCAATTAGATATGCATAGATTTGCATTCTTTCTTCATTTTAGGCGATGTACGTCACAGTAGGGGACGTGGGTGGCGCTGTGGGTTAAACCACAGAGCCTAGGGCTTGCCGTTCAAAAGGTTGGTGGTTCGAATCCCCGTGACGGGTGAGTTCCAGTTGCTGGGTCCCTGCTCCTGCCAACCTAGCAGTTCGAAAGCACAAAAGTGCAAGTAGATAAATAGGTACCGCTCCGGCGGGAAGGTAAACGGCGTTTTCGTGCGCTGCTCTGGTTCACCAGAGGCGGCTTAGTCATGCTAGCCACATGACCCGGAAGCTGTACGCCGGCTCCCTCGGCCAGTAAAGCGAGATGAGCACCGCAACCCCAGAGTCGGCCACGACTGGACCTAATGGTCAGGGGTCCCTTTACCTTTACGTCACAGTAGGGGTACCATTTTGGAAGAAGTGTTCATTAACCTTTTTCTTTCCCCTTCAGAATTTTTTTTAAAAAACATTGCTGCACAGTCAACTGATTTCACTGGTTCTCAACCAGTGTGCCATAGCTAGGGATGATGGGAGTTGTAGTCCAACAACAGCTAGAGAGCCAAATTTGGAAAACGCTGCTGTAGCCCATCTAGGCTCTCACCTTGAGTGGTATGAATTGCTACCCACATTTTCACAGCAGGAACCTCCCCAGACCCCAGTTCATCAAAACAGTGGAGGAATGGGGTGGGAAAGAAAGAAAAAGAGGTTAGCAATGAGGCAGAGCTGGTGTCTCTCCCAGCTCTGATAAAACCCGCAGCCCTCAAGGTTGCTAGAGAAGGACATGCAGATGAATTTGCTGGTCTTCCTCTCTGTATCTCTTCTCCCCAGCCAGAAGCAGCAGCATTCAGGGTCCTCCATTCAGGGATTTGCCTGAGCTTCTTAATGAAAACAAATGCATAGACAGGTGGCGCTTTGTACATGGACACTTTAGCACTGTTTATCTTCAGTATATAAAAGAGTTTTACCATCTCATCCATGCAGCTTTTCTCTTTTCATACATGTCCATGTGTGCGTGCACAAACACACAAGAAACATTGCCAGCCACAGTTTCTCGGCTAAAATAAGCCTGCCTATAAGTTGCAATTCGTGGTTACCCTTGTTATGCTGTTATATGTTGCTGTCAGGGCTGATCTTCAAAACATACACTGCCAAAAGGCTAAAGATAGTAACTGGACCTCTTTAGCACCTGATGTGCATGCTAAGTGCTGCGGGTAAGTATTGGCAGTATCTTTGTCTTAATCGATGCCCCATTGTCACCCCTAATTAAGACCCTGTGTTTCTCTGGCTCTTTCGACACAGGAGCAGATGACTCTGTTTTATCCGACGATCGACTTAATGAAACGGAACTAACTGACCTGGACGGCCAGCTTGACTCCCTGCCAAAGACCTTCCTGTCCACAGAGGAGGAAAACAGTATGCTCCACTCCCATAACAATGTATCCCATGGCGTCCAGGAGAACGATCTCCCCGACGTGGAGTACGAAAGCAACCACCGAGAGGATAAAATCGTAGCTCGAAAGCACAACCACATCTGGTCCCACAAACACTCCCACCATTCTCATGGACACTGCCAGTCTGGCAAAGACCTGAAAGACACTGGAATAGCGAACATAGCCTGGATGGTAATAATGGGAGACGGGATCCACAATTTTAGTGATGGGCTGGCCATTGGTAAGTGCTTTGGGGTGTGTTCTTTGCCGCTAGCTAGACTGCATAAAATACAGTAGCATGATAGTATTGATGACTAGTGCCTAAAATAGCTAGGCTCTCTACAGAAAATTCGGAAATGAAACAAGCTTTGTCTTTGTTGAGGAGGAAGAGGGAAGAAGGGATCTGCTGGGAAGAGGGAAGTTTCTGCTTGGAAAAAGCAGATGTAGTTCAGGGATACCCAAACTTGGGCCTCCAGCTGTTTTTTGGACTACAACTCCCATCATGAGCTAGCAGGACCCAGTGGTCAGGGATGATGGGAACTGTAGTTCAAAAACAGCTGGAGACCCACATTTGGGAAACCCTGCTGTAGATAGATCCACTCCATGCTATCTGCTCCTTTGTGTAGCAGGACCACAGTGGAATAAAACCTTGCTCACTTCTGATGGAAATGGCAGACCACCTCCCACCCTGTAGCTACAGTTACCTACCAGACAGAGGAAGGAGAGCTTCTCCTGCCTGTTGGACTAAGACTTCTCCTAGTTTATTGAGAGGGGCGTGGGCTTGTTGGAAGAAACAGCACCACTGAGTTGGGTAGTGTGCATTTTTATCGGGAAGCAAGATGGAATCTTCCTGATAATTGTTACCAATGGAGGCACCTCCCTTGGTGGAAGGTTAGGAGGTTCTGCTGATTCTTCCAGCCCAGCAACTGACCACATAGCTGGGGCCTCCGCATCGTCAGATCTCGCATGGAACAGGCGCTTGCATTTCAGCCGGCCCAGCACAGGCCATTCCAAGGAAGTTAGCTGTGTGGTGTTGCTAGCCGTATCAGTCCCGTATGAGTCAAAGGGACAGGAGCCTTAAAGACTCCTTGAAAACAAGCTTACAGAAGTAGCAGTGTGTTAGCAGCCCACCTACATGCACCTGTGCTAATCATTTGATCTGAAAACAAACAAAACAAGCCCAGCCCAATTCTCTTTCAATTTGCAAACCCAGCCCTGTGATTCTTACCTGTGATAGGCAACCAAACCCACTGGCTATTTAGGTGGTCAGCCTTAGCCACCCCAATCTGATATCTCAGACAAGTCGAAAAACATGTTATATCTTCTTAATCTTCCTTGCTATAGATCCCACATGGAGATGATTAAATTGTCAAGAGAGGCATTCTGCTTTCAGCTGCCATTCCTAGCATTTTGAGTGCACTATTCGTTTTATTTTATAAAATGTATGTGCTGTTTGATTTTTTTAAAGTGATTTTATAAAAGGGGGGGACCAAAATGATTGGTAAAAGCAGATAAACACAACTATTCAAAACAGTTTTTTAAAAACCCTCAAAATTAGCAAGGATAAAGGTCTTAAACCACACATCAACATTCTACATATCTGGGTAGGCTTTTCTAAACAAATGTTAGCCAGGTGCCCAAAAGAGCACAGTGAGGTCAACCTGCCTGGTATCAGCAGACAGGGAGCTTCAAAAGATCGATTTCTTATAAATGCAGAACAAGTATTATATGGCATCTGTAGCAGTGCTGGTTCCGCAGATGGAAGCAGTCGAGTCAGCTTATTGGGGTAAAGTAATCTCGCAGGTAAACTCTTGCCAGGTTGCTAAGGGTTTTATGTACTAATAGGAGCACCTTGAACTTGGCCCCAGTAAAAGATCGGTAGCCAGTGCAGGTTTTGCAAGCTGACCAAGGTCTCACTCCTGTCGTGTGTCTTTGTTTTTATCGTGTCTGATGCTCTCTTGGTCTGACACACCGAAAGAGAGTGTTGCTTTTGGTTGGTGCCACAGAGAAGTCACTAAGGCTGCAATCCTAGGCTCCACTTACCTGGGAAGAAGACATCCACAACCGAGTGGGACTGAATTTTGAGCAGACAGCGCATGGGATTGCTCTGTAAGATAGGCTTTTAAGCCTGAATTTCAGATGCGGGAGGAAAGGGTCAAAGAGCCGACCGTAGCCTCCTGGGCGTTCTCATCTGTTCATATTTTCCCAGATTCCAAAGACAGCGCAGTTCCTTTCTTTAAATGTAGGACAGAACATTTAAGAACAGATATTCAAAACACAGCTCCTGCGGTTAACGTTACAAAATCTCGGGACAAAGGAAGCTCTCATTTATTGTCTCTGCTGATGGATTTGCTTGAAAATAACCAATCTGAAAATAACTGTTCCTTTGTTGCGTTTTGTTTTGTGTTTCCCTCTTGCCCCCTCAGGAGCAGCTTTCAGTGCTGGCTTGACCGGAGGAATTAGCACATCCATAGCAGTATTTTGTCATGAGCTTCCCCATGAATTGGGTAATCAGTTAATCTGATGTCAGCTGTGCATGCTTCTGTGATTGAAGAAATTTTTTTTCATATTAAAAGATTTGATTGTTTTCGTGGCCAAAAATGTGCAGGGTATATCTGGCGATGCAGCTATAGCTGACACAGCTGCATTTGTTTATGTAGTTCTCCCTGGGAGGGGAAGGGGGGTGCTGTGCATTTCCCACCACCATTTGGGGCCCCACAGGATCATCTAATCCAACCCCCTGCAACATGGGAATACGCAGCTCTCTCACACGGGAATCGAACCTGCAAGTCTTGGTGTTATCAGCACCATCCTCAAACCGATGAGCTTTCCATGCGCATATTATTTAAGGTTCCGCAACTTGTGTGTGTTCTAGAGAATTATCATAGAAAGGTCTGGAACAGAAAAGTAAAAATCACACATAGGCCCTATAAACCAACCATTGCATGCTCAGAGGTCTCCGGGTGACTAGTAGCAGCTGTCAGAAATCTGCAGGCAAGATCCACTTTTGCAGTCTTCTCAGAACTCCCATTCTCTTGCTCATTTCCCCTGGCTTCTTTTACTTGGTCCTGGGAGAAGCAAAGCACTGCTAGAGTGTGTGTGAGTGAGTGAGTGAGCATGTTGTGCTAAGAGAGCTCATTGGAAAGAGGTCTTTTAGCAAGTACCTATGGGGGCGGGTCTTGCAGATAGATGCTGCTACAGGAACCTGGAGGCTTCTGAATTGTGGCAGTTCATAGGATGCCACGTGAACCAGGCCATGGATGGTTGCTTATGATGTGGAAACATGTTGTCATTGATGTGGATGCAAACACGTTCAGAGGCCTGTGGCCGGCAGTCTGCTGAATTTGGGGGATTGATGATGCCTGTTAAACGAAACTTGAGCTTTTGTTTCATTACAGCTTAAAAACGCTATGCAGTCATACCTTGGCTTTCAAACAGCCTACTTCTCAAACGTTTTGGCTCTCGAACGATCGAAACCCAGAAGTGACTTCGAATGTTGTTTTCGAATGTTGTTTTGGAAGCCGACCATCTGACGTGGCTTCCGATTGGCTGCAGGAGCTTCCTGCAGCCAATCAGAAGCCCCGATTTGGAAGTCGAACAGACTTCTGGAACGGATTCCATTCACCGTCCAAGCTATGACTGTATCCCCTTATCAATTCATGTTAGCTGAGCCCATCCTTTGTAGAGACACCTGTTTCCCTCTGCTTCTCACTTAGCATGACCCGGAGCATGGGAGACTCCTGCCCAACCATGTGCCTTGGGGACAGCAGCACTCATTATCTCATTTCAAAGTTTCTATGTTCTCTCTGGCTGCTTTTCTCCCCCACCGCCAGTGAGCACTTCCACCCTGACCGCTTGATTGAGGCTGTGCGCTCTATTCCATTCTCACTCCAAAGGGCTTATAGGATTGCAAGAGGGGGGATGAATTGATCATGTCGCAGACTTAAAAGTATGTCGGCCGGCTTTGCCCCTTTGAAATAAAACGGGATTTCAAAAAATAGAAGAACGCCAGTAGCTCGGACCCGCTTGTTTTTCATTTTTCATTTTATTGTTGTTAGCCGCCCTGAGCCCGGCTTCGGCTGGGGAGGGCGGGATATAAATAAAATTTATTTATTATTATTATTATTATTCAACTGTTTTGCCTGTACAGGCATCAATATTACACTTTTGCATTTCTTTAAGCAAAGATTCCCTGAACTTTTTTTGTGACCACCTTGTCATTCTGTCTCTCTGTCTGTTTAGGGGACTTTGCTGTGCTTCTGAAAGCAGGCATGACTGTGAAACAGGCCATTGTTTACAACCTCCTCTCAGCCATGATGGCTTACGTCGGAATGCTAATAGGGACAGCTGTGGGACAGTATGCAAATAACATCACCCTGTGGATCTTCGCAGTCACCGCCGGCATGTTCCTCTACGTGGCCCTGGTGGATATGGTAAGAGCCCAGGCTACTTCGCATTGTGTGCGGACATCACAGCTCTGCAATAGCTTAATGAAACTAAGTTACTCAATGAGTTATTCAAGCCCCTTCGCCACGGCAAGGCAGTGATCCATGAAGGGCTAGTCCATGGAGTTTTCTTGGCAGGGATACTGGAGTGGCTTGCCGGTTCCTCCTCCAGGTGGATCACGTTTGGTCTAAACTCTCCACTATGACCTGTCCATCTTGGGTGCCCTGCTCGGCATAGTTCATAGCTTCTCTGAGTTATATGAATGAAACTAAGCTATCTAGGAATAGTTGCTGCATAGTGTGCTAGAGGCAGGTGCCCTGCAGATACTGCTCTGTGTGACTGTTGGCCATGCTGGCTGGGGTGGAGGGGAGCTGGGGTCCAGCAACCTCTGGGAGGGTGACACAGGTTCTCCCACTCTGCCCTGGTCCCCCTCCCTTTTGAATTCACTCCAACCACTGCCTAGGTCTCCTCCTTCTATTAGGTCTGCAGTAGGGGAGCCACTTCAGCAGAGCTCTTTCCTGTGGAAGGTCCAAAACCTTAGGTTGCGTGGAGGAAACCACGCTGCTTCAGTGACTCCCAAGACAGAGGAGATTGGGTGCCGTAAGGGGTATTGCTGGGCAACATATTGGCAAATGGCCTGAAACCGGTATGGCGTTCAGATACAATGCCGGTTTCAGACATTTTGAGTTGGCAATACAGTCGTACCTTGGAAGTTGACCGGAATCCGTTCCGGAAGTCCGGAAGAATATACAAAACCATGGTTCCAGCTAATTGGGTCCTCCACTCTAAGCAGTTTAAACAACCCTTCGCTCAGGGAGGAAGCAGGAGCACATAATCCTCTGACCACTTCCGTCTCTCTATCCGCAGAAAGTGGTGTGACTTTGACTTTAAAGAGCCATACTTTTTCTTCCTTTCAGCTTCCAGAAATGCTTCACGGGGACGGAGACGACGAAGAGCACGGCTACTGTCCCGTGGGGCAGTTCATCCTCCAGAATTTAGGTCTTCTCATGGGATTTGCCATTATGTTGGTGATTGCCCTTTACGAAGACAAAATAGTGTTGGACATCCAGTTTTGACCATTTCCAGTACTCCGCTGTGGTTAGCGACGACGTTACTGTATGGCTTCAAGTCTGCACTGTTGTACTGTATGCACATTCGTCCCCAGGCAAAGCAGTGGCACGAGCTGCTTCACAAGTAACAGTATTCTGGTGTCTGCATAAACAAGCTCCTGTTTTTTTTAGCTCAAACAAACAGGCAAAAAACAAAAAATGATTGAATGCAGCTCAGCTTCCCAAAGGTAAGATGTAGACTTTTAATCAGGCAGTGTTGGAAGCAGGAAACATAAACGTCACGGCCAGGATGCTATTATCAAGTGTGTTGTTTTCCCAGTTTGCCACTGCAATGTGCAGCAGAAGTCGGATCCCTTGCTGACAAAAAGCCTTTCAGGTTATACTTGAGCAAATGTTGAATAGCCAGTCCAAGAGTTACATGTCATTGTCATCCTCTACAGCTGGCCCCTGGGCCTCGTTGCAACGTTTTGAGTTGGTTCCTCCCACCTCTCTCTCTCTCTCTCTCTCTCTCTCTCTCTCTCTCTCTCTCACTCACTCTCTCACACACACACACACACACACACAGTCTGGCAATGCATGACTGGAGAGCATTCTAGGTGGGGTGCGTTTATTAAAAACATCATTTTTAAAAAAACGTTTCAGGCATGCTGTTCAGGGGTTGCCTTAGGGCAGTATGAGCAATGCACTGTTCCATGACCCTTGCATTTGCTCCAGGCCTTGTTTCCCAGTAACGTCCGCTGTCTTGCACTGTGCTGAATGGTTGGTGACCAAAGTGAAATCGTGTATTCGTCTGGGTCAGGCACTTCTGTTTACTGGTCCTTGCCAATCCCCTAGTCGGTACGATGTCTCAAGAAGACGTTCTTGCTTGCAATCGCTGCCATGCACTCCCTCAGCCCAGCAGTGTTGTTTTGCGGCTCCTTTGGGAAAGAAGACTGCAAATCCACAAGTCTGTCCCCTTGTATGTCGGCCACACAACACGGTACTTTTGACCTTTCGAAGCCCAAGGAAGCAAATCTCTGCATTGGGAGCCTTGGGGGCTCTGTTTCCACAATAGGGCTGAGTTGACAGGTGTTGGGTATTTGATGTTGGCTCATAGGTATTTGTTAGCAAAAATGCTGAATGGTTTAATGCTGCTTGTGGACTCTCTCTCTCTTGCTGCAGTAGCGTACAGAATGTGTAGCAGTGCTACTTGAAACCTGAACTACTGAGCGGTTTTCTGCTTTGAACGTCTCCCTTCCCTCCTCTTAATGATGCGCTTGCATTGGATTATTTTCGGTCATGGCAGCCAAATTCTGTCTCACACTATAACCTTCAAAAAAATAATAATACGTGGAGCTGAGAAGTGCTGATTCGAGGATCACAGCAGTGGCCCTTTGAGGCAGTCTTGGTAACTGTTTACAGAATTCCCCAGAACTCTTTTGAATGTATTCCTTTAATGCCTTGCCACCTGAGCTCAGGAGCACCTGCTGAAAGTTGGGCGTCTTGCTCAGTGTGGGCCAACGTTCGGCATATGCTGTGCTGGCATTGTTTTGATTTTTTGTTTGTTTTCGGCACCTTAGGTTAGGGGTGGGGCTGCTTCTACGTTGCTGCTGCAACGTGGCTCTTTTCGTAAGGTGGGAACCCAAAAGGCCAGCCCCAATCGACTTCCCATCGCAGACACGCCACCGCCTTGAGAGCTGGAGGAAGGTGGTTGAATTTCGACCACTTCCACCACAGCTGCGGGAACTGCAGCGGGAGCCACTCTGCAGAAGTAATGTAAAGAGATGCCCTTGTAGCAAAGCAGCTGTATTGTTGACTTGGTGCGGCGTGCGGACCGATTGGACAGGCTCAGCCAAAAAAAAAGCCTTAACCTGCGGAAATCAGCTTTAATCTTTGATTGTTTAGTGCCAAGCAGCATGTCTTGCCAGGTACAGATTGGTCCGTCTCCTCCGAGCTCTGGTACTGGGCGCTTGGGAGATGTGGAAGTCCTTTTCCACTCTGATGTGACAATAATATAGTCTTAACGGCCGTAACGAAACATGGCAGTTGTTGGGTTTTCTTACAGCATGCTGCTCGGTCTTTGTTCATCTTGGTCTCTCTCTAGAAGCAAAGCTGGACATAGCCTGACTTTTGGAGAGTGGGGAGTTTTTGTCCTTCTGCCCGAGTGGAGGAACTTCATCGGCAAACTTTTAATGGCCTTCATTCCAAGTGAAAGTGCGCCTTTACTTTCTGACCCTTCCACTTAATTTATCCAGTCATTCCTTTTCGTGTGACCACCGTTAACTACTTGGCTTCATGTTGGGTGACTTTTGTCAAGCGGCTTTTCGTTTTTGTGTTAGCTGGGGGGATATCAAGAGTGTTGACTACTTGGTGGTTCCAAACCAAACGCTTGGATCCCCGCGAGTCTGTTAGTGCAGAAAATTAGTTTGGATCATTGGGCCTCTAGAACTTGCAAGGGCCACAGCGTTGGGGGGCATCTATACAGTGTTGTCCTCCTCCTCCTCCTCCTCCCTGGAGATCTGTAGTTGAGAATGTCTGGCTGGGAGCCCAAGAGCAAGGCTGATCCTTCCATTGTAATCAATGGGACTTTACACTCTTTTTCTCTCTGGCTCGGAACTTGGATGTCATTTTAATTAAAACCTGCCAAGTTGAAATAAAGGGTCGTGGCATTGCTGAAGTGAGATTTTAGTCAGGAAAAATGGGATAAGGGAGGGTTTTTAAGGTTTATTTTTGTAATTATGAATAAAGCTTTCTCTACTTCAGGTACAGCCTTTTCTTGATTTTCGCTGGCATGTGCTGTAGCGTAATGTTGCCTACCTAGGGAAGCAAAAAAATAAATTAGTGCTCTGTAATAGTATTTTTGGGTTGGGTTTGCTTTTATTTTTGGAAAGAGAAAACACGCAGGTCACGTGGAGAAGTGATAGGATTTGTATTTTCCTTCAGAATGGGGTGATCCTCTGCATTTGCTTACATGTGCATGTTACCACTTTGTGAAGAGCAGCCCAGCAGCCATGGCTTCTCCTGTTTTTCCCGAGTATTGAATTCCCAGGACATTTTTGGAACGCGAATGCTTTTAAAAGTCACAATTGGGACAATCGGGATTCCGCTACATTTCTACCTGGCTTCTCCATTCCGTTCTGCTGGAGTCCAGTCTCATTTAAACGTGTACTTGTTGGAGGACATAAATGTTACGTGTCTCTTACGATGCTGTCACTGTGTGACATCCCCATGTTGATCGCACTGCAGTCAAACCAGCTGTGATTATTGCTTAGAAAAAATGCTGTAGGTGTCCTAGGATGCAGTGTGACTTTTTTTTATTTCCTTATAGTTGAAACAATGTGATTATGGTCCTGAAAAAAATACTGAGGTATCAGCTACTCTTTTTTTTGGGGGGGGGGGTTGTTTTTTGTTATAACAAAATCCATTTTTAAAAAAATAATAAATGCAAAGCTGGAAATGATGACATGCTGTTTTTGTTTATTGTCAACAGTGTTGTTGTGTTCATCTTATGTATGTTCCTTATTCATAAGGAGCGTAAGAAAATAAAATTATTGAACAAGCAAACAGGGTGGGGTTGGTTTTTTCCAAGCTCTTTTTTAAAAAAAACTTATTTATTTTTACAAACTCAAAAAAGGTACAAATTGGATTCAAAAGTTTCTGAAGATTTGGTTACCTTTTTTTTTTTTTAAGAAGGTAGCCATTAGAATTATACAAAGAAGGGAAAGTGGTAGTCAGATCTGAAACCTGGGTTACGAGTTAAGCTGGCATAGAAGTGCCACCCCCCGTCCAATCCAGTGGGCCTCTGGCTCGTCCGACGGAAGAATCATTGCAATCACAAAATTGGTGGAGTGGCCTGTGGTGGACAGCGTTCCTCTTCTCTCACTTGTCTTGTACACGGGAGCTATGTAACTGGGTCTTTCCGGTATATCTGATCTTTTACAAGGCTTTAGCCACATCTGTAGCAAAGAAAGAGTGAGTTCTAAGAATGTCTCTTCATCAAGACAGGGGAGAAAGCACTAGTTCTTGTGGCTTCATACACAAACAGCTCCAGAAATTCACCTAGTTTCTCAGGCCTGCTCAGAATGAGTGCTAAGCTCTTTTCATGGGACGCAGGCATTCTTCTGGAGTGCTCTGTTGTCCAAATATGAACCAGAAGAAGGAGACAGTCGTGCTGCTATAGCACAATTTCTAGAATTGCAGGTGGGGAGGTCACTATGTGCAAGTTCAACATTAAATTAGGTGTGCGTGTGTGTTAATTATTGCGGGTTTAATGCTACACATGCATTTTCTGACCTCTGAGACCATTTATTTCAATGGCATCAGGTTGCAAAACACAGTAGCATATTATTGGGTGTGTTAATAAGCCCCTCACAGCTTGATTCTATACAGAAGTAATATACAATGAGTATATAAGCGTGTGTAAGAACACAGCCTTAATAAAGCTACAAGGCTCTTAATTGATTATATAAATACTCACCACTGGCATAGTATCATACAGGATTTTGGGATGAGATTCCCCTAGCCTCTTTGTCTTCCTGTTCCAGCGAGCTCCATCCAGAAACAATCCGTGAATGAAGACTCCTTATTTTTTTAGAAAGAAACACGACAAAACACGTTGGTTATAGACATCATGCGCATGAAATGGCAAAGGAAGGCGCATATTTTAGACAGACTGTAGGCTTGATAATAAAGTGTGAGCAGGATATACTCTTCAAAGAACCCATGAATAGGTTCCTCGCCTTGTGTCGCTCCAACAATCAAAATAGTAAGAAACAATTTAGAGTATTCTGTACACAGGAATGGAAGCAGAAACAAGCTGCAGCTTCCCACTGGGTGTGCAGGTCTAATTACATGCAGAAATTTACACATGCAAAAGGCTCGTTGTGAATTAGGATCTACACATAGTGGCTTGAAAATTCTGTGGATAAAACAAATGGCACGTGAAATGGCCAGTAGAATTCTTGAGCCGCAGACTAACTCTATAGTCGTACCTTGGATCCCAAACACCTTGCAAGTCAAATGTTTTGGCTCCTGAACACCACAAACCCGGAAGTGAGTGTTCCGGTTTGTGAACGTTCTTTGGAACCCAAACGTCCGACGCGACTTCTGCAGCTTCCGATTGGCTGCAGGAACTCCCTGCAGCCAATCGGAAGCTGTGTCTTGGTTTCCGAATATTTTGGAAGTCAAACAGACTTCCGGAATGGATTCCATTCAACTTCCAAGGTACCACTATAGTTGTCATGCCATCAAAGAGTTGGCCTATTTTATCACTTCTTGCCGCAGATGCAGTTTCTGAATATTATTTTCTTCAAACGCAAAGGGCAGGGAGACCTGTGTTCAAATTCCCTGCTCAGTCATCAAGCTCCCTAGGCAATGTAGGACGAGTAACAACACCGGTCTACTATTTCATAAAACGTATTTCCCAAATACAGCCCAGCCTCCTGCATCCAGCTACCATGATGAAGGGCAGGATACAAAGGTGATAAACCGCCCCCCAAATTCCAGCGTGGTTAATGAATATATGGTTGCATTCACCGTCTTCAGGCGCGTGCTTGTACTCCTTGTCTTCCAAGACTTCGTAGTCAAAGCCTAGCAGGTCTATTGGGATTGTGTATTTCCTGGCAAAATTCTGCTGGGCGCCGGTTAAGAAGGCTTGCGTGAAGAAAAACCCAGAAAGCCAAAACATTGGAGGGGTTCCATTCTCGTACCACGTCTGCAGCAACAGCAGGAAGAGAGAGGGTGGGAATGGAGCGTTATATTGCTGCATTAAGAACGCACAGGGCAGGAACCTAGGGTGTTTTGAGTCCAATGCTACTACTGCACAGAGGCTTTTATTACAAGTTGTACAACCGCCTGGCTCAATAGGGAATGTGATATGTGCAGCAGGGAAGTCAGCGGTGCAGGAGACCTGCTAGCTCCAGGCACAAACCTTAACATGTGTGATTCCAACCGACCAAATCCTGATAGTTGAAGTAGACCCTCTCCCCTTTTTTACGGGCACATTGGTCTGTAGAAAGTTACAGGCCCTTTCAGAACTTGCTGCAAACACAATCAGCATGACACAAAGGTTGCAATTAATTGTCTTGCTCTCTTTAAAAAGACTACATACATTTTAGATTTATTTCTTGTCAAACCCCATGCCAGGGAACTATTTTGTGAAGAATGCTGGTAATTGTAGCTCTGAGAGGAATAAAATGAAGTTCCCGTGATACTTGGAGGGTGTGTGTCTTTAAAATGTAAAGGTGTATATGCAACCCTCGGACTCTTATTTAATGCCCTCTGTGGTCTTTGGCATTTTTCCTTTTGGGAAGGAAATGTGAATTAGAACCTGACAACCTATTTTCAAGCATATGCAGGTTGGTCTTCTGCACTTGTGGATTTTATACAGCAGCCATACACGTAACAGAAAGTCTGCAGCTCATGCCCTGATCCACTTGCCTGAACACTTTCCTTCACTGCAATCTCCTCTCTCCCCCAGCACATCTCCTGGCCCCAAAACCAGCTAGCTAACTACCGTATTTTTTGCTCTATTAGACGCACCGGACAATTGGACATACCTAGATTTTAGGGGAGGAAAACAAGAAATAAGAAAGGAACGCCAAGCATCCTGAGCTAAGAGGGAGCGCTCCTCCATCTTCGCTCAGGAGGCTTTGCGGGGCTACCCCTGAAGCCAGGAGAGCAAGTGGGATCAGTGCGCACCGATCCCACTTGCCCTCCTGCCTTCAGCAAAAGCAAGCCTACTGGCTTTCCTCCTGCAAGAGCCGCACGTTCTTTAAAGGGAGCGCAGCCTTTGTGGGAGGTGGGGGAAGGGACAGAGCCGCGCGCTCTGTCCCTTCCTCCACCTCCCACAAAAGCCAGGGATAGCCGCACAAAGCCTCCGCAGGGCAGCGGGATGAAGGCTCCCCATGCCCTGCGGAGGCTTCGCGTGGCTAAGCCAGAAGCTAGAACAGCCAGCGGGATCCCGCTCGCTGTCCTGGCTTCTTTAGCCGTGCGCAACCTCTCCAGCCGGGAGATAAGCCACATAAGCCAAGACAGCCAGTGGGATGGATCCCGCTCGCTGTCCTGGCTTCTTTAGCCGTGCACAACCTCTCCAGCCGGGAGAGGCTGCGTGCGGCTATGGCATAAGCCAAGACAGCCAGTGGGATGGATCCCGCTTGCTGTCCTGGCTTCTTCTTTAGCCACACGTAGCCTCTCCGGGGCAAAGGGAGTCTTCATCGCCTGCCCATGAGAGCAGCGTGTGGCTAAGGCTCCCCTAAGAGCCGCACTCCCTTTAAAGAGCACGCGGAGTGTGTGCGCGGCTCTTGGGGGCTTTTCCCCAAGGAGGGAGAAGGGCAGCCCTTCTCCCTCCTCGGGAAAAGCCCCCAAGAGCCGCACACACATTCAGCATGCTCTTTAAAGGGAGCGCTGACAGAGCCTCCCACCTGCACTCGCCCCATAAGACGCACACACATTTCCCCTTTTTAGGAGGGGAAAAGTGTGTCTTATAGAGCGAAAAATACGGTACCTTGCAAAACATTTTATATACAGCAACCAGCTTAATGTGCAGACCTAACAAAACAAAACTGCATTTCTTAGCATATGCACTGGTAGCCAAATTGCAGTAAAACAACATGACTGCATTATTGAGGAGCAGAGGCCCACATAACATGTGCAATTGTCATTTAGAATCAAGACAGAAAATCGACATCCCAACACGTTGAGTTGTTTCTGATGGGCTCACCTGCAAGAACTTCAGTCTGGTAAGAAAATCATTCACATAGCTGCCGAGTGGTTTGAGGCTCGGGTAGGACTTACTCATCCACATGCCTGGGATTTTGCCCTTCAACATGCTATTTACCACCTCTTCCAGTTCCGCAGACATCACAACCAGACCCTGGTTGAGATAAGGAGACGGGGAAAAGACATATTAGTGGACCCAACTTTGTGTCTTCAGTTATTTTTATCAAGCAGTTTTTCAACTGTTATCAACAAGCTTCCTCCGGTCTCGATGGGTTGAGCCCCTGTTTCAGCTGCAACTACTCACAGTGTTGTCAAGTTGGAAACCACGTGAT
The DNA here is from genome assembly GCA_034642415.1 of Podarcis siculus. Taxonomy (NCBI): domain Eukaryota; kingdom Metazoa; phylum Chordata; class Lepidosauria; order Squamata; family Lacertidae; genus Podarcis; species Podarcis siculus. Next base: position 421,603 of record JAXCMG010000075.1, on the reverse strand, counting down.
CTGTCTCAGTTATAAGCTTCCACTCCTGTATTTGAGTCGGCAGGAATTCCAAATATGCATTAGTGAGTGGGTTTGCAGAACAGAAGTGGCTCATCCTGCTTCATTCCTGTGCTAGCCTTGGAAGAAGGAAAACCCTTCCCCCGTGACCAGCATGGAAACGCTGTGAGCTTGCAAAGGATGGGCAGTGAAGCATCTATCATCTGCCAGTCCACTTGGTCAAAGGCATTTTTTTACTAGCCTCCTAAGGGGCTACGGGCTTCCCCTGCTCTCTGGGCCAGCATGGAAGCAGAGCAGTAGATCACAGCTATACCACACGTTTCAAGCTTATGACTTCCCCCAAAGAATTCTGAGAACTGTAGTTTAATGGTGCTGGGAGTTTTAGCTCTGAGGGACAAAATGCCGTACCTAAGATTCTTTGGAGAAAGCCATGTGCGATAATGTATATAATGGGTGCGACCCTTGTATATTAGCAGGCTAGTAGTTTTATGTCCTTATTTACAAGGCCAGTTTGAATTTATGCGATCTGATCACAATATTGCACCAATATGCAGGAATCCCTGGGCCTGTCAATGGGGTTGCGATTTTGGTTCTTAGCATTGCCCTTTTCTTAGACTCTGTCTGCCCCCTCCCACTCCCTCAACAAGCAATTGGACAGTTCAGTCTATTTTCAGCCCATCAGTTTTGCAAGTGTTCATAAGTCTGTTCTGTCTCCATGCATATTCCACAATTTAAAAAAAAGCCTGCATAAAAGCATTCATTTTTTAATGCTTTGTACCCTAAAATACACACACTGAACAAAAGCTAATTTAAGGGACAAGGCCGATGAGCTCCAGTATCTTCACTTCCAGCCATTTTCACTCCCTTGACCCCAATTTTGGTATATTCTTTCAGCCAAGAATAGTATTGCAAAAATCAGAGAAGTGCAAAAACTGAAGAATTAACTTTGTTCTTTTCTGTGTATTAGTGAAGAAGCCGAAATAAGACCACTCTGCATAACACTGCACCAAAAAATTACTTCTGCATGCATACTCTCAACAATGCGCTGGTGCCAAGAGCCTGTCCACTGCTGTTGTTTTCATTTTGTAGGTGGACCCCAGGTTTGGGATGCTGTCCTAAAAATACCAAGGACTGCGACTCTTCAAAAAGCAGGATCAGCTTTGCATTCTCTTTCTCATTTAGAGATCGACAGCAATACATTAGGCAGCACCCCACACGAGGAACAAAGTGTGGGATATTTACAGTGCAGACAAACCAACAACGCATGTTTGCTAGACAGGCACATGACGGGAGCTGAAGCCCTCAGAGATTTTTCCTGCATGTTTCCTAGAAAGAACTCAAGAGACACTCCCTCTGTGCCCTGTCCGGGGCGGGGGGCAGGGGGCTAGGAACTTCCTCTTTGGTCTTTTGCCTCATTCCAGCAATGTGGGAACATGGGCTAAGTCAGGGCCACAGCCCAGACTCCATTTTAAACTGGACTAAAGTACGTCTTTGTAACTGGATTACCATTTTAAGCCTGCTGGAACAAAGCTGCTGTATCTTCAGCAAGTACAGTTGTATTTGGTTCTCGAACGCCTTGGCTGTCAGTCGTACATTTTGGCTCCCGAATGCCGAAAATCTGGAAGTAAGTGTTCCGGTTTTCAACCGTTTTTCGGACGCTGAACGTCCGACGCAGCTTCTGCTTGAGTGCAGGAAGCTCCTGCAGCCCATCGGAAGCCGTGCCTTGGTTTTTGAATGGTTTTGGGAGTCAAACGGACTTCCAGAACAGATTACGTTCGAGAACCAAGATACTGCTGTATTCTGAACAAGTAAATGTCATCTTAGCCTTTTGCAAGACTGTGTGATTATTGTTAAAAGGGGGAAATACCAGGAGCGTCCAAGTCTACCTTAAAGCATCCTGGATTGCTAAAATTAGCCTAAGATTCCCCTTTTAAGCCGCAAATGGATGCACTCTGCTGAACTCACAAACCTAAGGAAGGGAAGATAATAGCTAACAAATATATCCTATATACATATATATCCTAATATATATAACACCGGTCTTGAAAGACCTACATTGGCTCCCAGTACGTTTCCGAGCACAACTCACAGTGTTGGTTCTGACCTTTAAAAGCCTAAACAGCCTCAGCCCAGTGTACCTGAAGGAGCGTCTCCACCCCCATCATTCAGCCTGGACACTGAGGTTCAGCTCCGTGGGCCTTCTGGCGGTTCCCTCACTGCGAGAAGCCAAGTTACAGGGAAACAGGCAGAGGGCCTTCTCAGTAGTGGCGCCCGCCCTGTGGAACGCCCTCGCATCAGATGTCAAAGAAATAAACAACTATTTGATGTTTAAAAGACATCTGAAGGCAGACCTGTTTAGGAAAGTTTTTAATGACTGATGTTTTAATTTATTTTTAATCTTTTGTTGGAAGCTGCCCAGAGTGGCTGGGGAAACCCAGCCAGAAGGGCAGGGTATAAATAAATTATTATTATTATTATTATTATTATTATTATTATTATTATTATTATCATCATCATCATCATCCTCCTCTCTGAGCATCTATGAACATACCTACACAAACATCAGTTAAAGGCAAAGCTTGGGGATGGGGATAACGTCACAGCCGAAAAGAGCAATTTGGCAAGTTCCCAGCAGCGACGCTAATGGGAGCTGGCAGCCACTCTTGCCAGGGTGCTCCAAGTCAACAGGCCTCCTTCTCAAAAGGTCCCCTCACCTTGATTGCTTTCTGGATGTTGATGCAGGATTCTCGAATCGTTTGCAGCAGTTTGTTAAATCTCCCCATCTCCTGGACCAGCACGGTGTTCATGCTCTGTGTGTAGGTGGTCGGGTATCTCCTCATCGCGGCTTCGATGTGGAAGTCGGCGGGGAGTTTACTTTGGATGTCGCTCGCCACATCGCGAACAACTTGATCAGATGATTTGGCGCCGGCGCCTGATGCGCGAGACTGTTTTTTATTTTGGGGGGAAAGGGTGGGGGTTGATTAATCATTGCAAAAACCCAAGCGACAGCGAAGTTTGGCCCACAAAACTTCCATTCGGGGTGTATACTGGTCAGAACGTGGCCTTATTTTATTTCATTTTAAATATATTTTTATTAAAGATTTCTTAGTTTACAAAAATACGTGCATTGTCTTTTTTCAAGCTGCGTTTTCTACAGATCAGTTTCATTTGTTGTGAGACATTAGTGTTACAGTGTTAGGTTAGGAAGGAAAGGGGGAAAGGGGAATGGCAAGTGGGGTGGGGTGGGGTAGCAATTCTTCTATTCTACTTAGTGTATGTGTGGGGTTTTGTGTCAGCGTCACTTGTGTGGGTTCTCTTACAATTTGCTTGCTGTATTTTCTTGGTGGTGAGAGAGGTTGGGGTTGGCCTAGGGTGTGGTTGGTTGTCTTTGGTTGGCTGTAGTGAGATTTGTTTTTGTGAGTGGGGTGCGTGTGTGTTTCTGGATAACCCAGTTTCCAATGGGTTCACCAGCCTCATTTTGATGTCTACAGAAATTAGCTGGTGGATCCGTTAGAAACTGGGCCTGCAGCCATCTTTGGTGACTCTTCCTGGGGAGGCTAACTCTATTCCTGGGATGAGGAACAGGATCCAGCTGGCAGGGAAAGTGTTCCAGACGTGGTAGGGAATGTGAAACTGCGTGCGCATGCACACACACACAAACATCTTCATCTATCTTTTCCTCTCTTGCACAGAAAATTAACTGACGACTAGATCTCAGTTAATTGGACTGGATACAATTGTGTTTCCTTTCCAACTCCTCAGAGCAAAGATCAGACTGAATAAGAAATTTAGGTCTGAGAAACAATTGGGGGGGGGGGTTGATCTCCCCTTCTCCAGCACCATGGCCCCAATCCAGCACCCTATTAGATCCTGATTGTAGATTTCCTGCCTCTCGTTTAAAGTAAAGGTAAAGGGACCTCTGACCATTAGGTCCAGTCGTGACCAACTCTGGGGTTGCAGCGCTCATCTCGCTTTATTGGTCAAGGGAGCCAGCGTACAGCTTCCGGGTCATGTGGCCAGCAAGACTAAGCCGCTTCTGGTGAACCAGAGCAGCGCACAGAAACGCCGTTTACCTTCCCGCCAGAGCGGTACCTATTTATCTACTTGCACTTTGACATGCTTTCGAACTGCTAGGTTGGCAGGAGCAGGGACCAAGCAATGGGAGCTCACCCCGTCGCGGGGATTCGAACCGCCGACCTTCTGATCGGCAAGTCCTAGGCTCTGTGGTTTAACCCACAGCGCCACCCGCGTCCCTACGCATCTCGTTTAGTTATGCCCTAATACTTAGAATGGAAAAATACATACAAAAGCACACCTTTGCTAAATTATTATTTATGTCAAGCTAGTTTTCGAAAGCATCAGGGAACTTTATGCACCCTCAACAGTTGCAACACTCAGAACATGGATTAGATGTTATGTTCTGGAATCAATATGGGGTGTTAGAAAACTTTAAAATATCCAGCCAGTAATATACTTGAATTCTTCTCAAGCCACACCATTAAGTGACAGTGAATACATTAATATTACAGTGAGTAGTAATGTGAAGAAAGGAGGATCAGATTCTTTGTATTTAAAATGTTGTCCGAAAAATCCAATAAATAATAAGTAGGCAGTAACTTCAATGCTCCTAATATGAAAACGAACACACCTGCGTGAGAAGAATGTTATCAAACAACAACTGCGTTTCGGATTGATCCTTTGTGATATCGGCATTGGCGTTCATCCCAAAGATCTCCGGAGCAGGGTTCAATGGAAGGGTCTTTGTGTATTCAATGTAGCTTACATACTGAAAAAAATATCAGGGGTCAGAAATGATCAGTGGCTTGATCCTGGCCATTCTCTGTTGACATCTTTCCAATTTTCAGTTCAGTTCTCCACAATTTGCAGAGAATAATAATAACACATTATTGCATGCAGTTTAGACCAATACATATATTTATATTTTCCCTAATATAATGCTTTTTCTTCTTCTTTTTTGCTGGATCAGGCCAGGGCTCACAGAAAGCCCACAAGCAGGATCTGAGTGAATTGCAGAGAATAAAAATAAATAAAAATAAAAATAAACACATTATTGCATGCAGTTTAGACCAATGCATATCTTTATATTTTCCCTAATACAAAGCGTTTTTTGTTGGATCGGGCAGGAGCCCATGGAAAACCCACAAGCAAGATCTGAGCGCAAGGATAAGTGGAATATTCATTTTTGTACGCACTGGTTGGTTGGAGAACTGCATTGCAAAATTCGGAAGGGCACCTGTGTTTTGGTTTGTGACTGGGTCCAGATGTGTGAACTGTCTCTCCTTAAAACAGAAACAAATTTAATTCATCTCCCGTTCCTGCTCTGCACTGTAGAGCTCGCCTAGATTTCTTGCCACTGTCTCAGAAGAAGATTAGCATTTCAATTCCTCCTCTAAGCTCTTGCTCTTCTTTGAGCTGGGATCAAGCAGGGGAACTTCCTGCTACATCGCGCCCCACTAAGGTGCTTACCTCTCCTTCAGGAGGAGCATAATAAAGGCCGCTGGAATCAAACTTGTAATCAGGATTCGTAACAATGATCGGGTTGTAGAACTTGTTCAAAATACTGCGCAGCGTCCGCCGATCCCAGTCATCGGTGACCCGGCCTCCGTAATTGCATTCGCCTGTCATGTAGCGGATGGCGTCAAAGGGCAACTCCTAAAACGTACAAAGCAAAAGCTCATCTGTGACTCCTCCCTACTCTCCCAACATGCTAGCATGTTTGGTTAACAGAAGTTCACAGCTCGACTCATTGCGTGTGTCTAAGCAAAAATGCTCCACAGGTATGTCCTATGCAATTGTGTTGCAAGTATCAGCAGCTACACTATTTAGTGAGCACTGATCCTTGGCATGAATCTTCTGCTGAAAAATATTGGGTATGTACCTTTTATATATATTCTGTTTTGTATATTCTGCTTCATTATACAATGTGTATGCAGGTAGCTCAGTTTTGTTATCATTCATTGGTTGCATGCCTTGTATCTTATTTACAGCTGATGAAGACTATTACGAAACAGTAGCATCATTCCGGAGACACTGTCCTTTAGAGGCTTTTGAGACGTCTTCCGTTGAAACTTTTGAAAGACTATTGTGAGACTGTCCTTAGACATCTATTTTGAACAGTCCTCACTACCACTCTGGTATATTGTACATATGAACTTTGATTGGCCTACTCCTACAATTATTCTGTTATATATTCTCTACTAACTATTAGCCTATGTGTTGTGTTTGTATTGTTGTGATTGGTTCTTATTGCAACACAGGGGTTTTTGGTCCACAGGTAAGAAAGACAGGGGTGCCATTTGGGCGATTTCTAGGGAATGGAGGAAAACACCAAGGATGGCACAGTGCAAATGGTGCATTGTTGTCACTTTAACCATTGTTGACTGCTTTCTTGTTTTAAAAACGTAAGGCCGGACCCTGGTCACGTGTTGACGAAGTTGGGAATAACTAAAAACAAAGTCAGGAATGGAGCAGCTGCGGGTTATCGAGCCAACAACAACAACAACAACAACAACAACAACAACAATTTATTATTCATACCCCGCCCATCTGGTTGGGTTTCCCCAGCCACTCTGGGCTGCTCCCAACAGAGTATTAAAAATATGATTAAAGATCAAACATTTAAAACTTCCTAAACAGGGTTGCTTTCAGAGTCTTCTAAAAGTCAGATACAGTGGTACCTTTGGTTACGAACTTAATTCGTTCTGGAGGTCCGTTCTTAACCTGAAACTGTTCTTAACCTGAGGTACCACTTTAGCTAATGGGGCCTCCTGCTGCCGCCGTGCCACTAGCACACAATTTCTGATCTCATCCTGAGGTAAAGTTCTTAACCCGAGGTACTATTTCCAGGTTAGTGGAGTCTGTAACCTGAAGTGTTTGTCACCCGAGGTACCACTGTAGCTGTTTATTTCCTTGACATCTGATGGGAGGGCGTTCCACAGGGCGGACGCCACTATCGAGAAGGCTGAGGTACAACAATGTTGTACAACAATGACAGTGGCCACAGCCTGGGAACAGCTTCAACTGACCAGGTAAACCAGGTGAGTGGAACTGATGGGTTTCAAACCCTCATTGACTTAGGGACTTCCCTTTCAGGCAAAGACAGGTTCCGTCAGATTGAGTGGATGAGATGAATGGGGACTCCAACCATCAGGAAGGCGGTTTTTGCAAGGGCACTGCTAAAAGCAAGGGTGTTGTAAAGCTCAAGTACTACTGTATTTTTCACTCCATAGGGCGCACCAGACCATAGGGCGCACCTAGTTTTTAGGGGGGGAAATAAAGGGGGGAATTATTCCCCCCCCCCCGGTCCAGGAGCGTCGGCAAGATTGCGCGCAACCTCGCCACTGCTCCCAGAGCTTGCAGGGCTGGGAGCGGGGAAGCCCAAGCTTCCCCTGACACCAGTCCCCAGAACAGGCAGCTATCTGCAAGCCTTCCGAGTGCAGCGGGAACTCCTGCCGCGCTCAGAAGGCTTGCGGATGGCTGCCTGAAGCAGGATGGCTGCCTGAAGCGAGCGTAGCAGGAGTTGGCGCAGTGCTCGCCAGGCTTCAGGCTGCTGTCCACATGCCTTCGGAGCGCTCCGAAGGCTTGCGGATAGCTGCCTGAAGCCTGGAGAGCAAGAGGGGTCGGTGCGCACCGACCCCTCTCGCTCTCCAGGCTGCAGCAAAAGTCTGCATTCGCTCCATGGGACGCACACACATTTCCCCTTCATTTTTGGAGGGGAAAAAGTGCATCCTATAGAGCGAAAAATACGGTAAATGAAAGAAAAGAAAATCCAACCAGCTATCTGTGCGACATGTGGTTGCCAGCTGCAATACTGTACCCCCCAGAATGGTGTTTCAAAAATTCACAGAATTGTAGAGTTGGAAGGGACTACAAGGATAATCTGGTCCAACCAGTGCAGGAAACTTTTCCCAGTGTGGGGCTTCATCTCACAACCCCGAGATTAAGAGTCTTGTGCTCTACCAACTGAGCTAAGACAGGGTTTTAGGGACATTATGGGATTTAATCATGTCAGTCAGCAGCAATAAGTTCCCAGAGTAGTGAGTTATCTCCCCCATCCACTGAAATTCACCGCATGCAAAAGAAATTCACACATGTCTCTCCCGTACACCCAGCAAAGAAACCAAATGGGCTGTTAGAGGAGGGAAGTCCACTCCTATGGGCAGCACAGGATCCTCAGAGCTTCAGAGCCCTCTTTTGCCTGCCCCCCAGCTGGCTAGTAAAGATTTTTGCAGTCTAGCAATATGGAGGCTTATTTATAAAGCTGGCAAACCCTTCTGATCTTTGCGGTACCTCGTATTGATTGAGGAACATGTTCAGCTGCTGCACGCTGATCCTCAGGTCGGTCTCGTTGAACTCGTAAGGAATATTCCAACCCAGGGGTCCGAATTTTCGCCTCTCTTGGACCAACGCGTGAAAGAAGCAGAGGCCATACAAAAGCTTCTTGAACTCACTCTAAAATAGTAAGAAATAATGATAAAATAACGGGGGGGGGGCAACATCTGATTCATTGAGAACTTTCCTCTTTCTCACGATTCACAGCTGTATGACCGAAAAATCTCCCGTGATTATTTACTTTTATTACTCATGTCCTTATACCAGTCACTTTCTCCAAGGAGATTGAAGAAGAAGCTGAGATCTGCTTCTTATTGGATAGTCCCTCCCCACAAAGCGCTACACAAAATTTGGGAAGTTTAGATGGCCATATCTACCATCAGATCTTCACCATGAATTTCAGCCCATTCTCTGGGTTGTGTTCAACAATGTCTTTGCTTGAACAGAATGACTTCTGCTTTGCCCAATAGAACTTCCCCTCTCTCTCTTCCCCCTGTATGCCCATTGCAGCCACCCTAAAAATAATCTGCTCTGGGGGTTTCCCCAACCCTCCAGAGGAAATTTGGGGAGGGAGGAAAGTTCTGTGGCACATGTGAGGTCATTCCATGTTGCTACATTTACATCCCAGCTTTTTAATGTTTTTAGATATGCTGTAAGCTGCCCAGAGTGGCTAGGGAAACCCAGCCAGATAGGCAGGGTATAAATAAAATTATAATTATTATTATTATTATTATTATTATTAATTTTATTATTATTAATTTAACCCTTTCCTCCCCCTGTAATCCTCAAACAACCCTGCGAGGTACATTAGGCTGGGAGACTGTGACTGGCCCAAGGTCACCCAGTGAGCTTCTTAAGCAAGTGGGGATTTGAACCATGGTCCCCCAGGTGCTCTAACCACTATACTACACTGGCTCTCAACTCACTGAGTAGTGGTGTCTAGCTGAGGAAAAGTAATACCCGGAGGTAAGCCATGGGCAGGTGGAGGAAGGCTTAGCACACCTCTCTGGCATGCCTTTTCTAGGTGTAAAAACCAATCCTACATAACTGAGGCTGGCCCATGTTGAAACAGACCCGTCTGCTGCCTTGGGTAGTCTGAGCATCTTTATGAAGTTGTACAGAAATAAAGCAAATGCAAAATATATTAACCAGCAGCCTCAGTCATTTCACATAGCAAATAGGCAGTCCCAACAACCTAGTTTGTGCAGCAGTCAAACATCTTCAGTACCATTTCTCAAAGATAGTTTCCAACAGTGATGTGCTAGGGGGACCAGGCTAGTCCCCTAAATGTTTCCCTGGCACCAAAGCCCGGGAAGTTTCTGCCCTGTTTAGGGAGGGAGGCACAGTGCTCTGACGGGGTCCAAGAGCCCTCCCAGCACCTTCTCAATGTCCATCCAGCTTTGGGAAGGAGAAAGGAGGGCTCCAGCCTCCTGACAGAGACCTGGTGCCTCCTTCCCAAAGTCTAGGAAGCTCCTGTTTGGTTTAGGGAAGGAGGCACAATGCTTGCACACACGACATCACATGCACAACATTGCTGCTGTCCGCCTGCCCCAATCGCCCTTGCCTCTGGACTTAACTGTTCCCCTACAAAAAAAAAAAAAATCATTGCATGCCACTGGCTACCAAGAAAGTGTGCCTACAGCTGCCCCTAAAATCTGTCCAGAAGCAAGCAGAGCCACAGGACCATTTAAGCCAACCATTCAATCCAGATCTCCCAGGATACTTTGTGAATTGCAGCAGGCCATCGGATGGTATCAGAGGTGCTCAGAGAAAGACTGGGCTCAAATAAAAGCTTTGGGGCTTTGGAAAACGCCACACAATGCCTTTCTTTTTGACCAACTATGGCACAACAACATTGCCATGCTAGAACGCCATCTTGCTCCTCCTTTTCTGCTTTCCTGGCAATTAAAAAAACAAATCCCTAAAACTTTTTAGATGGGGGCGGGGGGGCCTCACCCAGATCGTTGCTTTTGAGCAGGAAGAGAAAAGGATCATAGCCTCGGTTTAAGCGCAACCGTCTCCGGTTCTTAATTACGACACCTATCATGGAAATTATCTTGGGTCAAGCACATCCGCTCTCCGAAACCTAATTATGAAAACAGCAGGTGGCTCCCTAGTTTGAGCTGTTATTCTAAAGGAAGTGTTTATGAGTGCCATCCATCAACCCATATGGCCATTTTAGCTCCCCCAGTTCTATGGAGCCAGCATTTTAATGCCTGCGATTAAAGATTTGATTCTCAGCAGTGCACGGCTCAGCTATTCTTTTGCAACAGGAATTTCTCCCCTGCCTTGCAGATTTGTGTCACGAAAACTACTTCCTCCCGACTTTTTAAATGGGAAGCTATATTATTAATGGCACCACCGCCAAAGCTTGGCGGAGACGGAATGAAGCTTGGCGGTAAAATAAAAATAAAATTTTAATAAAACCCTCTATTACTGCATCCCGGGAGCTGGTAATCAACTGCCGACTTCAGTGCAGAAGAAGGAGGGCTATTTCGCTCGGCGGGTTTTAAACCAGCAAACACAAAATACAAGCGCCAGGGTCTGTTTCAGCTGCTTTAGGAGGAGGAGGAGGAAACCAGGCTAATAAGGAAGGTACTAACAGGCCTTTTGCAGCTGTTAAAAAACTCTGGGTCGGAGATGGGGTCCATCAGATAGGAACGGATCACATTCGCCCGCAAGCCTTTGGGGGCCTCGTTGGTCATTTTCACTCCATTCTGAAGCACAGAGACAGGGAAGTTGGGTGATGGGTAACTCGTGAGCCAAAGACGGAAATCGGGATGCGTTGTGTCCGGATTTAGTTCCTAGAAAAGGAAAATATTCTGTGTAAGGACTCAGTGAGGATGGAAGCTGAGGTTTCAGGTGCGTCAAAACCTTTCTCGCAAGGGCCTCTGCATCTTTCAAACACACCCCAGCCTCCGCGTGAGATTTACAAAAGGAAATTGTGAAACCTCTTGATCAATGATTGTGCTAAGCTCGTTTTGATTTCAACACATTTGGAATCTCTTCTCGGGTCAATCGGTTCTCTAAGCTGGGTCTCCCGTTCCAGACACAGGCACTCTATAGTGGATGTGGAGCTCCCCAGCATAACATGGCTGCCCAATTTGTCCCAAGAGGGGGGATGAACCAGCACTTAGGTTCATTTGCAGGCAAGAGTTTGCTACCTCTCTTGAAGTGAACCAGCACATCCTTGCATACCCCAAAAGTGTGTGTGCATGTGTGCTTGTGTGTCTTTACATGCACACCTCTATAAGTGAATATTTGGAATGGCAAATATCCCCCCCCCAAGTGAACCACAGCCCCAGATTCCCAGCTTTCACCTGAAATCAAAAAGTAAGTTTCCAGTATTTGTAGAACGTAAGATATGTGGCAAAACAGGCAAGCATCATTCTCATTTATTTATTTTTGTATGTGACCAACCGGCCTGCTCCCTCCCTTGCCTGCCCGCCCCCAGGAGAAGTTCCTGCAGGCACCCAGGAGCCCTAGCATCCCATTGGTACTGAAAGGTTGACATCAGGTGTCATAGTGACTACTGACAGCATTTGCTACCTCGCAGACTTTTTCCAGGGTCGGCATCCACGAGGTTGCCAGGTGGCAGTTCTGCAGGACTGCCCATGTTCCTTCCTTCACCGCCTTCTCGATCATGCGCATGGCGATGGGGCCTTGGCCTTGGCCCAGCGACAAAGAGGTCAACTTCGAAGCCCCAAAGCCCTGCACATACAAAACGTTCAGTGAGTGAGGGGCAGGGAATAATACTGTCGCCGTAACACAAGAACAGCTACAATTCCACAGCTGCTGAAGAGAGTATCTGAAATATACTCAGCATCGAGAGTGGATTTCATGCTCTTTATTCAGCTCATAGTGGTAAGAAGGAATGGAATTTCCCCCAAAGTATCTGCTTTATATACATTATTTACACAATGGGCTGCACGTGATTGGCTAATTCCGGAATTCTCCTGTAGGCCAATCAGGTTGTGGATTCACTTCCATCTGGAGCTGGATTGCGTGGCTCCTGCAGACCAATCATACTGCTGCATTGTTCTAGGACCAATCAGACTGCTGCATTCTGAATCCTATTGTTCTATGACCAATCAGACGGCTGCATTTTGGATCCTATTGTTCTAGGACCAATCAGACTGCTGCATTTTGGATCCTATTCAACTCAGTACATAACAGTCTCGCTGAACAAAGTGATGTCAGCCTGTCAAGGAGAAGGCTCCACATTAATCAAATGCAGCCAACATCAGCAAACGTCACATGAAAGTCTCTCTGATTTCCTTTTGTTTATTGAGTTGTCGGGGTTGCTGATAAGATTCTCCAACTCCTTTCCACCCAACGTGAACCTTTCATATCAAAAGCCTCACCCTCAGCAGTAGTTTTCTTTCACCTGGGGGAGGCTATTCGCTGCTGAAAGGAACGCACCCCTCAACACAAACAAGGCCAGTTCTGCTAATATGCTGTCCACACAGAGGGACCATTTCTGTGAAATGCTCATGGCTAGAGCATTGTGAGGGGCAGAAGAGTGCTCGCACTCCCCTCCTTGCCATTCAAACAACAACAATACAATAAAACCTAATTTCTCCGTGTCAATTAAGAAATGCATTCATAGCATAACAACACAACAAAAAATTCACTGGGAAAACAGTTATGTCCCTGTGGAGATGGCAGTATTGAGTTAGTAGTTCATGTGCTTCTGGCTCGCACTCTTTATAAAGATTTGAGGAGTGAGGTTATTATTAAAGGTAAAGGGACCCCTGACCATTAGGTCCAGTCGTGACCGACTCTGGAGTTGCAGTGCTCATCTCGCTTTATTGGCTGAGGGAGCCGGCGTACAGCTTCTGGGTCATATGGCCAGCATGACTAAGCTACTTCTGGTGAACCAGAGCAGCGCACGGAAACGCTGTTTACCTTCCCGCCAGAGCAGTGCCTATTTATCTACTTGCACTTTTTGCGGTGTTTTCAAACTGCTAGGTTGGCAGGAGCAGGGACCGAGCAACGGGAGCTCACCCTGTCGCGGGGATTCGAACCGCCAACCTTCTGATCAGCAAGTCCTAGGCTCTGTGGTTTAACCCACAGCGCCACCCGCATCCTGAGGTACTTATTACCCCTCTATTATTCTCCACGCCAGGTTGCTCAACCATTGCTACTGTGTCCTTTCTTTTAGCAGATCAAGATGATCAGGCGACAGCAAAAACTGCAAGGTTTTTAGCAGGGGCAATTAGAATAATATCTATTATTTGATTATTGATGTGACAGATTATTGACTGGCAGTGATCTACTGGCAGCAATCTTTTTGGGGTTCAAGGCAAAGCTGCTGAGCTTTTTTTACGGGGAAAAGGACAGCCCCATTTTTTTAGAGGTTCGGGGCAAAGTTCTGATTTTTTTTGGGAGGAGGACAGCACGTTTTGGGAGGAAAACAAACAGCCTCAATGAGTATACAGTGGTACCTCTGGATACGAACGGGATGCATTCCAGAGCCCCATTCGCATCCTGAAGTAAACGTAAGACGCATCTGCACATGCGCAGGTCGCGTTTCGCCGCTACTGCGCATGCACGTGACATCATTTTGAGTGTCTGCGCATGCACAAGCAGCAAAACCTGGAAGTAATGCGCTCCGTTACTTCCAGGTTGCCCTGGAGTGCAACCCGAAAACATTCATCCCGAAGCTACTTTAACCCGAGGTATGACTGTACTCCATCTGCCGTTCTGCAGATCTTCCAACAATGGAGGGTGGGGTGAGGAGGAGGGGCCAGATTCTATTTTACCAACAATAAGGAAAGGGACCCTGTGATCGACCGTGATCTACCAAAACCTCCCAGGGATCTACCAGTAAATCGCTATCGACCTGTTGGACACAACCTGATGTAAACCCCCAAAATTCATTTTCTATAGTTAAGTTTTTACCCCTATCTTCAGTACATTTTATTTTATTGCTATGGCTAGTGGCTGATGGGATGCAGGTGGCGCTGGGGGTTAAACCACAGAGCCTAGGACTTGCCAATCAGAAGGTCGACGGTTCGAAACCCTGCAACGGGGTGAGCTCCTGTTGCTCAGTCTCTGCTCCTGCCAACCTAGCAGTTCGAAAGCACGTCAAAGTGCAAGTAGATAAATAGGTACCACTCCAGCAGGAAGGTAAATGGCGTTTCCGTGTGCTGCTCTGGTTCGCCCGAAGTGGCTTAGTCATGCTGGCCACATGACCCGGAAGCTGTACGCCGGCTCCCTCAGTCAATAAAGTGAGATGAGCACCGCAACTCCAGAGTCAGCCACGACTGGACCTAATGGTCAGGGGTCCCTTTACCTTTACCTTTTAGTGGCTGATGCAAATAAAGATTCTTCTGATTCCAATTCATTTATAAAATAACAAAGGTGGGACGGGGACAATTGTACATTTGATATGGAAAGCCGGTATGCGTGACGGGCTCCTGGTTTCTTCCCCAGGAAACAAAAATGGAAGCGAGATAAGGGAGGGCACTGAGGTGGAATGATATGAGGCCATCAAAAGTAGAGCACCACCCTGCAGAGAGCGAGGTGTGCAAACCTGAAAAACAGATCTGCCACAGTGATTATCGACACCCCCACGGCAGATCCACGTAAGTACAAGGAGATGCCTATCTACTGCAGCGAGTGATGTAACACCCATTAGGACAATGCACATCCACCAAGTGCGTCTATTTGGGTGTCTATCTGGGTGAGCCCAAGTCTAGGGAGATTAACGATTACAGGCAACACTGCCCTGACATTTGGAGATAAGCAAGGGGCCGTGTCCTTGGCCTGAATACATATGAAAGAGAAGATCGATAACTCTGCAAAGGTTTAAGCCCATAATGAGTCATTATGCCTACGTGTGAGATCCAGAATAGCAAAGCCTTTCCCAATCTGCCGTTTGTATATTATATCCCAAGTCCTTAGTCCAGTTTATCATAACCAATTTAACCTGTTCATCATACCCTTTCTCAATCATTGTTCATGGGCCTCCTTCCCCATTGTAGTGAATTAGGGAAGCTCCATGTGTGCATTGGAGCACCTGAATATGAAACCAACAGCTGGAAGGGAAAGGCTTTGGAAAATAGATTTTAAAATTTACAGCATGTTGTACGCTGAAAGAAAATAACATGAAAATGATGTGTTGGTGGTACTTAACTCCTACTAAATTATCAAAAATGTATAGAACAAGTTCAAATATTTGTTGGAAATGTAAGGGAAAGGAAGGTATCTTTTTCATATGTGGTGGACATGTAAGACAACAAAAGGATTTTGGGAAATGGTATACAATGAATTTTTTAAAATGTTTAAAATAACTTTTGCTAAAAAACCAGAAGCTTTTTTTATTAGGAATTACAGGTACCGAGATTCCAAAAGACCAGAAAAGACTTTTCATGTACACAACAACAGCTGCCCGGATGCTACTAAAATGGAAAGAAGCAACAACACCAAGGGAAGAATGGCAATCCAAACTGCTAGACTATGCCAAAATGGCAAAACTAACTGGGAAACTCAGGAACCAAGAAGACAAGGACTTTAAAAAGGAATGGGGGTGGGGGGAATTTATAATTTACTTAGGAGTCCACTGTAACAAATCAAAACTTTAGCTGGACTATAAGAATCACTTGTAAAGTAACGAAGATTATGGACAATTTGGAAAAAATAGTGGAGAACGTGTTGATATGTAGTTTTAATTATTGTAATAAGGACCCATGTAGAGGATGGGGGGGGGAGTCACTTTGCACCTACAAAGAGTGCCATTGTAATGGTCCTCAACGCACCTGATCGTCTGCAAACTTGAGAAGAGCAGCCATGGGGTCTGCACCAGGAGACAAGACAAAAATCAGCGGAGCACAGCAATGACTGTCACCAAATGCCTTGGACAAGTCGAAAGGAGGTGGTTCGATAAACATACGCCCCAGGTTTCCAGTGATAAACTCCTGCACCATTGGAATAATCTGAAAAAATCAAGGAAGAGGGAAAGGAAACGAGGTCACCTTTAAATTCAAAGATACAGTTTTAAGCAACGATACGTTTTAAGATGAGAGGCAAAATAAGCCCATGCATTTGTAATGAACTCTCCAGCAATGATCATTCACAGCCAGCAGTTTAATACAAACATACGTCAGTCATGTGTAGAAATGACGACATACCGAAAAGGGCACCTTTTCTCTTTTCACCCTTTTATGAACGTTAAAAAATAAAGAAAAGAAGTTGATGTTGCACATTGGAAAAGGAATAAAATAGCAAGGCGGAAGAAAGAGATGCACCATTCTGTAAACTTCCAAGGAGGCTTCTAGACTATCAGTATTTTGCAGGAGGTATTCAAGCACACGCTGAAAATTAAGTTTCCTCAATTAAAGTGGATTAAAGCACTCTGTCATTCTAGCACAGGGTGGGGGAACCTCCAGTCCAAGTTCATCCACAAGGCCATCTCTGAAACCTTGATTCATCAATCCTGCAAAAGCTGTGTGCAGGCCTAGTCCCCCCCAGGAAACTGGTTTTGAGTAGGATTTAACGCCTACTTGTCAACTGATGAGTGGGGGTTAAATCCTGCTCAGTTTGGCTTCTTGATTTCTGTGAGGCAGCTATTCAAGATGCCAAATACTGTGTCCTATAAAGAAATAAAAATATATCAGTGCCTAGCATTTATACAGCATGTGTTCAAGGAGCTTCACGTAAGTTCCCTCAGAACTCTCTACAACACCCCTTCGAAACACCAAATCAGGAAAAAGTTTGTCACTCTAGCATGGATGTGCTGAACCCAATTCCCAGACCTGTGCCTGAGGAAAGATGCTTATGCAGGTGCCGCTTGTCATGAAGGAATGAAATAATAATAATAATAATAATAATAATAATAATAATAATAATAATAAT
>JAXCMG010000075.1:374864-404385 GCA_034642415.1 Podarcis siculus | reverse complement strand
ATAATAATAATAATAATAATAATAATAATAATAATAATAATAATAATTTATTATTTATACCCCACCCATCTGGCTGAGTCTCCCCAGCCACTCTGGGCGGCTCCCAATCAAATGTTAAAAACAGTACAGCATTAAATATTAAAAACTTCCCTAAACAGGGCTGCATTCAGATGTCTTTTAAAGATAGGATAACTGCTTATTTCCTTCACATCTGAAGGGAGGGAGTTCCACAGGGAGGGCACCACTACCGAGAAGGCCCTCTGTCTGGTTCCCTGTAACCTCACTTCTCGCAATGAGGGAACTGCCAGAAGGCCCTCGGTGCTGGATCTCAGTGTCTGGGGGTGGAGACGCTCCTTCAGGTATACAGGAAGTATACCTGCTGAATCCCTCTGGTATATAAGTCTTAAAGATAAAGGAGTCTCCTTTGCATCTGCTCTCAGGTGCAGCACACACACACACACACACCTGCACAATGTACCCAGGGCCGGATTTAGGTTTGATGAGGCCCTAAGCTACTGAAGGTAATGGGGCCCTTCATATGTCCAGCTGTCCTTTGTCAACAACAAATTACCCCTTTTTTGTGTTGAATATATGCTATATGGTAATTTGTGGACCTAACAGGTATCTAAAGCCATTTGCACATGCAGAATGTAGGCACCCTATATATAGAAATGAGTAAGCCAAGTGATATTTGAGGGAGCAGGCTAGCAGGCGGGGCCCATTACTTACATCATAGGAGCCTACACAACACAAAACACAGTTGCTGTATGTAGGTTTTATTTTATTTGTTTTTTATCTTATATTTTGGAAATGTACATCCAGGTTTTCCTCCCTTTAAATATTTGGGGGGGGGGGCAAGCTACAGCTTGTTTAGCTTATATGTAAATCCAGCACTGAATGTACCAGAATAGATAGACTAGCATATCCCTTATAAAAACACAATGAAGCTGTAATCCTACACACATTTATCCGGAAAGTAAGTCCCATTGAACTCATTGGGGTTTACCTCTGAGTAGACATGTGCCTGTTCAATGGTCAGGTTTGAATGCCATGCACCAGGGCTTCCCAAACTCAGCCCTCCAGATGTTTTTGACTACAACTCCCATCATACTTAGCTAGCAGCACCAGCGGTCAGGGATGATGGGAATTGTAGTCCAAAAACTAGTGGAGACCCAAGTTTAGGAAACTATGCATTCTCCAGCTGAGAATAAGTGCCAATGAGCTCAAGAGTCAGCAGAACTTACTTCTGATTTACAAAGTGCATAAAATCGGGGTGCAAAGAGACCGTTAAAGTCACAGAACTGAATTCGCATGTAATATTTTGTCATTAAATGGTGCTAGGACGGTAGCCAATAAAGGTGACGAACAGCACAATCCTATACGTGCCGACTCAGAAGTAAGTCGAGCTGATTTCCCGGACAAGTGGGTTGAGGATTGCAGACTAAATTACTCCCCAGTTTAGAAGATATCTTCATGCCCTGTTAACAGAAAGGGTTTGTGTGTGTGTGTGTGTGTGTGTGTGTGTGTGTGTGTGTGTGTCTGCAATATCAAGCCTGCTTATCAGAAAGTAGGCCCTGCTGAAAGTCAATGAGACTTGGTTCCAGGTAAACTGTTTACAGTCCATCTCACCAACGCTTTAACAGTAAGCCTCACTGAACAGAGTAGGATTTAATTTGAGCTACACCCTATAGGTCACTTATATAAGGATTTTGCTAAGTGGACTCACACTGAGGTCAACTGGACAGTTGGATGGCCACCCAAAGCTCAAGGGTCTTTTAAAACAAAACCCCCTATAAAACAACACAGTACAGTGGTACCTTGGATTACATACGCTTCAGGTTACACATGCTTCAGGTTACAGACTCTGCTAACCCAGAAATAGTACCTCGGGTTAAGAACTTTGCTTCAAGATGAGAACAGAAATCGCGCAGCGGCGGCACAGCAACAGCAGGAGGCCCCATTAGCTAAAGTGGTGCTTCAGGTTAAGAACAGTTTCAGGTTAATAACGGACCTCCAGAACGAATTAAGTACGTAACCAGAGGTACCACTGTAGTGACACCATGAATATAGTGTGATGGTGATGATGATTTATGATTTATACCCTGCCCATCAAACATTAAAAACTTCCCTAAACAGTGCTGCCTTCCGGACCATTAATTATTTCACAATATAAAAATAACGAACCAAAGAAAGAACAGTTGTAGTGAGCTTGCTTTCCCCCTTCCCACCAGAAAGAAAACTTATGAAAACCTTGTAACTGAAAACTAGTGCCTGAAGGGTTTTCCCCCTTCTCCCAGCAAGCCATTTTCCTTTTGTGTTGTGTGTGTGTGTGTGTGTGTTTTATTCTGGCACTGTGGTCTAAACCACCGAGCCTCTTGGGCTTGCCAATCCGAAGGTCAGCGGTTTGAATCTCCATGACGGGGTGAGCTCCCATTGCTCTGTCCCAGCTCCTGCCAACCTAGCAGTTCTAAAGCACACCAGTGCAAGTAGATAAATAGGTACCACTGCGGCAGGAAGGTAAACGGCATTTCCATGCACTCTGGCACTGGTCATGTTCCTCCATGTGCCAGTAGTGGTTTAGTCATGCTGGCCACATGACCCATAAAGCTGTCTGTGGACAAACACTGGCTCCCTCAGCCTGTAAAGTGAGGAGCGCCGCAACCCCATAGTCGCCTCTGACTGGACTTAACCGTCCAGGGGTCCTTTACCTTTACCTTTTTTACCTATTATTTATCATGCTAAGTCACTCTGAGCCTTTTCTTTGGGATGAAAAGCAGAGTGGAAATATTTAAAATAAAAGTATTTGAACAGAACAAACCAAACAGGGCTTGGCTACTGGGCTATCTTTCTTAATCTTTGGCCACAGTTTTCCTCTTTTGACAACTGCATTTTGCTTTGGGTGCGAGTCCCCCTCTCTCATTTACCTTGATCTTCACAGGTGAGACCAACCAAGTCAGCTTAATGCAGCTTAATGTCAAACCTTATGTATAAAGAGGTAAGTCATGCCAGAGGAACACTGCTAAGAAGTCACAGAATTGGTTTCTGAAATGGAGGCTGTACTGAGCGAGATGAACTCAAACTCCAAGTGCCTGTGTGAATTTAGAGAGATGACTGAGTATGAGAATCGCTTGAGAACCTTTGCACGATCCTGGCCTTTTATAGAGAACTGCAAGCGTTCTCCTGAACACGTAAATCTACTGAATTAACAAATAAGAAAACCATCTTGTAGGTCAAATATGCATATTCACAGTAAGTGCTACTGAGTTTAGGAGGACTTACTCCGCATAAGTATGCATAAAACTATAACCTAAATAATGTTTTAAGCTTCTTCTTTTTTAAGTGAGCAAAAGTACTTAAATCCCCAAAGAGAAAATTCTCTTCTCATCTCAATAGCATTTTTGCTTGTCTCTTTTGACAGTATCCTTGCAGATTAAGGATGAAGAGGATTTAAGCTACGCTCTGTTGCTCGCCTGCCTGCCCCAAATCCTGCATCATACTGCGGTTTTATCTTGTAGCTATTACAAATCCTAGAGGTTTTATTTTCTAGCTATTACGAACCCTATAGGTCAGGAGTGGGCAGAAGATAAATGGGGATCTGCTGCTGGATCTTTGGGTGACTTTGTTATGTACTGAAGTTCTCATCCTGGGCCAGCAGGGGGATACTGTAGATAGTTATGCAAATAAGGGATCGAAAGTGACATTCAGTGATTGGATAGTTTTAGAAAGTTGTTACAGTTACGTTGTACTGGAGCTCTATATAAGCAGGCTGACTGAACCCTTCAGTTCAGTTCTGTTTTGGCCTCTGAATAAACAAGAGCTGTTTGAAGAATCGCTGTGTCGTCTGATATGTTCACCCACAACTTAATAGACGAAGTAGATTGGCAAGGTATTTGCCTCCTGGATGTAGAACCATAAAGACTGAAAAAGGTTCCCTCTTTCCCTAAAAACGGGATCCCGGGGGGCAGGGAGGGGTATAGAGAAGAGACAAAGAGGGGGGGTTTATGGAAAGGACTTGCGCTTGGCTTCCCTGCCAATGTCTTCAGCATGTTGTTCTGCTCTTCTCATTCAGATGGCCAGGGCTGGCTTGATCCACTGTCCAGGAGCAAATGAACCTGACCTGTCAAAGTGTTTCTTCTGCTTAATAGCGTTGGAGGGTTGGGAGCCAGATCATGATCCCTGGTAAGAAAGACCCAAAGGGGTTCTCTGGCCTAGCAATTGCCCAAGGTGAAAACTATTTGAAATACTAAGCGGGTTACTGTCAAAAATGTACAATCTGCTCTTGGAGTGGGACACCAAAGAGGAACAGGTCAAATGTGTTATGATAAAAATGGCCGAAAGATGTGGGACATAATATATATCAATGACAGATTAATTGGAAGTCAGATATGACATTTACTGCATGTACTCTACTGAAAGAGAATGATATGGAAATGATGTACCGGTGGTATCTAACCCTGGTTAAATTAGCAAAAATATATAGAACAAGATCTAATAAGTGTTGGAAATGTAAAGAAACACTGCCAACGGTCCAAAGCTTTGCTAACTTTGCTCGTGCAGATCAAAGGCAGCATATGAATTCTGGCGCTCCTACATACCTGAGGCCTTACTTAAGCGCAGCTGGCAGGCTGCCCACTTTCACTGCCGTAATCATGTTATGTAGTTTCTATTTTTAGCGTATTGCAAGACTAACCTTCAAGTTGTACGAAACAGAAAAATAAATCAGAAGACCATTTGCTGCACACTGATCTGTAAGGGTGAGGCAGCAGTATCTCAGAATAAGACATTTCAGCAACACTGCACACTAAAGTCAGCTTCCGTTATTTTGAAATGAGGTGGGCAAGGGAATAATGGACCTCTGGAAGGTATTATTATTAATTCATTTAGTATACCGCCCTATACCCGCAGGTCTCAAGGTGGTTCACAATATAAAATCACATAATAAAAACAAGAACAAGAACAACCCAATAACCCCTCTCTCCCCAACGCATTTTAAGAGGGCATTGGATGTCAGTCAGCTAAAGGCCTGGCTCCCAGTACACTTCCGAGCACAATTCAAAGTGTTGGTGCTGACCCTTAAAGCCCTAAACGGCCTCGGTCCGGTATACCTGAAGGAGCGTCTCCACCCCCATCGTTCAGCCCGGACACTGAGATCCAGCGCCGAGGGCCTTCTGGTGGTTCCCTCACTGCGAGAAGCCAAGTTACAGGGAACCAGGCAGAGGGCCTTCTTGGTAGTGGCGCCCACCCTGTGGAACGCCCTCACACCAGATGTCAAAGAGAAAAATAACTACCAAACTTTTAGAAGACATCTAAAGGCAGCCCTGTTTAGGGAAGCTCTTAATGTTTAATAGGTTATTGTATTTTAGTGTTTTGTTGGAAGCCACCCAGAGTGGCTGGGGAAACCCAGCCAGATGGGGGGGGGGTATAAATAAATTATTATTATTATTATTATTATTAAAGAGGAACATTTTTGCCTGGCACCTAAAAGTTTATAATGGAGGTGCCAGCCAAACAGACAAAAGATTGAAAAGGGAATGGATTTAACCCTGCCAGTTTGGTACTTTTGAAGCAAGAGGAACCTGGCAAACTTCGTGTTCATTACCCCTGCCCCCCACACCTTTTGTCTAAAAACTATGGCAGGACTCGCTATAGTGGACCACATTTTAGTGCAGGCTACAATAGAGGAGGCAACCAGACAATTATGTGCATGTGTGTGCGCATCACAATATCGCCACCCATGTCTTAAGGTGGGGTTGCCATGCATCCGGATCTTCCCAGGATTCCAATGACAGAATTAGCATCCGGGGGAGAATTTCGGGACATCGGCAAAATGTCCAAATTTTTTGAAATTTCCCCCAAGAAAGCTCAACAACTTTTTGTGTCCGGGTTTTTACTTCTTGAAATATGGAAACCCTGTCTGAAGGAGGATGAAACTAATACGATTGTGTCATACATGCAACAGGACCTTCGAAACTCTGCCTGCGCCAGTGTCCTGGCGCATGAGTTGACCGCACTTACTTTGTCAGGTCTTAAGCAGCGAATGATGAGCATCCTTTGGAACTCCCCCATTTTCTCTTGCCACTCCTCAGGAAATGCTTCGTGATGAGGTTCCTGCAAGCAAAACAAAAAGACTATGATTGGCTTCCCTTGTCCTTGAAAGCTCCAGTTAGTGCAAAATTCTGCTGTCAGGCTTCCTCCCCCCATGGCAGTAGATAAGGAAAAGGAGTCTTCTTACCAGTTAGAAACTTTCATAATCACAGCGAGAGAACAAAGAAACTATCTCCTAGAAATGGCGGTGCTCCCAATTAAGGCTTACACCCCCTTCCGTCCCTATTAATCCACAACACTCCTACATATTGTAATCTGAGTTTGTACCCTCTGTGCTTTCTGTTCTGCCACTTTCTCAGCTCTTCTTGACCTTGGGCTGAGAGGAGGAATGCTGTCCAGAGACCATGAATCTGTTAACCCTCTCTCTCCCAGTGCTTCTTCTCCTAGCTGCCCCCCATCCGGTACTTCCCAGCTTCTACCTTCTGAACTATGTCCCTCTGCAAACCACTGTTCCAAATCTATACTGTCCTCCTGCTCCTGGGAAGATTTAGGATCCAAATCAGGAGGAGGGGGTGGCTCCCACCATCCTTCCTCAGTGCAGCCCTCCTCAGCACGGTCCCTGACAGCTGTAGCCCGGCTGCTGAAAGGAGAGACACCCTGATAGCATATGGCACCTCTTCCCACACTGGCTGACGATTTGCTACCTGACCAAGCTGAAGGTGTAACAGCTTGAGTCCAGTTTTACTGCCTTACTCCAAGCTTACACCCCTTCAACCACTTCCATCTGCGGAACTGGGACTGTTACCAGTGCCCCGTAATCCTTGTTCTGTACTTGTAAGAAACCAATCTTTTAGCACTGTAGCACCCACACACCAGGCAAAAACCCCCACTGCACTGCTGGAAGCGTTTTTGTAGAGGAAAGTTGGCCCAGCACATATAGAAACTTCACGTGTTGCAATCTTCACTATTGACCTTAATTAACTTCTGAATTCTTTTCAACTGTCTGATACAGTGGTACCTCGGGTTAAGTACTTAACTCGTTCCGGAGGTCCGTTCTCAACCTGAAACTGTTCTTAACCTGAAGCACCACTTTAGCTAATGGGGCCTCCTGCTGCTGCCGCGCCACCGTAGCACAATTTCTGTTCTCATCCTGAAGCAAAGTTCTTAACCCGAGGTAATATTTCTGGGTTAGCGGAGTCTGTAACCTGAAGCGTATGTAACCTGAAGCGTATGTAACCCGAGGTACCACTGTATAGGGAATGTCAACGTTTTATTCTTTCTGTAAACTGCACGCCATCGAGTGGTATGTACATTTTGATCAAGGCCAAATTCAACTCTTCACCCCAGGCAATTCTTGGCCAAGAAACTGATTCACCCTACTTTTTTACATAGTTAAGCTCCCTTGTACCTGGGTGAAGACTTCAAGAATTTAGTAATCTCCTACATTCTGATTCTATCAATTAGGAGGTAGTGGAGAATCTGGTACTCAATATTTTTAGGAGAACCTGCCCCTCCCCCCCGATTCATACCAATACAATTGAATGCAGAAAAATAGAAATAAAAATTTACTGGAATGTACATTTCTGAAGGAACACTTTTTTAAAAGGAAACAATATTACTTGTAGTAATGTTCGCTTCCCTCCAAGGTGTATCATCTAAACCCATCCGCTTCCAAAACTTGCGAACTGCTCATCCCCGCATTCCCGGTTATCTCAGAAGATACATCTTCCTTTGACAGAATACAGTGGTACCTCGGGTTAAGTACTTAATTTGTTCCGGAGGTCTGTTCTTAACCTGAAACTGTTCTTAACCTGAAGCACCACTTAGGGGCCTCCTGCTGCTGCCGTGCCGCCAGAGCACGATTTCTGTTCTCATCCTGAAGCAAAGTTCTTAACCTGAAGCACTATTTCTAGGTTAACGGAGTCTGTAACCTGAAGCGTATGTAACCTGAAGCATATGTAACCCGAGGTACCACTGTATATAACAACAACAAGAACAACAACAAGAACACTGAGGGCGCAGTGAATATTTGTTCTGAGCAGCTAGCAAGAAGGGATGACTGAAGGTGGGAAACAAACCAAACTGTCATAGACGTTTTTCCAGCCGTCCTTCAAGCGCATGAATTCCTTCCGGATGCTTCTGAAGGCTGGCAAGTCGTCAAGGCGGCAGACTTCATCCCACGATTTCGTGGGGAGCCAAGGGCAAGGGTTGGAGTAGGGATTGTCCAGGCCGATGCCTCCCGTGAGCAAAAACTTCCACTCCGACTCATCAATCTGCAGTGAAATACGACAAAATGAACACGCAGTGTTAAGGACTTGGGAACTTGAGTGAACAGGTTGCCATTAGGGACACCCATGCCATGAGAGCCACATCGCCAGTAAGGGGCCCGCTGTTGACCCTCAGAGCCCCCTGAACCTTCACTTTCCTGTTTGGATTGCTGCCTGTACTCTTGCACTCTGCAAACCTGGAAGCAATGAGGCGGCTGTGGCGTTTGCCCTCCTAGGTGGGTCATAAGGAAAGGGTTAAGTGAGTGTGAAATGATTGGCCAATGGGAACCCAAGGGGAGGAGTTAGAGTTGAGAGTTGGGAGTTGGAGAAGGAAGAAGGGGAGGATAAGCCTGTGGGTTGGTCTAGTTTTAATGTGTGAGAGTGAGTGAAACTGTTAGGAGGAGTCAGATAGACAGTTGGGATAATCAGTTAGAAGTTATTAGGAAGGTAAAAGGTAAAGGGTAAAGGGACCCCTGACCATTAGGTCCAGTCACGACCGACTCTGGGGTTGTGGCGCTCATCTCACTTTGTTGGCTGAGGGAGCCGGCGTACAGCTTCTGGGTCATGTGGCCAGCATGACTAAGCCACTTCTGGAGAACCAGAGCAGCACACAGAAATTCCGTTTACCTTCCCACCGGAGGGGTACCTATTTATCTACTTGCACTTGGACGTGCTTTCAAACTGCTAGGTTGGCAGGAGCAGGGACCGAGCAACGGGAGCTCACCCCGTTGCAGGGATTCGAACCACCAGCCTTCTGATCAGCAAGTCCTAGGCTCTGTGGTTTAACCCACAGTGCCACCCGTGTCCAATTAGGAAGGTATAGGCCGGTAAATAAACTAAGATTAAGAAACTGTCAAGAAAAATGATCTGAAACCATAACCTTGTTCATGCTTATAAAATAAACTTGATTATTTGTTTTAATGTTAACAACTGTCTGGACTCAGTGTGTACCCAAGAGAAACGGGTTGGTGGCAGAGGGGAAGCGATCATAGTGCTGGCACAGGGATCAATAGACCGTCAAACGTCCGGGGACCCTGTGTGATCGCCACAGCGGCGTAGCAGCCTTTACTCCTTGACTTCCTTCTGGGCAATGTAGCCAATTGGGTGCGGGAAAGGGAGACAGGAGAGCAAAGGAACAGACAATGGGAATGGCGGCAATGTTGCCTACAGATCACCCAAAGTTTGGAGCTGACATTTACCAAGTGCTAAATGTCACCCAGTGCTGTTTTTCTGGGGTGGGGGAAATTTGTTTGTTTGTTTGTTTGTTGTGGGCCCAGTCACAGTGCCCCCACCCCAGGCAGTGGCTAAAGGTAAGATGTGGTTAATAAACTCAAGCAAATGATCTGGATTAGAAACGGCCACAACTTTTTTGATTGCAGATATAGGTGGATTTTTGGCTCAGGCATTGGGTGTGCATATCCATTCCAGCCCCACCAGACAAAAACAGAATTATTATTATTATTTTAAGGTAAAGGAACTCAGTTCCCCCCAAATTCCTGCTAAAAAAAACCTCCTCCCACACATGAATATCTCTGCCGTGCTAACTTTGTGGATCAGCTCTGCAATGGCTTGAAAACCTGTGTTATGTACTGAGTTGAATAGGATCCAAAATGCAGCAGTCTGATTGGTCCTTGAACAATAGGATTCAGAGTGCAGCAGTCTGATTGGCCCTAGAACAATAGGATTCAGAATGCAGCAGACTGATTGGTCCTAGAACAACAGGATCCAGAATGCAGCAGTCTGATTGGTCCACAGGAGCCACCCAATCCAGCTCCAGGTGGAAATGAATCCGCAACCTGACTGGCCTACAGGTGAATTAGCCAATCACGTGGGGCCCATTGTGTAACTAATGTATATAAAGCAGACATTCTGGGGGAACTTCCATTCCTCCTCACCACTATGAGCTGAATAAAGAGCATGAAATCCACTCTCGACTCCGAGTATATTTCAACCTGCAATGGCAGGATGGCAGTCGCTATCCTGTAAGGCCTCCCCTAGCGTAAGCTACTAGGTTACTGCTTGGCTCATCCTCCAGCTGTCCCAGAGCCAACTGGGAAAAGCTGCCAAACCCTATACATGTAAACAGCAGGGAAAATGGATGCTATACCAGGAACCAACAAGTAGATGACAACAGGGCTATGTACCATATCACAGCCAGAGAACAATTTTAACAGGTATAAAGGAAGAAGGATTACACCCCAGGAGTCCCTGTCCACTTCCTGTTGTCCAGAGGACAAGCTGATCCCAATCCCACCAGCTTCAGGAAAGGCCATGCCCCTCAAACATGGAGGCTGGCCCTGGTCTGAACAATTGCATTGAGCTGCCCAACCTCAGTTGTCTGTTGGTGGCCCACTCGCCTCCAGGCCGCCAGATCTGACCGCATGGTGATGTTGGTAGGACATTCCCACGAAGGAGAGAAGATGGAACAGAATGGGAGAGGCATTTGTGGACCTGCCAACAGATTAGCAGATTTATATGTGGGGCACCATACAGAGTCATTTGCCTAGCGGCACTAACCAATTTATCATGCTTCAAGAGGTTCACGTTTAGGCAGAAGGAGAAGAGCAGCTTGTCCTTTTCAAAGAGGGAACGGCAGATGTTGACATAGAGGGAGTAAGTGAAATGGTCTTTGAGGATCCTCAGCCTGCAAGAGAGAGAGAAAAGAGACGGTTGGGGAAACCCAAATGAATCTCACTTTACAACCAGCCACTGAATAAACCCAACTACAAACTGCTTAGATTTCAGTTGCGGATGTGCTGGTAGTGGAACTTGTAGGCAGCCTGTTTTAGCCTCGCTTCCTGACTAACGCAAAACACAAAAACACTTGTCAGCCATTTGCAAAGGCTTCGCGGAGTGCATTAGCTGTGAAATACAAGCTGTGTTTTGGCCTCTTTCTGACACACAAGGAAATGCAGCATAGTAAAAGCTGTATTCTTTACACATCAGAAGGTCACATGCATGCCCTTTTGTATCACATCCCCTTTTCTCTACTTCACAACTCTAAGCTTCCTCTTTTTTTAACCTCTATCCAGCCTGCATAGGGCTGCACACACCCAGCAAATTCTTGCTCCTGCGAGATCCACTGCTTGCGTTATGTTGCTAAGAGCCACAGAGCTTTCTTTATGTAAGACATTTCACAAATAACCCCTGAATCATTGGTATGTGGACGCAGAGTGAGCATAGTCAACTAGTGTAATCATGTCCATGTCTGAAGGTTCAGGAAGACTTAAGGTCAGGACTGTAACCCAGAGAGGGCATCAAAGGAGGATTCTGGAACCGAAACTTGATCTTTGAGCTATTCGCAGAATAGTAGAGTTGGAAGGGACTTTGAGAGTCCTCCAGCTCAGCCCCCTGCAATGCAGGAATCTCAACTAAAGGATCTATGACAGATGGCCATCTAGGTAAAGGTAAAGGGACCCCTGAGCATTAGGTCCAGTCGTGGCCGATTCTGGGGTTGCGGCGCTCATCTCGCTTTATTGGCCGAGGGAGCCGGAGTACAGCTTCCAGGTCATGTGGCCAGCATGACTAAGCTGCTTCTGGCAAACCAGAGCAGCGCACAGAAACACCGCTTACCTTCCCACCGGAGCGGTACCTCTTTATCTACTTGCACTTTGACATGCTTTTGAACTGCTAGGTTGGCAGGAGCAAGGACCGAGCAACAGGAGTTCACCCCGTTGCGAGGACTCGAACCGCCAGCCTTCTGATCAGCAAGTCCTAGGCTCTGTGGTTTAACCCGCAGTGCCACCCATGTCAGATGGCCATCTAACCTCTGCTTTAAAAAGGAAGGAGAGTCCACCACCTCCTGAGGGAATTAGTAACCAACCAACATGGCAATCAGAAGGGGCAAAGGCAGAAGGAGTGTGTTATGGCACACCTAGAAAAACAAGGGTCAATCCTATATTCTTGCCTGAACCCACCTAGCTGCCCACTTCAGTTGACTAGGGACAAAATTACCCCAAGGCATATGTATCCACCACCATCTCCTTCTCTCTCCATACAGCAGCGGAGCGTATGCCCACGCTGCCCAGGGCGAGTGTGCTCCCGAGGGGCGTGGGGCACAGAGGGTGCCTTTCCAGGTGCACGGAGTTGCGTATGTGCCCTGCAGCCAGGGGCGGAGTGAGCCGCCCAAGGGGCAGAGTGAGCTGCCAGTGGCGGACATTCGGTGCGCCGCCTGCCCA
Source organism: Podarcis siculus (assembly GCA_034642415.1). Classification (NCBI taxonomy): domain Eukaryota; kingdom Metazoa; phylum Chordata; class Lepidosauria; order Squamata; family Lacertidae; genus Podarcis; species Podarcis siculus. The sequence continues at coordinate 391,895 of JAXCMG010000075.1, read as the reverse complement.
CAACTCCCAAGCCTCCCCCAAGCTGGCCAAACGAAGGGGGAAGGAGGGAATGCTGCCGGCAAACCGGCGCAGCTCCCCCTTTTCCCCGACAGCTCGGGGTAGGCTTGGGAGTCGAAGGGCGGTGCACCAAATGTCACCCCCTCAGCGAAGGCACCCTGGACTGTCCACCTCCACCCTTCCTCCGCCCCTGCCTCCATAGATGGGTATTTACTGCAATGAGCAGGAGGATGCTATCTCGTATTCTGGAAATGACAAGTAGAGCATTGCCAAAAGGGTTGTGCAACCTTCATCTGAAGACAGGTGTGTGCATTCTTCTCCTGTTATTGCATCCTGGGGGAAATCCCTCTGTGCCTTTGCAAAACAACCCAAGCAGTGTCCCCGATTATGACAACAGCACCTTTATCTCGCTGCTGTCACCAGCAGCACAGCTGGCCCGCCTCAAGTGTCAACAGAGCAAAATGTTAAATGATGGAGCTCCAAATGGCTGGCAAAACAACAGGGCATAAAACAAGCAAAGCACCCAGGAAGCGCAACGTGGGGGAAGCTGCAAACTGAAACTTCCGAGCTCTCCTTTATTATTTATCGTTCTCAAGCTATAAATGAATATCACATAAAATCTGACACTGAACTCAATCTGCACAGCGCATTATTTTTTAAATGAGTTTCCCGTGAAGTCAACTTAAATGCAATGTCAAATTAACTGAAGGTACCAAAATTAGTCAAGCTAGCCTTGCCCAGTTTTCTCAAGCTTTGTTGTTTAAGGCCTGCTTTGACATTTATTCCATATACTGAATTTAATAAAGGGAGAAAACTGCGTGGGGCATTATTCTGTTTTAAAGATTACGAGTTTCCCAGTCACTTCCATAGACTTGTTACCTAGGAAGTACCAGGTAATGTTCTTGCATGTTCTTAAAGGGGGAGCATCTTAGTTCTTTCAAAACACTGAATATTTTGTCCCCAGTCCTTTGAATTCCCATGAATGTTAGGTTTGTCTACAACAGCTGTTTCCCCCCACAATACAGCAATAAACAAACTTCTAAATCCCACTGCTTTCAGTGGCAAAGTTAATTACATGCTTCATCCCCCTGAAATCAATGGGCATGCTTAATTTTTGGATTGTATCCTGATTTTTTCAAGGTAAGATAAGACTTCATTGCCTGCAGCTAATAAGTAATAAGGTTGTGCCAGAGCCTGAATAAACGTGAAAGGTAAAATTAAAGCATACAAGGATTTCACATACCTGTCTTGTAAAATTTCTGACTTCACAGAATTATCAATGGACATGATGAAAAGGTTGATGAACCAGGTTAGGGAATACTGGTACATAGGTTCAATATTGGCAAGATCAGCAATTGAAAAAAACAGAATCGACGAATGAACTGCAATGGGGCGGTAGCCCATTCGAGTGGCATCTATCTTCTTTTCGGTTTCTTCTGCTATAGCTTGCTTCTCGGAAATTTCATTAGCCAAAGCCTTAGAAGAAGACAATATCTTGATAGCAGTTTCGTCCTCTAAAATATTTCCTTCAGAAGATGAAAGAACTTCTAAAATTTTGTCCTCTATTTCTTTCAGCTGTCTGTAATAAAATCCCAAATTATTCTGTTATGAAAGTAACAAATGACCAAGTCCGCAAGGTGGTTTTTTTTTTTTTTTAAAAAGGATTGGATGCAATTACGGAAGCAAATGGAGTCGAACAGAATCCGTTCTGGAAGTTCATTTGACTTCCAAAACATTCGTAAACCAAAGCGTGGCTTCTGATTAGCTGCAGGAAGCTCCTGCAGCCAATCAGAAGCTGCAGAAGCCCCATTGGACTTTCAGGTTCCAAAGAACATTTGCAAACTGGAACCATCACTTCTGGGTTTGCGGCGTTTGGGAGCCAAAACGTTCGACTCGCAAGGCGTTCGGGATCCAAGGTATGACTATAACTATATTGATTAAAAAAACACAGTGGGATAAATTTATAAACTATATGAGGAGTTTTTATATTTTGAGGGTTTCTAATGAGCTTTCAATAGTCACTTAAAATGATCTCAAATGATTTTTGTCTCAGTCTAAGACAATGTTTCCCAAACTTGGGTCTCCAGCTGCTTTTGAACTACGCTTCCTATCATCCCTGATCTCTGGTACTGCTAGCTCCCCTCTAAAATATTTGAGGGGGTTGGGCTCCCCCCAAAGTTGATGGAAGGGCATTGCCATTCAAATGGTGTGCACGCACCATGTCATGTGATTGATTATGCGGGGTAGGGCTTACTCCCCCCCCCCAATATTTTATTCAAGTTGGCACCCTTGGCGTGTAGAATTAGGCTTGTTAGAATTCCTGCTCCATGATGGCAGTCATGGGATTGTTGTCGGTATATGTTTTGACTCCACAAAGTGGGAAGTGATGGAGACAGGATGTTTGTGTTACTGTGTTCCGTGAAGTGGGACTATTGTCCTTTGTTCTTTCTTTTTGCTGTCTGATGCTAGAGAGAGAGGGAGCCATGTTGCAGTGCTCCCTGTGTGTTTATATGTAAATAAAGTAGATTAGCCAAAATGCTGAGTTGCTGAGGTCTGTTATACGCAAGCTGCGCAAACTCTGCGGATCCCTAAGTGTGCCGATGTCTGTTGGCATCGGTCGCTGTGATGTTCGGGCAGAAGAAAGCTTTTGAAGCTCCCGAATGATCAACCAGGAGGAGGAGAACATGCCAGTCAGGCATGTGTCTCTGCCAGGGTCCTACTCAAGTGTACGACAAGCTCCTGACAAGGCTCCCCCCCCCTCACAATCCACACCTCCTCTAAACTTGTTTTGGGTGTTCCCTCAACCCTCCTGAGCTTGAAGCCAAGTGGGAGAAGTTTTGCTACATGAGCGGACCTCATTCTACACGTGCAACAACTTAGCTGAATCCCATCCAATGTCTAGTTTGGCCTACAAATTGCTATAGCCAGCTGCATTTCATAATGAAACCAATTAAATCTTTTTTTGGAATGGAAGGCAACAGCTTGTCCCAAAACTACCAAAAGATGGATTAAAAGTTAGCTGTCACTGGGAGGAAGTGCAAACTTTGTGGTGGGAGGGGGGCATCTCTCATGGGAGCTAGGAGCAACAAAGCAACAAAAAAAGAATTTTTATATGAAAGCACCTCCAATTCACTTTCAAGTGCCTAACACGAGTCATCGTTAGTCTGCTGATAGGGGCAGACAAGTACTTAATCATAGGTTTATTCTTTAATTATAGAGATTAATTTTTAAGAAGTGGCTTTGGATGCTGTGTGGATTGTATTTTCTTATTTCAGGAGGAATGTCTTCTGGACTATAATTCCACAACCTTCCCTCCCAAATCATCAGATAAATTATCATTTAAAACTAATGTATTAAGAACAGGCTAAAAAGAGTCCCATATAGGGACGCGGGTGGCGCTGTGGGTAAAAGCCTCAGCGCCTAGGGCTTGCCGATCGAAAGGTCAGCGGTTCAAATCCCCGCGGCGGGGTGCGCTCCCATTGCTCGGTCCCAGCGCCTGCCAACCTAGCAGTTCGAAAGCACCCCCGGGTGCAAGTAGATAAATAGGGACCGCTTTCTAGCGGGAAGGTAAACGGCGTTTCCGTGTGCGGCTCTGGCTCGCCAGAGCAGTGATGTCACGCTGGCCACGTGACCCGGAAGTGTCTCCGGACAGCGCTGGCCCCCGGCCTATAGAGTGAGATGGGCGCACCAACCCCAGAGTCTGTCAAGACTGGCCCATACGGGCAGGGGTACCTTTACCTTAAAAAGAGTCCCATAGACAAACCGGAATTCCATTTGCTACAGGCAACATTTTTTCTTTTTTTCTCCCAAAAATAAAAGGAAAAAGGAATCCTGTTCCCTCCCCTCGGTTTTACCAAGGGGCATAAATAGACCCCCTTTTCTTTATTTTGTTCTGAGGGGAGGCAAAGGAAAATGAGATATACTTTCCAAAACTCTCTTTGGTCACAGACAATTCTGTGTGTCTGTCTGTCTATCTATCTATCTATCTATCTATCTATCTATCTATCTATCTATCTATTATTTTTAAACCATTGCTTTTTAAAAAAAAAAAACCACAGTTAGGGTTACTCTCATTTTGACTCAAGAAAATCACCATTTTATAGTTCAAATCGCAAGAAATAATTACAGTAAATGGACAAAAGTACAAAGATTCACAAAATGTTTAGGGGTATGCGTACCCCTGTGTACCCCCCAGAAAAAAGCACTGGTTTAAACACACACACAAACTCACACACACACACACACAAACTCACACACACACACACACACACACACACTATGTGTATATATATATTGCTTAATAATTAGATTGTTAAAACCCACCAGGTAGTTTACATAAAATGTAAAATATTCTTAAGATCAACAGACTTAAAAAAAACCAAGGAGACAGAATAAATCAAAATACAGATAAAATCAACACTGAAAAAAAAAAAAAAGTTCTAATCAATTTACATGTCTGGGTAGACTTGCCTAAACAAAACTATTTTTTAAAGCAGCATCAATTTCATCACAAGATAGTGATGGCACACCCATTTCAGAGCCATAAAAAAAGGCCACGTGTCTGCAGTCTTTCTGCAAGAAAGCATCCTTTGCGTAAGCCATATTCTGCAAATAACTTTGGCAACAGCTTTAACTAAGAGCATCCACGATTCGGTACCTTCATTTTCAACATTAGCCACTTCTCTCCCCTCATCCCTTCTGCTAAAACAAGCATCCAGCCAGTAAGATTTCGATACCTTTTGTTTTCAGCTCCTTGCAATATCAGGGCTTGCTTTTCTTCTTCGAGATCAGGTCTCTCCCTTGCAACAACAATCCCAAGAAGCTGATCTTGCATCCCCTCTGGCGTTATCATGAAGTTTAATAATGTTACCTGCGATTTTTAAAAAAAGAATTAAAAACCAAATCAAAACAGGGCTAGGTAAACCGTAAAAGGTAAAGGTAAAGGGGCCCCTGACCATTAGGTCGAGTTGTGACTGACTCTGGGGTTGCGGTGCTCATCTCGTTTTATTGGCCGAGGGAGCCGGCGTACAGCTTCCGGGTCATGTGGCCAGCATGACTAAGCAAAGCAGAGCAGCGCATGGAAACGCCGTTTACCTTCCCGCCGGAGCGGTACCTATTTATCTACTTGCACTTTGACATGCTTTCGAACGGCTAGGTTGGCAGGAGCTGGGACTGAGCAACAGGAGCTCACCCCGTCGCGGGGATTCGAACCGGCAAGCCCTAGGCTCTGTGGTTAAACCCACAGCGCCACCCGCATCCTACAGCGCCACCCGCAACCCGCTCCTTTTCCCTTTCCCCCCCGCCACAACAAACACTCTGTGAGGTGAGTGAGGCTGAGAGACTTCAGAGAAGTATGACTAGCCCAAGGTCACCCAGCAGCTGCATGTGGAGGAGCGGGGAATCAAACCCGGTTCACCAGATTATGAGTCCACCGCTCTTAACCACTACACCACACTGGCTCATAGGTAAACCATACACCAATGCTAATCTAAAGCCCCTGAAATGTAGGCTGCGTGCACACCATAAATTTAAGACACATTTAAAGCACACACCCCTGGAAGAATATTGGAAACTGTAGTTTCCTAAGGGTGATTATAGTGCTGTGATGGGTGAACTCTGGTTTCTGGGATTATTTTGGGGTGTGTGCTTTAAATATATGGTGTATAAGCACTGAGACACATTCTACAGGGAGCATTTGCCAGTTTTCACTGAGTGAAAGCAGTAAAACACTGTTATTTTTGCTCCAAGGATTAAGACCAGCCTCTCACAACCACAGATGTTCTTGAACTACAACTCCCATCATCCTTGACCACAGGCCATGCTGGCTAGCAATCAGGGCACCGACTTGGGCCCCGGGTTATGGGTGCCCAGGTTATGGGAGCCACCGGAAGTCAGGTTCCGAGGTCTCGCAAGGCACCAGAAGTTGCATCGGGGGCCCTGCAGTGTGGGTGCTGAATACCCACAACAATTATTTTGTGGGTGCTCAGGCCCGCCGGGCCTCTTATAGGTGGCGCCCTACTAGCAATGATGAGAGTTGTAGGCCAACAATATCTGGGGACCCAAGGTTGAGAAAGGATTAGACGATGTGAGCTATTTTCAGACATGTTTTTTATCTTCTTCTGTACTGGGCTAAAGTGAATAATAATAATAATAATAATAGTAATAATAATAATAATGCTATAAAAAAATTGAAAGTAAAAGCAGCTGAACATACTAGCATATGCAACCGCGAGGGAGAGCATTGTGGAAAAGATTACAGTGGTACCTCTGGTTGCAAACAGGATCCGTTCCAGAGCCCCATTCGCGACATGAGCAGAATGCAACTCGCATCTGCGCGGGTTGCGATTTCGCCGCTTCTGCACATGACGTCATTTTGCACATCTGCGCATGCGCGGACAGTGAAACCCGGAAGTAACCCTTTCCGGTACTTCCAGGTCACCTGAAAATGCGCAAGCGGAAGCAAACGTAACAAGAGGTATGACTGCAATCCTATTATTGCAAACGATATGAGCAATCTGATTATTAAAGCGAAAGCAAACAGCTCCATGTTCCTTTGCAAACCACTCACTTTGACAGATGTTTCCGGGAGGTAGTGGGGGTTTCTCAGCTTGGTTGTAATGTAAAAGCGAAAGTCGGGAGCGTATTCAATGGTGGAATCGCCCAAACGGATACAGATGCTGCCGGCCTGCTTGAAGGTCTGCTTCAGCAGAAGTGGCTCAAGAATAGGGTCCAGTTCTTCAGCAACGTTTTCCAGCAGCACTTCGGTTACAACCAGAAAAAAAAAGGATTTGGTTAATAAACCATTAACTCCCTGACTTACAATTTGCTAGAAGCAGCAACAAAAAGCGGAGGGGAAATAATTTATTTATCTATTTATTTTTTAAAATTTGTATACCGCCTTTCTATCTTACAATACTCAAGGCGGTTTTCAAGCTGAAGAAACAAAAAATGTACATCTTATAACAATCTAATGCAATATAAAAATGTGATAATAAAACATAACTTTAAAATAGGCAACCCCCATCAAAAAAGTAACATTCAACAGTCGTTAGAATAGTATAAAATAATAATATCAACATATAAAAGTTAAACAGAAATCCACTCAACAGTTACAATAATATCTAAACTATAATCAATAAAACAATGGCAAGCCACAGTACATAAAACAATACAATACACATTGAGAAGCAGAGGTTAGAGCAAGGCAGGTGGAAGGAGGCCTTGCCTGATGGAGTCTCTCCCCTCACAATAATGTTCTGGCTGAAGCCTGGGGAAGCTCAGTCGGTAGAGCATGAGACTCGCAATCTCAGCTTTGCAGGTTCGAGACCCATGTTGGGCAAAAGATTCTTGCATTGCAAGGGGTTGAGCTAGATGACCCTCGTGGTCCATTCCAATGCTAAAATCTTATGATTCAGAAGGAAGGAAGGAAGGAAGGCAATAATGCAATGGATGGATGGATGTGTATGTAGATATGGATGCCTGTGGTTGGTGGTTAGGTGTGTTAGCTGTGGACCTATTTGTTACTGGCATGCTGCTCCCATAACGTGTTTGTAATTTCTTTGTTCTTTTGTTTGATTTTGCATGGTTATGGATTTATTTATTTTGCCCCACCTGCCATTGGAATGTGGCCTCCAGGAAGGCTGGCAGCATTCAAATCTGGCCCTTGGGGCAGAAAGTGGTTCCTGCATAAAGGTTATTTTTGTATGCTACTACTGCAGCCCGTGTTTTGTTAGCCCAAAAGTGGAAGACGAGTGCAGTCCCAACCAAAGAAGAATGGCAACTTAAGTTGACAGAATATGCACAACTCTCTATAGAATAAGAGAACAAGAAGAACATACGTTTAAAGAAGATTGGAAAATGTTTATTGAATAACTGTGTACAGCTGAAAACGCTGGCAGCATTAGGATAAATTCAACAGTGTAAACAAGTTTTGATGGATGCAAGAATGGAATACTGAATGGTATCTTTTGTAAAATATGCAGGGATTTATGATATGTAAAATGAACCATGGAAAGAGAAGAAGGGAAGTCATTTATATCTTAAGGATGTAAAACGAGTATTTAAAATTGTAAAGCAGAAAACTCAATAAAAATTATATACAAAGAGAGAGAGAGAGAGTGGTTCCTCAGTCCTGAACTAGACAAGACTAGGCAAAGCTTGTATTTTGAATACCAGGGCAGGGACTAGCAATTTGATCAGTAGCTCGATAGCATATATTTCTTGTCAAATCAGATCGAGACCAAAGCAGTATAAAGAGGACTGTCACATGCCCCGAACAAAACGAAAAACAAGGGTTATAAATTAATTTTCAAGTGCAATAAGAGTTCCACTGATCTGGTGGTACTGCAACCAGAATTTGGTCAACTATAAAAGCAACCTGCAGTTCTGCTTTTACAATTAATCATCCTGCACTCTCCAAGTTCGTTAGCAGTCTCTGCTTTTCAGGACCCGGTCGCTTACCAGGTGTGCCAAACTGGACGCAGTTTTCTAGCGTTCTCACAAATTCCGTGTCGCTGAGTTTGATGACGTGCAAGCTGTTTGCCTTTTCCATGTGCTTCACCCACTTGTTGGCTTGGCCCTGAGGATCGATCATGAGAGGCCATCTTCTCGCATTTCTGGAGAGAAGACATTGGAGAGCACAAAACCTTGCGAACGAGGTTTCGCCTTGTCCTCTGTGAAGTGCAACCCTTATGCATGTTTACTGGGAAGTAAAAACGAAGGAACCAACCAGAGATGCCTTAGGGAAATGATCTTGCCCCCTTACCAAGTCGGTAGGCTTGTGTGCCCAGCAGCAGCATAACTAGATTTGATGGGGCAAGGGTTTTATTTTTTAATTTATACCCTGCCCATCTCTCTAGCCACTCTGGGCGGCTTCCAACAAAATACTTAAAATGCGTTTTAAAAAATCAGTCATTAAAAACTTCCCTAAACAGGGCTGCCTTCAGGTATCTTCTAAAAGTCAGATAGTTGCTTATTTCCTTGACATCTTATGGGAGGGCATTCCACAGGGCAGGCACTGGGGTGAGTGGGTGGGTACCTTTTTAGTGCAAATGAATTTTTACTACTTTCTCAATAGGGATGATACGCTTGTCAAAACAAAGAGCCCATAAATTAATTCTGAGTGAATTAATTAAATTAAATTAAATTCCTTTTCACACTTTGTTCCTGTCCCTGTCTCAAAACTTGCATATGCAGCCCTCTGAGGCCTGGCCATAGGGCGATGTGACCCTCAAACCAAAAAAACGCTCGGCACCCCAGGTTTAGAGTACAGTGGTACCCTGGTTCTCAAACTTAATCCGTTTTGGAAGTCCGTTCCAAAACCAAAGCGTTCCAAAACCAAGGCGGGCTTCCCCATAGAAAGTAATGCAAAATGGATTGATCCGTTCCAGACTTTTAAAAACAACCCCTAAAACAGCAATTTAACATGGATTTTACTATCTAACAAGACTGTTTATCCATAAAATGAAAGCAATAAACAATGTACCGCAGTCACACAATCAATCAGTAGCTGAACTGGGCTCCACACAGTCACAAAAGCAAAACAAAACAAACCCACAAAAACAAAAACGCAAAATAAATAGCAAAAACAAACAGACCTCAGCGTAACATTCAAAACACAAGCGTAGCACTCAAATTGGAAGTGTAACACTAAAAAAGGAGCATGTTCAGCTTCTGAAAAAAGTTCGCAAACCGGAACACTTACTTCTGGGTTTTCGGTGTTTGGGTTCCAAGTTGTTTGAATACCAAGGCGTCTGAGAACCAAGGTACCACTGTATTCCTTCTAGCAGTGGCTGAGATTATATATATTTTTTAAAAGCTTTTTAAAGAAACTATTGAGATTAATGATGTCTGTCTGAAACACCTGCTACTTACGAGATAATAATGCCATTGTCAATGGAAAATGTGTCAGAAGGCAGCCCGGCAATGTTCCAGGCTCGGATTTTAACCGGGTCTCCTAAAGTTGTCGTTAGAGAAAAGTCATCTGAGCAAGGGATGCCTCTTGCCTTCAATGTCAATATCCAGTCCCGTGCTTGGTTCTGCAAGGGAAGGGCGCCAAGTGTTAGCCAAAGTCACCTTCGGCCGCTGCTAGATCTGCATGAGAAGCAATGCCAGTCTTATGGCAGTCCAAAGCGTTACAGCTCACTGCCAAAGTCTCCTCGCCCTTGGTGACTGAAGGGCAAGTCTGTGTGTTCCCTCCTTACAATTCTAAACAGTATGCTTGCCACCAGTTATTACAGGGACAATACAGAAATCCAATAGCTACCGTATTTTTCACTCTATAGGACACACCTTTCCCCTCCAAAAATAAAGGGGAAATGTGTGTGCGTCCTATGGAGCGAATGCAGGCTCCTTGGCTTCAGCGATAGCAAGGCGAAGCCTCCAAAGCACAGAGGGAGAGCTCCCCCCGCGCTCCAGAGGCTTCGCGTTGCTTTCACTGAAGCCGCCTGAAGCCCCCGGAGCTATCGCTGAATTCCCGCTGCGCTCCGAAGGCTTGCGGATAGCCGCCTGAAGCCTGGAGAGCGAGAGGGGTCGGTGCACACCGATCCCTCTTGCTCTCCAGCCTTCGCTTCGCTGGAGAGGCACTGCACAGTTTTCCTTCTCTGCGCAGCGCCCCTTCAGCGAAGCGGGAGGAGAAATGGAAGGGGCTCCATTTCTCCTCCTGCTTCGATGAAGGGGTGCTGAGCAGAGAGAGGGGGGAATTTTTTCCCCCTGTTCTTCCCCTCCTATGGTCTGGTGCATCCTATAGAGCAAAAAATACAGTACTTCAAAGTAGAGCTCTCACCCAGTTAAAAGAATGTTAGTCAATTAATTATGGGCATTTCAGGCAATCAGTTGATTAATAAACAATCCATTAAATCTGCACATATCTGCATATAAGGAAGAAAACCTTAACTTTCAACTAGAAGTGAAAATAATCTCGCAAGGAAGCGTGGCCATTTAAACTGCTAGCATGAAGTTGGAGCCCCATCAAAGAAAAGGACAGAAGTATCTAGCCTCTGCTCAATTATTTTCCCCATTCTCTGACTTCATCTATTCTAACCTGTCGGAACCAAACCTGAAAGTCTCATTAGTGTCTCGTTCACTTGCGAGAGCCAAGAGGAGCCATCCATTTTGCTGATGATTCTGCTCTGGAAAAAGTCCCAGAGTTGTGTTCCCCTGTGTTCCTTCTCTTATCTAAGGAAGTTAGATTAGCCTCAACCAGAGCCAGGGCCTTTTCAACACTGGCTCCGGCCTGGTGGAACGCTCTGCCTCATCAGACCAGGACCCTACAGGATCTGATTTCTTTCCGCAGGGCCTGTAAGACAGAGTTGTTCTGCCTGGCCTTTGGCTTGGAGCCAATTTGATTCCCTCCCTCTCTTTCATTTTTCTTTTTCCTTTCTCCTGCTGTGATGAGGCTGCATTTTAATATTTTAATGTTTCAATAGTTTAATTGTTGTATTTTAATCTTGTTTTTAAGTTGTATTCATTCAACTTGTTTTTATTATTGCTGGTTAGCCGCCCTGAGCCCGGCCTTGGCTGGGAAGGGCGGGGTATAAATAGAAATTATTATTATTATTATTATTATTATTATTATTATTATTATTACAGCAAACATCAACTTTTATTTTAATCTCTTCACTTCTGTTCCAGATTCAGTTAAACGTCTGGCCAAGCTGGGGGAAACCAGCTGCTTATTTGGTATAGAAACATTTCAATCACACACAAAAATGTCATTTATTCCTTCATTCCTTACCTGTCGGTAGCTGGATGTGAAGGCTCCCAGATAAGCCACAATGCCTGATGAGATGAGGATATCGCCTGTCAAATTGATATACTGCTTTCCGAGTTCCAAAGCTGTCTGGCTCCAGCGGGTTTTCTCACCTCCAAGGCCACCAAGTAATTTTTCCGCTCGGTCCAGCTTTTTGCTGCACAGGTCAACCTTAAAATCAAAACATAAACTTTAGGCAAAATACTTTGCAGCTATTGTTACCACAGATTTTGCTTTTAATGCTTCTGAGAGCAAGCACAGATGCATCGATTTTGCCAGGCTATATTATTATTTCTCAATAAAATAAATGGCCTTTGGATTGGAAGCTGCAATGCCTTAAGGGGGAAAAGCGGGGAAGGAAACATGCGTGACAGATTGTCATGGCTGAATTCAGCAAGGTCTATGGCATTTCCATTCTTCTTTCCTTCAAATAAATTATTGCCTTCCGCCTGAAATGTGAAATTGATAATGGATTTATATGCGATACAGAAAACAGTAGCATCTGAAAAAGCAATGCATAGCTCACGAAAGCATTGTGCTGACTTGCGAAGGTCACTTTCAGAAGAATGCGGGCCATGAGCTAAACGCAGGCTGAATTTTCTATTGGCTTCTCAAATATGTCTGCCAATATTGGAGATTTTGGAAATGCCACACAGGGCTGCAAATTCACACAGGGACCAACATTGTCTGCTGGCTGTGAATCTATGCTGCAAACATTCTTGGCTAATGAGAAAGGGAGGAAGAAAAGGAATCTGGGAGAGACCTGGACCTAGGGACTCCTCCTTCTCCCTTGTTTCTTCTTTTAAACTCGCCAGATTTGGTAGGAAAAATTCAGGCATACAGGCAGAAGCTGTACTTCTGCCACACTAAAGGCCAACACACAAAGAAGTCGTAGTTGCATGCTACAAGAGAGACTCCCTTGGGTTCATTTTCTCTTCACCTTTATTCCATTTCCAAGCACAATTCAAAGTGCTGGTGCTGACCTTGAAAGCCGTAAACGGCCTTGACCCAGAAGGAGCATCTCCACCGCCATCGTTCAGCCTGGACACTGAGGTCCAGCTCTGAGGGCCTTCTGGCGGTTCCCTCCCTGCAAGAAGTGAGGTTACAGGGAACCAGGCAGAGGGCCTTCTTGGTAGTGGCACCTGCACTGTGGAACGCCCTCCCATCAGATGTCAAGGAAATAAACAACTACAGTGGTACCTCTGGTTAGGTACTTAATTCGTTCCGGAGGTCCGTTCTTAACCTGAAACTGTTCTTAACCTGAAGCACCACTTTAGCTAATGGGGCCTCCCTCTGCTGCCGCACCGCTGCCACACGATTTCTGTTCTCATCCTGAAGCAAAGTTCTTAACCCGAGGTACTATTTCTGGGTTAGTGGAGTCTGTAACCTGAACCGTATGTAACCTGAGGTACCACTGTATTTGGCTTTTAGAAGGCAGGGAAGTTTTTAATGTTTGATGCTTTATCGTGTTTTTAATATTCTGTTGGGAGCTGTCCAGAGTGGCTGGGGAAACCCAGCTGGATGGGTGGGGTATAAAAAATAAATTATTATTATTATTATTATTATTATTATTATTATTATTATTATTATTATTATGCTTCCATGTTCCAACAAAAGGCGTATCTCTGCATTGCAGGGGGTTCCAACCAAACAATTATTTGATTCTGTGTTCCACGCCAAAAACCTGCGTCTTTCTGCTTTGCCTTGTGTTCCTGGGTGACAAGAGCCTTACTAGACAGATGAGACCAAGGGTCAATCTAATCCAGACCATAAATTCAAAGCACTAGGATACTACTGCAACAATCATGGCTTCGCCTAAAAAATCCTAGCAGCTGTACTTTGTTCAGGGTGCCGAGAGTTGTCAGGAGACCTCTATTCATTTCACAGAGCTAGAGTTCCCTGGGAGGGTTGACTGCCAGACTGTCAGCCAGCACTATAGGAGGGAGGATGGAAAGGGATGGAGAACGAAGACCAACAGCAAGAGGAAAGAGGCAGGAACAGGAGAGCGAAGTGTGGAAAGGTGGAAGCCAGTGTGACTGTGGGAGGAGGAGGAGAATGCTATTAAGAGAGAAAAGGAACCAGAAACTGGAGGGGAGGGGGAGAGAGAGAGAGAGAGAGAGAGAAAAGAAAGAGGGCAAATGGAGGAGGATCAGAAAGGGAGCAAAACAACTTACCAAGGACCCCTTTGGGGAAGCATGTCTAATGCTGGCAGGCTCTATGGATCCCTTCTCCTCAGGTATTCAGGGGGATCAGCTAGACCTGTGCAGAAGAGGAGCTGTCCATTGCACACAGACCCTCTCTGACAAGAGACCGAGTTCACATACGGCTTGGAACTGACATCACTGTTACCTAGCATGGCAGCAAATCCAGAGATCTAGGGAGCTCATTAAAGCCCGTGGCCTAAATTTGCCTTCTCTTTAAAGGTAAAGGTAAAGGGACCCCTGACCATTAGGTCCAGTCGTGGCCAACTCTGGGGTTGTGGTGCTCATTTCGCTTTACTGGCCGAGGGAGCCGGCATACGGCTTCCGGGTCATGTGGCCAGCATGACTAAGCCGCTTCTGGTGAACCAGAGCAGCGCACATAAATGCCGTTTACCTTCCCGCCACCTATTTATCTACTTGCACTTTGACGTGCTTTCGAACTGCTAGGTTGGCAGGAGCAGGGACAGAGCAAAGGAAGCTCACCCCATTGCGTGGATTCGAACCGCCGACCTTCTGATCGGCAAGTCCTAGGCTCTGTGGTTTAGACCACAGCGTAGCATTAACTAAAAGGCAATACTCACCGGCCAACAGGCACGGGATAAGACAGTTCAGAAACTTCAGCTAGTGCAGAGTTCAGCGCCCAGGTCGTTCACCGGAGCAAGGTGGTTTGAGTATATTACACTGATCCTGGCCCAGCCGCACTGGCTACCAATTAGTTTCTGGGCCCAATTCAAAGTGCTGGTTTTGACCTATAAAGCCTTAAACGGCTCAGGAGCACAATACCTCAAGGACTGCCTCTTTCCATATGAACCTCCCCAGACCCTGAGATCATCTTCTGAGGCCCTCCTTCATGTGCCTCCTCCTTGAGAGGTTTAGAGGGTGGCAACAAGAGAACGGGCCTTCTCTGCAGTGGCTCCCCATCTGTGGAATGCTCTCCCCAGGGAAGTTTGCCTGGCACCTTCATTATACAACTTTAGGCGCCAGGCAAAAATGTTCCTTTTTAACCAGGCCTTTGGTTGATCTTATTGACATCCAGCACCCTTTTAGAATGTGGCTTTTGGGGGCGGGGTGAGGTATTGGGTTACTGCTTTTGGTTTGATTTTATATATTGTGGTCTTGCTGTGAACCGCCCTGAAACCTCTGGGTATAGGGCGGTGTATAAGTTGGATAAATAAATAAATCAATAATCCCAGCACGGAGTCTTCCATAAACCAGGCATCCCCAAACTCGGGCCTCCAGCTGTTTTGGGACTACAATTCCCATCATCCATGACCACTGGTCCTGTTAGCTAGGGATGATGGGAGTTGTAGTTCCAAAACAGCTGGAGGGCAGAGTTTGGGGATGCCTGCATAAAGTGTCTCTTGATGCAACTGACTCTGGAGGCTGCCAGGAAGAAGATGGCAAAAGGAAAACCGTCTTCTGCCAGAGCTTCTCAGGATCAAAGTCTTTGAATTTTTAAATGGTGCATCTGATTGCCGGCTGCCTGAGAGCCCTACTGAAGGGCAGGACAAAGACACCCTAAATAAATAACACAAACCTATGAGCCGACTCCATGTTACTTACCTGGTTCTCTAGGTCTGCTTTCTCCTGCTTCTTTTGTTCCAGTGTCTTTTGAAGTTTCGCGAGCTTGTCCTGAACTTCCTTCAGGGCTGCTTGTTTCTTTCTCAAACCATCCATAGCAATCTTCAGTTCCCCTTCTGCTGCGCTCAGCTTTATCTTCTTAGGGGCAACGACTTTGGCCACTCTGATGAAATGGTAACATGTCACAGAGACCGTTTTTATGCATCCACATGCAAACAAAACACAATTTATGCTCCACTTCTGCATCAAGACTCCCCCCCCGCCCCGCCACACGCATGGCAATTTCTGAGGTATTAGTTTTTGTACTTCCTTCTCCCTAAAACACGTGTTTTTGTATGCACTCAAACTTTAAAATACTATTTAATGCATTTTATACCGCAAAATATGGAGAAGTGCGAAAACAGAAAAGTTGGCTTACTAAAAGATGCTGACTGAACAAAATCCTTGAACATCCCAACTAATTTCTGAGACTGTCTGTTCCACTGTCCAGCAGCTATATTATTATTAATTAAATTTGTGTACCGCCCTATACCCGCAGGTCTCAGGGAGGTTCACAACATAAAACCACAATAAAAGGTAAAGGGACCCCTGACCATTAGGTCCAGTCGTGACCGACTCTGGGGTTGTGGCGCTCATCTCGCTTTATTGGCCGAGGGAGCCGGCGTACAGCTTCCGGGTCATGTGGCCAGCATGACTAAGCCTCGCTGAAGCGCCCGGAGCCTCCGCCTCTTCCCTGCTGGAGGAGCTACCCTCCAGCTGCTGCCCGCCTCCTCCAGCCCCGCAAAGCTGCCAGCAGCGCCGTAAAAAGGTCAGCAACTCTGGGAAATGGGGGGGATGGACACGGGATATACTTAAGACGGCCCTGATTATTATTAATAATAACAAATAATAATAATAATAATACAGCCATACCTCGGAAGTTCAACGGAATCTGTTCCAGAAGTCCATTCGACTTCCAAAATGTTCAGAAACCAAAGCATGGCTTCCGATTGGCTTCAGGAAGCCAATCGGAAGCCGCAGAAGCCCCATCGGACATTCTGCTTACAAAAGTAGTTTGCATACCAGAACACTCACTTCCGGGTTTGCGGCGTTCAGGAGACAAACCGTTCGAGAACTAAGCTGTTAGAAAACCAAGGTACGACTGTAATAATAATAATAATAACAATAATAATAGGGTGGCAGTTTGCTCCTGAAACTTTCTATGCCTTGGTGAAGAAGAAGCAAGAAAAAGAAATATCTAGCAAGACAAAATCCTTCATTCACATCTAAACAGGCCATGCAAAGCTCTCTTACAATAACGACTTTAATATGGGCCCTGAAGTTCTTCCAAACTGCCTTTGACTGATATTTTAGTGCTGTGTATCTTAACATTTTATGCCGTGCTTTGATATCCTCTCAAGACCACCACAAAACACACTGCTTTAACTGCTGCTGTTGTAATATTTGTAGATGCTTCCGTGTTTTATAGATTGTGGTTTTATGGGTTTGCGACACGTTATTGGG
>JAXCMG010000075.1:314864-369864 GCA_034642415.1 Podarcis siculus | reverse complement strand
GGCTCTGTGGGTTAACCCAGAGCGCCACCTGCGTCCCAATATTTTTATTAGCCTGCTATCAATACAGGACTATGCTCATCATTTGGGAAGCATCAACACCTTAAGACAGGCATAGGCAAATTCGGCCCTCCAGATGTTTTGAGACTACAATTCCCATCATCCCTGACCACTGGTTCTGTTAGCTAGAGATGATGGGAGTTGTAGTCCCAAAACAACTGGAGGGCTGAGTTTGCCTATGCCTGCCTTAAGAGAAGAAAGGAAAGGGTCAAAACTCTTAGGTTTGTTTGTTTATTAATTACAAAAGCTTCTTTGCCTGGTCATCTACAGGAAATCCTTACTCATGAAGGGTGACCAAGCGAGAAAAAATGCACACCTGGTCTAACACCCTACATGCCAATAATAATAATAATCTATTTATACCCTGCCCATCTGGCTGGGTTTCCCCAGCCACTCTGTGCGGCTCCCAAGATAATTTTTAAAAACAAGATAAAACATCAAACATTTAAAACTTCCCTAAACAAGGCTGCCTTCAGATGTCTTTTAAAGTCAGATAGTTGTCTATTTCCTTGACATCTGATGGGAGGCGTTCCACAGGGCAGGCGCCACTACCGAGAAGGCCCTCTGCCTGGTTCCCTGTAACTTGGCTTCTCGCAGTGAGGGAACCACCAGAAAGCCCTCAGTGCTGGACCTCAGTGTCTGGGCTGAACGATGGGGGTGGAGACGCTATACGTTATATGTCCAAGTAGGGAATAATGAGAACAACCCCCCTTTTGTGCATGCTATACTCAGTCTGTGATAAGGGGCTGGAAGCGCAGGCAGGGGCTGGGAGCGGGGAATGCAAGGCTATTTCTCACATCAAATTTTTATATTAATAATACTTACGCCCTATTCTTTTCCAACAGAGATTTGAATGTGGAAATCAACTCCAGGTATGAAGTAGGTGTTACATAGTTGTGTCTCTGGAGTTCGTTAAAGAATGATTCGGACAAAATAATGGTGGTAGTATGAAATTTTTGACACATATCGATGCAGCCATCTCGGGTTTCCTCTGACATTTCGATATCTTCTAGGGAGCGAGTGGCAACAGCCTGCAACGCGTCCGAAGGCCACGACTAAATTTAAGGAAGAGGAGCAAATAATTTACTCTTATCATGGAAAGCGTGTTCTCCAATAAATGAGAGCACGTGTTGCGGTGTGGGCCACCAGGCCAGGCCTCTTGTTGCCAGGCAGGTTAATAGTTGTTGCCTGGCATCATGATTGGGTAACCGGGTTGCTGGGGCAAATTGTATGTTGCAAATTGGGTGGGTGGGACCATAGTCTTTATATATTGGTGCACTCTAGTTTCTCTTTCTCTTTGCAGAGTGCATCGGATCACCCGCCCGCCCGCCCGCCCTCTTTCCGGTTGACTTTGCTTTGCCTGTCATGGGGTCGTCTGCTTTGGAGCGGGGGCCTAGTAGGAATTTTGCCATTTGGTGATTGGCTGTGCCATTTGGTTTTTGTCTACTACTCAGCAATTCATCACAACTTGTAAGGCTGCGGTTAGGCATTGGTTATAATATGCTGGTGGTGGAGGGGTCAGCCGGTGCCTGCCCCTCCTATTGCGCTGAAGGGAATTCCGTTAAAGGAATCCTGGGGCTTGCCACGATTTCGTCCAATCCCTGTTATGGGACCAGGGCCGCCCAATCCCTGTTATGGGAATCCTTGTTATAGGACCGGGCAGGCAAGCTTTCGGGGAGCTGCTGGGGTGAGCGGCGTGGGTCCGACGCTTAGCTCAAGTGACCCCCCAGTTTGACTTTCTCTTCTACTGGCTACTGATCGGACCTCGGGATGTCAGTTCTGTCCCAGGCGGGGGGACAGATAGTCATAACCAATGTCTAAACAACCACTCACTGATTTTGTATTTTAATAAAGTTGTGGCCAAAATAGTGCCCAAAAACCAGAACAAAAATTACGTGTTATGTGTGAAGTTATTTGAGGGGTGGCCTGGGGACCTACACACGCAAACAAGATATTGCATAAAGAATGCTTCCGCTGCGGTGTTTTGTTAGCCCCAAAATGGAAAACGAGCGATATCCCAACTAAGGAAGAACAGCATTAGATAGTTACAATAGAATGGTCTCAGGGGTATGGGGTGCACATTTTTAATGTTTATTTATTTATTATTATTAATTTGTCAAAAAACAAAATGAATTGGGTGGAAGAGTGTATTGACAATGCAATTAACAAAAATTCTATACATTGTGGAATTAATAATGTGAATTTTGTAGGTCATGGAATTTAGCTACAGCAGACAGTGGGAAGAATAATGCAGTTAAAAAAACAAAACCATTTTTAATTGTTTCTAAACAAATACAACAACCATTAAACATTTACCCAGCAGTACATCTAATGGTTTCTGTTTTATCCAGTTTCTCTAGACATACATTTACACATTCAACATTCAAACATATTGCTTAATATAACCCTTCCACTGAGATGGAATATGCGCAGCTTGCGGACTTAACATATAGAATAAGAAAACAAGAAGAATGTACGTTTAAAGAAGATTGGAAAATGTCTATTGAATATATGGGGGGAAATTGTATACTCCTGTAAACCCTGGCAGCATTAAGATAAATTCAACAGTGTAAACAAGTTTTGATGGCTGTATTAATGGTTTAGTTTATGTAAAATGTGCTGGGATTTATGATATGCAAAATGAACCATGGAAAGAGAAGAAGGGAAGTCATTGATATCTTAAGGATGTAAAATGAATATTTAAAATTGTAAAACAGAAAACTCAATAAAAATTATATACAAAAGAGAGAGAGAGAGAGAGAGAGAGAGAGAGTGGTTCCTCAGTCCCGCACTAGACAAGACTAGGCAAAGCCTGGTATTTTGAATACAAGGGCAGGGACTAACAATTTAACCAGTAGCTTGATAGCATATATATATGTGCGCTTCCTGGTCATATCTACTAAACTGGGAGGAAACATGACACACTAAGTTCCTATGACAGTATTGACAATATGCCTTCAAGTAGTGACAGCTGAAAGTATTCTGCAGGGATTCTGTTACATACACCAGAGGGACAGTCCAACACAATATTATGCACACTTAAACCTATAGAAATTAATAAGTTTAAGGATCAAGGTAATCATAATGTCGGTGTTGTGTCTCTGGAGCCACAAGCCCCTTTTTCTTGCTCAGAAACAACTGCGGAGGGGCCTGAATTGGTTGGTGCCATGACACAGAGGGAGGGGTTTCTAGGCCTCAGCTTTTGCACCATGGCCCTAATCCAAATCACACACACATATACACACCCCAAAAACTATTAAAAAGGTAAAGGGACCCCTGACCATTAGGTCCAGTCGTGACCGACTCTGGGGTTGCGGCGCTCATCTCGCTTTATTGGCCAAGGGAGCCGGTGTACAGCTTCCGGGTCATGTGGCCAGCATGACTAAGCCGCTTCTGGCGAACCAGAGCAGCACACGGAAACGCCATTTACCTTCCCACTGGAGCGGTACCTATTTATCTACTTGCACTTTGACATGCTTTCGAACTGCTAGGTTGGCAGGAGTAGGGACCAAGCAACGGGAGCTCACCCCATTGCGGGGATTCGAACCTTCTGATCAGCAAGTCCTAGGCTCTGTGGTTTAACCCACAGCACCACCCACGTCCCACCAAAAACTATTAGCCACAAGCTAAAGTCAGAATAAATGTTTTCCCTTCTGAAAAGGGGAAGATGGGTGGATGTCCCATACTAAGATAGGCTGTGCCCATGCTCGCAGGATATTGAATGTATGGAACACAGTTTATTGCATTGCAATCTGCAAGAAGAAGAAGAGGAGGAGGAGGAGAAGGAGTTTGGACTTGATACCCCGCCTTTCACTCCCCTTAAGGAGTCTCAAAGCAGCTAACAATCTCCTTTCCCTTCCTCTCCCACAACACTCTGTGAGGTGAGTGGGGCTGAGAGACTTCAGAGAAGTGTGACTAGCCCAAGGTCACCCAGCAGCTGCATGTGGAGGAGCGGAGAAGTGAACCTGGTTCCCCAGATTACGAGTCCAGCGCTCTTAACCACTACACCACACTGGCTCTAAACAGGTTAGACAGCATCTGATCAATCCAGTACTAACAGAACAACCTGGAATTGTTGACTTTTTTCATGTCAAGGTTCTCCTTGAGGTAAATTGTAGCAAAATTCCTCTCAGAGGCAGTATAAGTCAGAAATCAGTATGTACAGGCTAAAGCTCCTCTGATGGCTAGCAAGGCTGATTCTACACCTTAAGAACTGTTGATTATTATTTATTGTTGTTGTACTGTGTGTTTTGGGTCTATACACCGCAATAAAGCTGTGTGTGTATTGGCCACAAGCAAGGAAGCCTACAGGCTTAAGGGGTTAAGAATCACATGGTACTACAGAAATAAAATGGCACCATCTTCCATTTGTCACATGCAGCACTGTTTCAATTCTGCTGCAGTTCATCTTCCACTAAAAACTATTCTCAGTGGAAGGGTTATATTAAGCAATATGTTTGAATGTTGAATGTGTAAATGTATGTCTAGAGAAATTAGATAAAACAGAAAACATTAGATGTACTGCTGGGTAAATGTTTAATGGTTGTTGTATTTGTTTAGAAACAATTAAGAATGGTTTTGGTTTTTTAACTGCATTATTCTTCCCACTGTCTGCTATAGCTAAATTCCATGACCTACAAAATTCACATTATTAATTCCACAATGTATAGAATTTTTGTTAATTGCATTGTCAATACACTCTTCCACCCAATTCATTTTGTTTTTTGACACATTAATAATAATAAATAAATAAACATAAAAAATGTGCACCCCACACCCCTGAGACCATTCTATTGTAACTATCCAACCTCCCAAAATTTCAACACCTCTTGCAATGGTTTGACCCCTTTTCATTTTAACAGTACAAATTCTACAAATACAAATTCATTTCAGTGTAGAGAGAATGTAATGTAAATGGGTGGTCTGTGTGTGTGTTGAGGACAGCTATGTATTGTTTGCAGGCCGAAAGCAACGGCAACAGTGAATTCTGATCATGGTTGTTGGAAAGATGCCCATTCCATATATGGGGGCGAATAAGCAAACATCCAGATTTCCATTCCCATTTCTGTTTTCATAGGAAATCTCCAACATCCCTACGTTCAGAATGCATCCAGGGGACTACAGGTTTGCCTATTCCTCCATCAAAAATTACTGCTCGTAGCAAACTATCACAGCAAGCGGAATTCCAGGCTCAAACATTGTCAAGTTAAAAAGAAACGTTAAAGAGATGCTGCTTCTCACGATGTACTCAGGATGAAGCTTGCATCACAGAATGTGCATATTCCAAAAGGCCCCTACCTGAAACCAATCAATAGTGCAGCAGTTAACAAGCGCGGGAAACTTTCTAAGACGATTACGGAATGCATCTCCAATGGGACTCATGGCCAAGACAACATGCAACTGGTCTCGGCAGCGGTCAATGAACATGTTGAAAAGGGCAATGGGGCTCCCGTCCGTCTGCTTTGTTCTATCACGCTGGCGGTCTATCTGACGCATCTTTTCACAAATCTCCTGCTTCTCGTCGACCGCAAAGAGGTTTGGTACCTCTCCGGCATTCAGCAAGTTGTTGATGTCTTCCAAGAACGACTCCCTTTTTATCTGGCTATCGGTGAACAGGAAAACCCCTTGCATCTCTCCTTCGGTAGATCTCCTTAGGATGACTTTTAGGTCCTCATGCCATTCATTGGTCCCGTAACTCTTGGATATTTCAACCTGGAAAGGCGTGTAGTCTGACATATATGCAGCCAAACGGGTCAGGGACTGCCGCCCACTTCCTCCGACACCAACCAGAAGCGCGTGGCTACGAGGCTGCTTTAGAATACGGGAAATTCTGCAAACGTGTTCTATGGCAAATCGGAATAAGACCAGCTGCATGGGTTTCTTGCTCATCTGGTTGTATTCGTCCAAATGGCCCTCTACAACCACCCTCAAATGGTCCACATCCAAGACCTCTCTGTAGTTTGTATCATCCCTTTTAGGATCATGGAAATCGCAGAACATCAGGCTTCGCAAATCATCTTCACCCACCAAACCATCGCCATCAAAGTCCAATCTCTCGAAAAGATCGTCAAACTCTTCTTCGAATTGGCTTTTCACTACTTGTTGGATGCAGCCAATGAGCCAGGATCGATCCGCTTTATCTACTAAGCGATCGTAATACACCCGAAGGACCTGCACGACAAATGGCACTATGGTTGATCTAATGGAGGCAATTCCAGTCACAAACATGAAAATGGAATGGGAATTCCCTCAGGTACAATATGCAATTAGAATTAATATTGTAAAGGAGTGTAGGAAGAACTTAACACTAGGGCTTAAGTGAATACTACGTTTCATATGGTAAAAAATATATATTCATTTTTCTATCAACAAAACATTTACTGGTTGGCAGGATGGGGACAATAATTAAGATCTACACATTAAAAGTTCCACAGGGGAAATGCAAGTTCAGTTAACTTCAAACCAGTAAATAAACTCTTCATTTATACCTTACGCACTTGTCATTTATTTAGCAAAAGCCAGAAATTAATCTTTGTATTGCACTCAAAGGTGGAATAGAGCAATACTGAAATATGGATACACAAGTTTTATCAAATACCAAAGAAAGGTTTATCTACTGAGATTTTCACCCCATCCATCCTAAAGGGCTGAGGTGGGTAACTATTTAAAGCAATGTCACCCACTTGAAAATACAGTTAGATGCACCCACATCTCTGTTGACTTGCTTGAAAGCTAATCCTCCAAAAAAAGAAATCTTCCGAAAGCAGCTCAGGCTTGACTCCATTACGCCTTTTGTGTATCTTGTGGTGAGCAACAATGTATGGCTTTAACAAAATTTCTAATACTAAGTAACTGAAAGAACAGCCATGTTCTAAATCAGGCTTCCTCAACCTCGGCCCTCCAGATGTTTTGGGCCTACAACTCCCATGATCCCTAGCTAACAGGTGCAGTGGTCAGGGATGCTGGGAATTGTAGTCTCAAAACATCTGGAGGGCCGAGGTTGAGGAAGCCTGTTCTAAATCAAATAGTTTAACTGCCTCACAAGAAAATACTTTTTCATCATATCAAGACAAAAGCCTTCAGTTATGGACTAATGACAACAAAAAGTTTACCTCATGAACCCAAAGGCGTTTTATTGTCCCTGTAGATGCTGTCGTTTCGGGTCTCGACAGGCAAACACCTTGGATGACCCGAGAGAAATCACGCAAGTTGAACAAATAGTGTGATTTGGTTGGAGTCGGGAGCAGATTCTCCATAGCCTCTTTATATACTGTCATGGTGCCGTTTACAATCTGTGCTGTCAGCTCAACATATTCTGGAGGGAAGCTATAACTGTTGGTTTAAATGTAAAACGCAAGGAATAAAATGACTTCTACAATGCTACCGAGCAAAACATAAACTTTAATGCACTTTCCTGCACTTGCTAAACTCCTTGGGCTGCCAATCAGGGATGGCTATAACAGCCGTAAATATACGTCCGAGGTTGCTAAAGATATATGCGGTAGTGAAGCTGTTTGCCAGTGGGAACCACCAGGCGCCATTAAGGAATTATTAAGACGGGAGTGGAAGTCCTGCTCCTACCACTAATTGTCAGGAGATGATGGTGGAGGGATGTGGGTGGCACTGTAGTCTAAACCACCGAGCCTAGGGCTTGCTGATCAAAAGGTCGGCGGTTCGAATCCCTGTGACCGAGTGAGCTCCCGTTGCTCGGTCCCAGCTCCTGCCAACCTAGCAGTTCAAAAGCACGCCAAAAAGTGCAAGTAGATTAATAGGTACTGCTCCGGCGGGAATATAAATGGCATTTCCGTGCATTGCTCTGGTTTCGCCAGAAACGGCTTAGTCATGCTGGCCACATCACCCAGAAAAACTGCCTGCGGAGCGGACAAACGCCGGCTCCCTCGGCCTGTAAAGCGAGATGAGCGCCGCAACCCCAGAGTCATCCGTGACTGGACTTAACTGTCAGGGGTCCCTTTACCTTTTAATGGTGGAGGCAAAGGAGCACTTTTCTTCTGCTTTTGAGATAAGTCAAATAATAAATACGTAAACATTGAACATATTTTAGAACATGTGTGTAAGAATCCAAAATGGTTTCATTGTTCCATGGGCTTTACCTTACTAAAGGAACACTTACTAAATGAGCAAAAGGCCAAAGTGTTCAAAATATCTGAAAAATAAGGTTATACAAGGATGTTCTTAGCAGACCATCAATATCCATATTTACATTATACTGTATGCTTAGTAATCCACAATATTTCAACTTCACTTACCATATACTGAGGTGCCAATCAACTATTCTGGAGAAAATTGTATACATTGACGCATCATCAAACTCATTGATGGTAACCGTATTAAAATGTCGCAAATACCGAGGAGTAATTGGGTTTCGACCTCCACCTGCAAATAGAAAGCACAATCATAATAATAAAAAAGGAACTACAATGAACTGCAAATTCAACAATGGAAACGCTTTTAGTAGCCAATTTGGATCAGCTTCTGCTAACCATTACGGTAAGTGAAAAACAGGTTTTCATCAAGGACAAACTCTATGTCCCAGATGCATATTTTCTATAGTGGCAAAATCCATTTTATTTGCAAGTAGGGAGAGTGTTGAGGGACGCGGGTGGTGCTGTGGGTTAAACCACAGAGCCTAGGGCTTGCTGATCGGAAGGTCAGCAGTTTGAATCCCTGCGACGAGGTAAGCTCCCGTTGTTTGGTCCCTGCTCCTGCCAACCTAGCAGTTCGAAAACATGAAATGCAAGTAGATAAATAGGTAGTCAAATACAACATTCCTTGTTTTCCTGGAGTGTACATGCAAGGGGATGTTTGGTCTAGCCAGTCAAAACTTCCTGTTTCCTTGGACTTCCGGGTTGGCGCCATCGCCGAATGGCAGACTCCCTCCGAGCTCCGGAGGGAGTCTGCTCGGCAGGGGCTGGGTCCTACCGCACCGGCGATGCGGGGACCCTTAAAAACCACGGCCACAGAGGCCGTGGACATGGAGACTCGGCTGGCACCGCTAGCGCCCTCCCGACTCGTGAAGGAGCCTTTTTAAAGGCTACGGATCGGGTGCCGGGGAGAAGCGTGGTGCTTTGAGTCCTCTGCTATCCCTGCCGAGCGAAGCCGCATGCCATCCGGCGGAGAGCGCTGACTTCTTCCATTGAGAATTCGGACTTTTAACAACAACCCGTGAGTAATTTGGAAACCGGGTTTAAAAGGAGAAAAAAAGAAATTTTTTTTCGGATTGGACACGAGCGGGGGGGATCCAAAAAGGAAGTCAGTCCCCCTCCCTACTGTAAACCTTCCAAAACAAGGATTGGGAAGCCAAGGTCCAAAGAGAATTGCATTGCTGATAAAAACTAAGAATTCCATGATGGGAAATTACAAGAACTGTGCTGGAGGAAGAATTGAGGGAGAAGGAAAACGTAACACCCCCCCCCTGGGAACTGGGGTGATTGAGGAGAGAGCCTGGTGAAAAGAGACGGAGATTTTGACAGCTGTCAAAGTAGCTGTCAAAGTCGGAACTTAAAGAGGATTTTATTATGCGGACTTTGCTGGTTAAATTTGTTACAATTTGTTACAACCCGTTAAAGCTTGGATACAAAATGGCGAAAACAAGGAGAACAATCGGACTTTTGGACTAGAGAAAACAAAGTTACAACAATCCCCCTGGAGGAGTTTCGGGACATTACAAAGATGGTCGTAAGTGGAAAAATACCATTGGAATTTTACAGGACTGGTTATCTTCTGGGAAAGCTGCAAAACGGAAACAATATTTTGTCTACAGGGTGTTCAGCTAGACAATAGAATTTTCTATTGAAGAAAGGAAGGGACTGAACGCAAGTTTTGTTCCTGAATAATAATAATCCCTGCAGAGATACTAAATTTCTGAATTAGAACGTTTTAGCAGCGGAACAAGAGGAAACTGGACTACAACTTGGAAAGAACAACGGGGGGAGCTCTATTAAAGAATCGAAGTTAAATGTTTTAAAAATAATTTTAAAAATAACTATAAAAAGAAAAAGCCAGCAAGGAGTTGGGGGAAAAATGTGATGTATGGATTTTAAGAATTCCAGGCAGACAATACGGATTGGCGGTCAGGGGGGAATTAAACCGGGGACGGGGGGGGGGGGGGAGAACTAGAATCCAAAGGCTTGTTAACTTTTTTCTGAATTGGTTTTCTTTCATCTATTATATTTTCTATTTCTTATTTCTTATTTTTCTACTGTGTGGGGTGTCTTTATCATTAAAAAAAAGGGAAATTGTGGAATGGAAATGGGGTGGGCCCTGGGGAAAGAACTTTTGTCTTTTATTAAGGGTATGGATGAAGATTGTATAATTTTAAATTTAAATTGGAATAATGGTTTAAACAAATTAAGTTTTAATTAGAACTGAGAGCTTGTGGAGCCAACAATATGAAAGGGGAATATGGTAGGGGTGGGGAAAGGGGGGAGTCCCGGAAAGTGGGTGTACGAAAATAAGGCTTTGAACGTACTTTAATCTTTACTTTCTGTATTTCTGAAAATCTTAATAAATATTATTCTTTTTTTAAAAAAACTTCCTGTTTCCTCCAAGGCTGGAGCATCCTTCCTTTGCATGTGACTAGAGGTGGGCGTGACCTTACCTGTCCAGGTAACAAAAGGACAAATCATGTAGCACTCTCTCTCTCTTTCGACTTCCTTCTTCGTTGGACCAGCTTTTTAGCTAGGGACTGCTATGCTAGCTTTCAGATGGCATAAGCACTGGGATTATTCCCCCCTATGGGGTGGATCCACATGTACATATTTGTAACTAAGTCTGCCTTCAGGTATCCAACTATGAACTGATATGAGTAAACTTCTTTTATTGACTTTAAATAAGATTGCCGTGTCTTTATTCATTTAAGAGGGCTCCTGCCAACCTAGCAGTTTGAAACCACGTCAAAAGTGCAAGTAGATAAATAGGTACCGCTCCAGCGGGAAGGTAAACGGTGTTTCTGTGCGCTGCTCTGGTTTTGCCAGAAGCGGCTTAATCATGCTGGCTACATGACCCAGAAGCTGTACACCGGCTCCCTTGGCCAGTAAAGCGAGATGAGCATCGCAACCCCAGAGTCATCTGCGACTGGACCTAATGGTCAGGGGTCCCTTTACCTTTAGGGAGAGCGTCAGAATCCTTCAGCAGACTGGGTGACAATGTTAAAGGCACAGAAGCCCTCTCCCAAGACCCGCTGCAAGAATAAACAAGCACTACAGGTGTCTTCGACCATTTACAATGGCACAGCTGGTAGATAAAGTCATGCTAATACATCAGACTGGTTGTAAGTAGCAGATGAGATGGAGCAAGATCCAAAAGTATAATTCTGGATTTGCGTCAATCAAATGGAAACAAGGGTGTGCGGTCTGTTTGTAACAGAAAAAGCAAAGTGGGGACCATTCTTTTAGATATATATGAGATTGAGTGGGGGGAGGGAAGCTCGGTTAATTTCATTGTACATAGACTGTACATTGACAAGAAAGGTGTTGTTGTTGTTATTTACATATATTATTAAATTTTGTTTTACAATTTAGAATACTCATTTAAGGTAAAGGGTAAAGGGACCCCTGACCATTAGGTCCAGTCATGACCGACTCTGGGGTTGCGGCGCTCATCTCGCTCTATAGGCAGAGGGAGCTGGTGTACAGCTTCTGGGTCATGTGGTGAGCATGACTAAGCCGCTTCTGGCGAACCAGAGCAACGCACGGAAATGCTGTTTACCTTCGCGGCAGAGTGGTACCTATTGATCTACTTGCACTTTGACGTGCTTTCGAACTGCTAGGTTGGCAGGAGCAGGGACCGAGCAACGGGAGCTCACCCCGTAGCGGGGATTCAAACCGCCGACCTTCTGATCGGCAAGTCCTAGGCTCTGTGGTTTAACCCACAGCGCCACCCGCGTCCCTTAGAATACTCATTTAGACAACCTTAAAATATCAAGGACTTCCCTTCTTCTCTTTCCATGGTTCATTTTGCATATAATAAATCCCTGCATATTTTACATAAACTAAACCATTCAATATTCCATTATTACTTCCATCAAAACTTATTCACACTGTTGAATTTATCTTAATGCTGCCAACGTTTTCAAGTGTACATAATTCCCCCCCCCCCATATATTCAATAAACATTTTCTAACCTTCTTTTAACAAATGTCCTCCTTGTTCTCTTATGTTAGGTCTGCAAGCTGCGCATATTCCACCAGTTTAAGTTGCCATTCCTCTTTGGTTGGGACCTTGCTCATTTTCCATTTTGGGGCGCCATAGTGGCATACATAAATAACCTTTTTTGAGACCTCGGAATTTCCATCTTAATTGAAGTGGGGACCATTCTTGATCTGATGGCAGCAAATCCATGGGTTTAGATTTACTCAAACCCTGTGGTCCAGAATTGCCTCAAGGCAAACCCAACATCCAACATTAGTCAGAAGGAATGGGAGGAGCTTGCCCAGTTTCTTCATTGGGGATGTGTCAAGGGCCTTTTGTCAACGCTACTATAAAAAGGAAGTCACTCCCTCGTTTGTCTGCAAACACACTTGATCAGTGAAGATACTAGCACCCTCTGCGTTCAGAACTGCATTCCTATACAGTGGTACCTCGGGTTACATTCGCTTCAGGTTGCATACACTTCAGGTTACAGACTCCGCTAACCCAGAAACAGTGCTTCAGGTTAAGAACTTTGCTTCAGGATGAGAACAGAAATCGTGCTGCAGTAGCGTGGCGGCAGCAGGAGGCCCCATTAACTAAAGTGGTGCTTCAGGTTAAGAACAGTTTCAGGTTAAG
Organism: Podarcis siculus; assembly: GCA_034642415.1. Classification (NCBI taxonomy): domain Eukaryota; kingdom Metazoa; phylum Chordata; class Lepidosauria; order Squamata; family Lacertidae; genus Podarcis; species Podarcis siculus. The sequence continues at coordinate 357,022 of JAXCMG010000075.1, read as the reverse complement.
AACGGACCTCCGGAACGAATTAAGTACTTAACCCGAGGTACCACTGTATAATGAACTGAAAAGGATGTTCAAAATAACTTTTATTTAAAAAACCCGGAAGCTTTTCTTTTGGGAATTATAGGGACATAACTACCTAAATTGTATACAAATTCATTTATGTATGCTACTACAGCAGCAAGAATTTACTCGCCCAAAAATGGAAAGAAGAAGTCCCAGTAAAGGATGAATGGATACAAAAACTTACGGAATATGCAGAAATGGCGAAACTTACCGGAAGAATAAAAAATCAAGTTAACAAACTTTTTGTAAAAGAATGGAAATGGTTTATTGAATATTTGCAGATAAATTGTAAACAGATAAAAACATTAGAAGGATTGTTGTAATAACCTGCAGTTTTATAAGAGTATATATTTACAGTAGATAATTAAATGAGGAAGTTAAATGAATTTGGATACGCAGAAGATATTAAAAAATAAATTTAAGGAACCGCAGAAAGAGGGGGAAGGAAGTCAAATTTCAGATTTTGAAATGTTAAATTGATTGCAGATCTAATGAAATGTATAAATAAAAAATGATTTTTTAAAAAACTGTGTTCCAAAAGCACCAAAAGAAAAGCTTTCAAAATAAATTCAGAAGGTCATACCTGGTGGCCCCATTGCACACATGATCTGAATATCCACCAGTTTAATCACAGAGCAGTCCTTCAGGTCATACCAGTTCCAGTGATCTAACCACTGACGAAGTAACTCTACAGGAGGCTGAGCCCCATAAACTTCTCTTGCTGGCATATTGACATCATCCACAAATACAACCTGTAAATTAAAAAAACTATTTTTCAACACTTATTCTGTACATTGCACATATGCCCATGCACACAGAGAGTGAACTTCTTACTACTACTACTATTATTAAAAATGTGCTTCTGAGCTAGAGATGAGCTAATCTGTCAATTTCAGATCCTCATATTTACAATTTTGCATTCAGTTCTCCATACACTTTTGCATTCACTTCTCTCCACGGATTAATCCATTTTGCATTACTTTCTATGGGAAAGCGCGCCTTGGTTTTGGAACGCTTTGGTTTTGGAACGGACTTCCGGAACGGATTAAGTTTGAGAACCGAGGTACCACTGTACCCACTTTGATGTGTTTTGAAGAGAAAGTGGCATGAGTCAGTGTGGTTGTAGTGGTCAAGAGTGCTAGCCTTGAACGAGGGTTCAGATTCTCATTTGGCTATGAAGCTCCCTGGCCGCCCTTGGCCCAGTCACTGTCTCTCAAGGCTACATCACAGGGTTTTCGTAGCAATTAATGAGGAGAAGCAAGTATATCACCTGGAGCTCTTTGGAGGGAAAGTGAGATATAAATGTCACGACTGTTGTTGCTGCCAGGGGTGCCCAAACTTTTTTCAAAGAGGGCGAGATTTGATGAAGTGAACATGCGTGAGGGCCAAGCAAAGTTGCTGAGAGCTTTTTAAAGGACTTAACCCCAAAGTTGTTGATTTTACCCCAGGACATATACTGCCATGGGGGCCAGATTAAATTGTCCGGAAGGCCGGATTAGGCCCCCGAAACGGACTTTGGAAATGCCTGCTGCATACAAAGACTTCTGCCCTCCCTGAGCGATACATTATGTACTCATTTTTGTCCTCAGGTATCTGTAGCTGGGTGCAAAAAAATATGACATGAGCGTTGTGACAAGTCTGTAGTCTTGTTTTGCTTTTTTAAAAAGTTACCATTCTCTTTCCAAGAGGGGGACCAAAGACTCCTTTTCTCCTTTTATCCAGCTTTGACATAATGATGTTCTGAGTCTGAGCTGCTGTAGTCTGCGCTGAGAAGTTAATGAGCAGTGGTTTGTAGATATCCTTATGTAAGCGGTTTAAGAGAAAATCCTATAAAAATAGTTGAAACAGAGGGGGAGAGAGAGAGTGGGTCACATGAGCATATACATCTGACAGCTTATATAGCCTACTAGCAAAAAGGCACACGCACACCCCTTGTATTTATTGCCAGTCGTCTAAATGCAGTAAGCTTTTCCACATCTAGATCGTGAGCCATTCTGCTTATAAAATGATGAGGCAATAATGAACCCACGGTCGTTAACATTCACAGCGCCTTAATGAGGTTCCTGCAGAAATAAACCAGGGTGATTCAAAATTTTAGGACCAGTGGTTTTAAAGAATTCGAGGTGATACATCACTGATATTCCCCGTACTGAAATGAATGGGAAAGTTAAACTACCAAATGCCTGAGCTAACCAAGGCCCATTCTACCCCCAGCAAACTTCTCAAGATAGGGCAGGGGAAATAACTTTGTATTTTGCCTGTACCATAAATTCCACTTTTAAAAATGTTGTTATGCCATTTCAAGAGCGCCGGAGAAGATTTTCTGTTTCTCAAAAAAGAAGTACCTTCCTAGGTGTACAAACCAAACCATCACTGAAGGAGTCTATGAGACCTCAGGGATAGAGTGGCAAGTTACGCATCACCAGAAAAGAAAACGTCATTTCATTGCCTCATGGCAGAAGACAAGGATAAACACACTGTCTGCATAAACTTTAAGCGATGCTGGTACATCATGAACATATCTGCTAGGATACCGTTCTTCTGGTCATAAAACTAAACTTTATAAAGATCCACGTTTGCAGAGAGATCCACGAGCACTTTACCATGCTTGGCTCACCATGCTATACCATATAGTAGGGACGCAGGTGGCGCTGTGGTCTAAACCACTGAGCCTCTCGGGCTTGCCGATCAGAAGGTTGGCGGTTCGAATCCCCATGACGGCGTAAGCTCCCGTTGCTTTGTCCCAGCTCCAACCTAGCAGTTTGTCCCAGCTGCCAACCTAGCAGTTTGAGAGCACACCAGCACAAGTAGATAAATAGGCACCATGGCGGCAGGAAGGTAAACGGTGTTTCCGTGCGCTCTGGCACTTGTCACTGTGTCCTGTTGCACCAGAAGCGGTTTAGTCATGCTGGCCACATGACCCAGATAACTGTCTGTGGACAAACAGCAGCTCCCTTGGCCTGAAAGTGGAGATGGCTGCCACACTCCATAGTCGAATTCGACTGGACTTAACCGTCCAGGGCTCCTTTAACTTATACAATGTAACATCCACCAGGATGATAAAACCTCACACCTGTCAAATGCTGATTCCAGCCTTGGCTTTATACCTGCCAGTGCATGTACACACATTTCTTAGAGAAAGGGAGGGTGGCTAAGTCATGCTTCAGGCCCTTTGGCCAAACTTGGACTGTTTCTAACTACCCAGTGCAGCTGGTGTGCTAACCCTGAACAGAATGCAGACATAAGAGGTGGGCTTCACAAGACCTGGCTTAAGCATTTAGTACACTTTCACCCATTTTTCTAAATCACACACACACACACACACACACAGAGAGAGAGAGAGAGAGAGAGAGAGATCTCATTCTCCAGCTAAACACATCAGCATTGCTTTGTTGCCTTCCCTTAACTTTGGGTCCCACGTTACTAATATTTTATCAGTGCAATAAATCAAAGTCGCGTTAAAGAGTAATTAAATAAAAGCCAATTACAGCCCTTTATTGCAAAAATAATTTTCCAGTTTAGTTACTCCGTGTTAACCAGAATAAATTTCTAAGTATCAGAATCAGCAAAATGACTGTGGGAGGCCACTTGCTACTTTTCGCCGAAGAGCAAATCTAATTATGCATAACATTAATGCAAGAATTAATTGCATTAATAAAAATTCATTTACAGGGAAGGCAGGCACACAAAGAGAAATAACTTACAGGAAGACAAACACCGAGGGTTTTTTTATAGGCTTTTTGACTGAGATTATATCAATTGTTCTTCTAAATAAGGAGTTCATAATTTTGGTCACTTATGTGAGTAATGGAGGAGAACTCAAAGTGGCTTTATAGAATGCCAAAACAACAATTTAACAGATGTGCTAATATTTATATTTCTCAAGATAACTCATAATACCATGAAGAGACCTCTTTTGACATTCAGGCAAAGGAATTTTGATCCAAAGTAAAGAGCAAACCGAACCTGCATTTTGATAGCTCCAAGTTAAACCTAAGGTTATTCCCAATCTTCACAACAACCCAAGTCTCCTTTCCCTTGCAGCTTCTTATCACCACCATTCCTTGTCCACCAGACTCCTCCTTAAGGCACATCTTTTCACCCCGGTTTTTCCTTCTTTTATTTCCTCATCTTTCCTCCCTAATCTGTCTTGCCTCTGATTAGACTGCAAGTCTTTGGGCCATTTTATTTTTCATAGGGACACAAGTGTCAGGGACTGAGCGCAGGGGAAGAGTCAGACTCAGAAATTGAGACAAGTGAGAGAGAGGCCGACTCTGCAGACGAAAGCTGGCTGACAGAGCCAGGAAGGGGGAGCTCGACCCTCCTTCACAAAGACGTCACAGACACGATAGCTCTCAAGAAGGGGGAGAGTTAGGAAGCAGTCAGAGGGTTGCTAGGCAACCAGCAGAGAGGCAGAAGACAGCATGTCTAGTGGAAGTGGGGCGGGGGCAGTCCAACTTCTCAGCCCCCGTTCTCAGAGACAGGACAAGGTCAGAGTGCAGCAGAAGGGCAAGAGGGGAAGGGCGGGAATCTGGCGTCCTTCCTGCTGTGAGAGGGATGGAGATTCAGACTGACCAACTCCTTCAATGAGTGCAGGCTAGAAGTCGCACTCTGGATGTGTTTTGTAAATAAAAGGACCATAAAACTGCTGGACAGTCATTAATTCTTATTGAGGCTTGCTTGCTTACCTGCCTGAGATCATTACAACAGGAAGCTGCTGTGCACAGAGTCAGACCATTGGGGCATCTTTCTCAGTATTGTTTACATTGACCAGCAGTGGTTCTCCATGGATTTCAGGCACCGTTATCTCCCAGTCCTACTTGGAGATGCCAGGGAATGCCCCTGGGATCTGCTGTGGGCAAGGCAGATCCCCTACGACTGGCTCCCCTTCATTTTTGTGCACCCAGAATTTTTGAGCTCCAAGTAAAGGAATAAGCATCAAAGCTGAGGAATGGAACAGTTAGGATGCCTGCTCAAAACATCTTCTGCAGCTACCACTGACATTGTCTCCTTACTCTACTAAGGTTAGAGGGAATGAGAGGAAGCCACGCCCAATCTTGAGAACGAGGATCAAGTTTGGTGGTAAGAAGCACAGGGTCCAGTTCTCATTAATTCCCAAACAGTAGGGATTCTCCTTAAAGACAAAAAGTGCAACGTACATTTCAAGGCATACTTACTATGATATATACGCTCTTGCCAGTTCCTGTTGGCCCGACAAATATGAATGGCTTTTGATGTGTTGTCAGCATTTCCATTAACGAAAAGTATCGGATGGTGTCCAGAGTGGGGACAATTATTTCGTTGAACAGCATGTCTTTCGGGATAGGCGGAGCCGTCTCGAGTGCCTCCACCCAAGGCTCCCACCTTCCTGCGCCCTGTTTCAAAACATAACACAATCAGAAAGAACAGGAGAAAGACCTCATGGACACATTTCACCCTGCGCTAGTGAGGTCGTGCCACATCCCTTGCTGTATCAGGAACTGCTTTGTGCTCAACTGTGTGCTTCTGAATCTCTGAATCAAGAACTCAGGACCACACATGGTCAGGGCTGATCACCCATCAGCCACATGGGGAGACACACCTGAATTTCTGCCATTCTTTGAGTTGCTGGGGCGGGAGGAGAAAGATTCAGGCCCTCTTCCCTCCCAAACAGGCAGCTAGCTTCAGTGGAAGCATGTACATCTCGAGATTGGATTACAGATCAATTTATCACGGAAAGCTAAACCACGCCCATCATTAAAGGTCCATACATTGTTCTGAATGTAAATATGAAACTGGGCATTTACTCTGCTTTTTGTCATATTGGGGTGGACTGAAAAATGCCAGCTATCATTAACTACTTTCTGAAAGGTAAAGTAAAGGGACCCCTGACCATTAGGTCCAGTCATGGCCGACTCTGGGGTTGTGGTGCTCATCTCGCTTTATTGGCCGAGGGAGCCGGCGTACAGCTTCCGGGTCATGTGGCCAGCATGACTAAGCTACTTCTGGGGAACCAGAGCAGCACACGGAAACGCCGTTTACCTTCCCACCAGAGCGGTACCTATTTATCTACTTGCACTTTGACATGCTTTCGAACTGCTAGGTTGGCAGGAGCAGGGACCGAGCAACGGCAGCTCACTCGGTCGCAGAGATTCGAACCGCCAACCTTCTGATCGGCAAGTCCTAGGCTCTGTGGTTTAACCCACAGCGCCACCCGCATCTGAAAGGAGTGTTCCATAATTCAACCAAGAATACTGATCTAACGTAGAGGTGATACTGGAAATGAATTTACCAATTAAACTCCAGGAAAAACCTCTATTGAAAACAAACACACTCACATCTTTGACAAAGCGATACTCATAAATTGTTCCATCTTCTGGATAGGGGACAGTCAGTATTTTTGCGCGCATGTGCTCAAGACCACTCAGCAATTTATATTTCTCTCTCGTTTCGTCACTCATTGGCCCTTCCAGCAATTCCCGCACGATCTTGTCAAATTTCAGCCGGTCGCTCTCCTTACAGCTGGCTCCGACAGACCAGGTGAGAGAAAACACAAAAATGCTCTAGTGCAAAAGGAAGGGGGGAAGGTGTATTAATTAATTAACAATGAAACCCTATGCATGTTTACTCAGACGTAAGTCCCACTGTGTCCAATGGGGCCTACTCCATGGCTCCAATGGGGCTTATTACAATAAACAAGAGAGCAAAGAAGCACAGCCTAAAATGATAATTTTTTTTACTAAAGTGCAGGATTGAAAATGGCCTCAGCCCAGTATACCTGAAGGAGCATCTCCACCCCCATCGTTCAGACACTGAGATCCTCCTCCGAGGGTCTTCTGTTGGTTCCCTCAGTGCGGGAAGTGAAGTTACAGGGAACCAGGCAGAGAGCCTTCTCGGTAGTGGCGCCCGCCCTGTGGAACACCCTCCCTTCAGATGTCAAGGAGATAAAGAACTACATAACTTTTAGAAGACATCCGAAGGCAGCCCTGTATCGGGAAGTTTTTTAATGTTTTATATTTTATTATGTTTTATATATGCTGTAAGCCGCCCAGAGTGACTGGGGAAATCCAGCCAGATGGGCGGAGTATAAATAATGATGATATTATTATTATTATTATTATTATTATTATTATTATTATACCTCTTAATGAGGGTGAAAGAGGAGCGCACAAAATATGGTCTGAAGCTCAACATCAAAAAAACTAAGATCATGGCCACTGGTCCCATCACCTCCTGGCAAAAAGAAGGGGAAGAAATGGAGGCAGTGAGAGATTTTACTTTCTTGGGTTTCATGATCACTGCAGATAGTGACAGCAGCCGTGAAATTAAAAGACGCCTGCTTCTTGGAAGAAAAGTAATGACAAACCTAGACAGCATCTTAAAAGGCAGAGACATCACCTTGCCAACAAAGGTCCGTATAGTTAAAGCTGTGGTTTTCCCAGTAGTGATGTATGGAAGTGAGAGCTGGACCATAAAGAAGGCTGATCACCGAAGAATTGATGCTTTTGAATAATGGTGCTGGTCAGACTCTTGAGAGTCCCAGGGACCGAAGAATTGGTCAAGAAGAGTCAGACACGACTAAATGACTAAACAACAACAACAACAACAAACCTGATACTACACTACACTTTCTGGATTGCTCTGTCTGGAGAGATTAAAGCTCACAGCAATAAGAGCATCTCTACACACTATAATTGATGCAGGAAGCAAGCATAAAAGGTGAGAAATCAGCAACATGTGACCTGGATTGGGCCAGAGTTCCTAGACACATTCAGTATCATGGAGGAAGCAAGGAGTAATATTATATATTATTATTATTATTATTATTATTATTAATCCCGCCCATTTCCCCAGCCATTCTGGGCAGCTTCCAACAAAATATTTAAAATGCAATAAAACATCAGACAGTAAAAACTTCCCTAAACAGGGCTGCCTTCAGATGTCTTCTAAACGTCAGGTAGTTGTTTATTTCCTAGGAGGAAAAGACCTATGGTGTATGAATCCCACCCCCGATGGACACAGATAGGTAAATGTATGACAGATGCAACTTCATGCATGTATGACATCGATAGTTTATAAGTTGGCTGAGGAAAACATCACTGGAGCAGTAAGCATACTGTACAGAAATGCCTTAAATGCAATTGGATCCAGCAAGGAGCTGATAGCTCAAATCATTCCAGTACCTAAGCTGCCAGACAAAGGTTCTTTTTATCATGTGTGGTGGCCTTATAGTAAGGTTAAAGCTTACTGGGAAATGATATACAATGAATTGAAAAAGATGTTCAAAATAACTTTTATTTAAAAAACAACAACCCAGAAGCTTTTTGTTAAGTTGTGGGTTGACATAGCAGCCGGCACAGCGATTTCTTCAAGTAGCTCTTTATTTTGTAAGCTGGAATAGAACTGACTGCGAACAGCTCAGCCGGCCTGCTTTTATAGGCAGCCGGCTGTCACATTGTAACCACAACAGCCCAGAGTTCCCGCCTAAAATAACTGACGCGGACCTGAGTGAAAACTATCTACAGACCTGAGTGAAAACTATATACAGTATCCCCCTGTTGGCCCAGGGTGAAACTACACTACATAACACCCCTCCCCACCGAGATAAGGCGTTAGTTACAATCGTAATGGTTTCCTTATATACAGCACTACGCGTAATGGTTCAATTAGGCACAAAAGCATATCGGTTACATTTCCCATACTTAGACCAACAGTGATACCTGTCCAACAACATAGTCCTTTAAATAAGTTGGGCGCTTGGAAACTCTGCCAGACCGCCGGGGATTGGTAGCCAAGTCCGGAGGGCCACACAGTTCTCGCTGAGGCTGTGGTGCGACCCTAGGTGGCGTTGGAACCAACTCCCCTGGATCCGCTGCTGTGGGTGGAGCCTCCGCAAGTGGAGTGGTCTGAGTCTGTTCTGAAACGGCTTGGTTCGGCTCCACGCTGGCAGTTTGCGAGGGAGGTGTAGGTGGGGCCTCGCCATCTGTACGTGTCTCTTCTGGAGCCGCAAGCGCAGTTGGGGACACCTCGGTAGTGTCCAAGTCCCCAACCCTGCGCCTAAGCTGGTCTATGTGCCGTCGCCACAAGCGTCCGTCTTCGAGTGCCACCTGGTACGAGCGAGGTCCAGTGACTCCCACTACTGTGGCTGGCACCCAAGGGATGTCCCCCACATAGTTCCGGGCAAAGACCTGGTTTCCTGGGACAAATGACCGTGGTGCGTTGGCACAGCCTGGGGGTTCAGCCACGGCAAAGTCCGGGTGTAGCCGGTCGAGCGGTGACCTGAGGCGGCGGCCCATAAGCAGTTCAGCAGGACTCCTCCCTGTGGCCGCATGAGGGGTGATGTGTTGCACGAACAAGTATTCGGCGACCCGCTCATGCCAGTCTCCCCGGTCCAGGCGCGCCAGTGCCTCTTTTGCCGAGCGCACCATTCTTTCCGCTTGCCCGTTGCTGGATGGATGAAAGGGTGCCGTTAGGGCATGGCGGATGCCCAGTCCCAAAAGATACCGCTCAAACGTGCCTGACGTGAACTGCGGTCCATTGTCAGAGACAAGGACATCAGGACACCCATGCGTTGCAAACAGGCCTCGCAGCACCCGGATGACAGCTTCGGTAGTGGTGGAGGGCATCAGGGCGACCTCCAGCCATTTGGAATAGGCGTCCACCACTACCATAAAGGTCCGGCCGTGAAAGGGGCCAGCCAGATCGATGTGCACCCTCGACCAGGGTGTCTTTGGCGTCTCCCAGGTGTGTCCCTTAGCTGCCGGTGGTGCAGGCCTCGACTCTTGGCACGCTTGACAGGCGGACACCCAGGCAGTGATGGCATCGTCCATATTAGGCCACCAGACGTAACACCGAGCCAACGCCTTCATTTTGACAATTCCCGGGTGGCCAACGTGCAGAGCCTCCAGGACGCGCTGACGGAGTCCCTGGGGAATCACGACGCGGTCTCCCCACAGCAGACAGCCGCGATGAGCTGAGAGTTCATGTTGTCTGGTTGCGAAGGGCTGGAACTCCGATGCAAAAGGCCCTTGTGGCCACCCCCTCCACACCCAGTTGAGCACCCGGCTGATGGTGCGATCCTGGGCAGACGCGGAGGCCACAGTGGCAGCCGATACAGGCGCTGCCGGAAGATCCTCAATCAGAAGGAGCGATGAAGCTGGAGCCGGGTCTTCCACAAATGCTGGAAGAGGGCAACGGCTGAGGGCGTCGGCATGGCCCATCGATTTCCCCGGGCGATGGATGAGCCGGTAGTGGTAGGCAGCCAGGAAAACAGTCCATCGCAGCATGCGTGGTGAGAGGACCGGTGGAGTTGGACGATCACCAGCGAGGAGGCCCAGGAGTGGCTTGTGGTCAGTGATGAGGTCAAAAGTCCTGCCATAGAGGTATTCATGGAACCTCTTCACTCCAGCCACAAGTGCCAATGCCTCCTTGTCGAGCTGGCTGTAATTCCGTTCCGTCGGAGATAGTGTCCTGGAAAAGTAGGCGAGCGGTGCTTCTCTTCCATCTGGAAAACGGTGACTAAGGACAGCACCGATGCCAAAAGGTGAGGCGTCGCAGGCAAGGACCAGCGGCCTGGATTCACTGTACTGTACCAGCACACTGTCTGAAGAAAGGAGAGCCTTGACCGCGTTGAAGGCCGCCGTCTCCCGATGACCCCAGGCCCAAGGCGTCTTAGTGCTAAGGAGTCGGTGAAGAGGCTCAGCCACTGTGGCTTTGTGGGGCAGGAACATGTTATAAAAGTTCAGCAGCCCCAGGAATGCCTGCAACTCCGTTTTGTTCTTTGGGGTGGGGGCCTGCTGGATAGCGCGGATCTTGGATGTGGTTGGATGAAGGCCGGAGGCATCGATAAGATAGCCCAGGAACTCTACCTGTGGAACAGCGATCTGGCACTTCTCCCTCTTTACCTTGAGCCCGGCCTCCTGGAACCTGGTCAGCACGGCACGGAGGCGCTCGAACAGCTGCTGGTGTGAGTCTGCAGACACCAAGACGTCATCAAAATATGGTACCACGCCCGGAAGCCCTTGCAGGAGACGCTCCATAAGGCTTTGGAAGATGCCAGGAGCCACACTCACCCCGAACTGCAACCGGCGGCAACGGAATGCCCCCCGGTGGGTGACGATCGTCTGGGCTTCAGCAGTGGCATCATCGACTGGCAGTTGTTGATAGGCTTGGGCAAGGTCCAGCTTAGCGAAGACCTTACCCTCACCCAGGGAATGCAGCAGGTGTTGGACAACAGGAACCGGATAAGCGTGCTGCTGAAGTGCCTTGTTGATCGTGCACTTGTAGTCAGCGCAGATTCTCACCGACCCATCTGGCTTGACAGGCGTGACGATGGGGGTTTCCCACTTTGCGTGGTCAACCGGCTCCAAAACTCCTTGGGTGATCAGTTTGTCCAGTTGTTCGTCCACCTTAGCCTTGAGAGCAAAGGGAACCCGGCGTGGCTTTAGCTTGATGGGGGCGACTTGTGGATCAAGGCTAAAGGAGATGGGCGTACCTGTATATTGCCCCAAGGTGCCGTCAAAAACCTCGGCAAAGTCTTTGACCAGACCCTCAGTCTCTGCGTTAGAGATGCAGTTGATGCCGGTGACTTCCAGGCCGAGGGCATCAAACCAGTCTAGCCCTAGGAGGCTTGGCCGCTGACCTTCGACCACCACCAACCGGAGCAGGCCCGAAAAATCCTTGAAGGCGATCCGGAACCGGCCAACGCCTACCACGGGAATGTCGTTTCCCTGGTAGTCTCTCAGGTGTACGCGGTGAGAGTCGAGTTGCCTTTTGGACACTCTGGGTACCAGTCTTTTGATGGTGCTCCATGACACGATGGACAGGGCAGACCCGGTGTCGATCTCCATGTCACATGGAGCTCCTTCAATGAGCACCGTGACGTTCAGCTTGCGTCGCGTAGGCGAGTCGGTTTGGCCAATCGTGGTTCCAGACGGGCAGCGGCAGTTGGTGAGAGCGAAACAACTTTCCTTGGCAGACTGGAGTGAAGACTTGGACTTGCGAGTCGATGAAGGGGGGGTGTCAGACGGAGCCGATCGGCAGACCTTAGCGATGTGGCCCCTTCTGGAACACTTCCTACAGATGGCGTCTCTGAATCGACACTTGGCACGGGAATGGTTGCCTCCGCAGCCGGCACATTCCGGTTGGCCCTTGGACTTCTGTTGGAACTTCCTGCGCTCCCGCTTTGTCTGGTGCACGTCATCGTCTTCACTGGAGGATGCCTCATCACTGCTGGCCTCTTCATGATGCACCGGAACTGGCTCCCTAGCAAGATGCGGGCTGCTGGACTTGCGGATCTCCTGGGCGGAGCGTTCAGCAGCTTCTGAGGCCACAGCCTCCTCAATGGCTTTCTGTAGCGTGAGGTCTGGCTTGGCTAGGAGACGCCGTTGCAGATGGATGTCCCGGACCCCGCAGACGATTCGATCCATCAGGGCATCGTCTAAGTCTCGGAACTCACAGTGCATTGCAGCCTGTCGCAGGGCGGTGGTGTAGTTGTTGATTGACTCCCCCTCTGCCTGGTTCCGGTGGTAGAACGCATGGCGGGCAGCAATCTTGGACGGCTTTGGTGCGTAGTGGTTGCGGAGCTTCTCTTGGATCGTGTCCCATGGTGTTGCCTGGACTGCTTCAGGCGCAACCAATGCTCGGGCCGTCTCAAACACCTCAGGCCCACAGAGGCTGAGGAATAGGCCCCGCTTCCGATCCTTTGATACTGCTGTCAGCTCGTTGGCTTGGAGGTAGCAGTCGAACCGAGCGAGGTAGGAGTCCCATGATTCAGAGGCTGGCGCAAATGGCAGTAGAGGCACAAGTGAAGCCATGATTCCGATGCCGGCGTGAAGGGCGATGGATGGAACACCGTGCTCTAGCCAGAACGCTCAGCTCTGAATTGGTTCTGCCCAGTGATTTCGCTCAGTGATTTCGCTCTGTGATTCAGCTCAGTGATTCAGCTCAGTTCAGAGGCTGGCCGCATCTGGCTGTGCTCTGATGTCCATCTATCCCATCCTCGTCGCCAGTGTTAAGTTGTGGGTTGACATAGCAGCCGGCACAGCGATTTCTTCAAGTAGCTCTTTATTTTGTAAGCTGGAATAGAACTGACTGCGAACAGCTCAGCCGGCCTGCTTTTATAGGCAGCCGGCTGTCACATTGTAACCACAACAGCCCAGAGTTCCCGCCTAAAATAACTGACGCGGACCTGAGTGAAAACTATCTACAGACCTGAGTGAAAACTATATACAGTATCCCCCTGTTGGCCCAGGGTGAAACTACACTACATAACACTTTTCTTTTAGGAATTATAGGGACAGAATTACCTAAGTTGTATAGGTGGAGATTCAATACTTCTCCAAGCCATGCCATAGACGGCAATGGGGGAAGAAGACTATAAAAAGGACTATTTGCATACCCTCAGTGTGCCAGGACTAGCGCTACAGCTCAACACCCACAGCTCTTGCGTGAGGCATGATCAACCTACGTGAAGAGCCTTGTGAGTATGGATGAAGGTGTGAGTGTTTGAATCTCCTGGTACCAATGTATTAATGTATACTTGACTATACGATATAAATGTTACATGAAAGGTGTGTCAACCCAGATCTGGTCTCCGATGTGTCTTATTGAAAGTCCTATAGCATACGGGATATCACTTGTCTCTCTGGATTTCAAAAGAACCAAGTTACCACAGTTTGGTGACACTTCACAAAGTGGAGAGGGCTTTGGGAAGGTGGTGAGATGGTTCTTGGACCTGTCAGAGAATCGCACCCCTTGCCCTAAGCCGGGCAGAAGCTTCCTGGGCTTTGGGGAAGGAGGTGCCAGGGGAACTTTTAGGGGACTAACCTAGCCCCATTGCACTGTAATGCAACCCTAAGTGATCTAAGTATGTTAATGGAATAGACCAGTCCATCAACTGTAATGCGTCAGGTTTGCACCAACACTCTAATTTGATAAAGATCCATGGAGGTTAACTCTAACCAAATCTCTGATTTAGTGCATTAACAAGATCCTGCCCACCTCAAGCCAAGAAAATATTTCACGGTCTGTAACAGTCTTAAGTTTGGCTTCGTTTTGAAACTCATCCATGAGGCAGTCCATCAGATTCATCAACGATCGAACCAAGTTGGTATCTGACGTAGGAGACAGTTCCTAGGAGGAGCAAAGGCATGTTCTCCATGAACTTAATTTAAAACGAGCTAGTTCCATCAGCCTTAACATCAAAAATTAAACAACGCCTAACTCAAAGCATTATGGGCACAAGAGATAAAAAAACTAAGCACTGTGTTATCCTTAAGACAAAACAAAAAAAATAACCTCCAAGCAAAAATAAAATAAAGAAATGCAAGCAATTTGTTATCCTCAGTCCCATTTCTTTAGATTTTTCTCTTATTGCATAGGGTAAGGAATAGGAGTGATAATAATAATAACTGCAATGCCAGCAACCGAATTGACTGAACTAAAGACCAATCTAATGCCACTGAAATGTTGACTGTGAATGCAGACTCAAGAATATGGACTGCAACTTTATACATATCTAGTCAGAAGTAGGGACAATTGATTAAGATGGGACCGAAGCTGAAAACTTTCCCCAGAATGCACACTTTTATCGTAAAGTGCACACTTCTGCATGCATCCTTTAAACAAAATACTTATTTTTGTGCACTGTATCGTGAAATCCTATACAATGTACAATCTGACTGGGAGTTGTGTTCCTTTATAATATTTTTATTAATTTTAACATATAAATTATAAAATGTACCACAAAACGTATCATTTATACAATCTTTTTGGACTTTCATCAGCACCTCTGATGATCCACCCTTTTAACCACTTCTTATGCATTTCTTAACTTTATATTGCCTTTACATCTCTTAACAAATCATCCTCCCCCTTGTCCATTTTTACAATACTTCTAATAATACTCCTCACAAAACTTCTTGCAACCCTACAAACGTCATCTGTTCTTCACAACTGTTTTTTAAATAGTCCGTAAATTTACTCCAGTCTTCCGTGAATTTCTGGTTTCGCTGTTTTCGAATCCTTCCTGTGAGTTTATCTAATTCTGTAGGACTGGGAGTTGTGTTCCAGTCTACAAAGCAAGTTCAGGAACACGGGATTGAGGGCTTACCCACCCTTCCTCTTATTCTGTTGCTTTCCCCCCGGGAAAACTGCTCTTTAATGGTCAGACAGAGCAAAGGGCAATTCATGTTTTCTCCAGATTGACGTTTGCTCCGATTTAGCACCAAAGAGCAGGATTTTCCTGGGAAAAGAGAGTGGCAAGGAGGAAACCACAGGACGAGCCCTGTCTCAGCCCACTGCAAAGAATGCACCAAACAATTTCCTCCCTCCCTTGGTTCCACACCTAAATATCCACATTTTGTGAGGGGAGCTCTTGTGACCATGATTAAAGCATTCATGCTCCTGTACTGACAGACTTCAGGAAGGCAATTTCCATTTCATTAAATCCATGCTTAGCTCACCTTTGTACACTTTCTAATAAACTCAACAGAAAGCGGGACTATCCTGTCAAACAAGCCTGTTATAAACTCTTTATGTAGAGGTGTGACGGTGGGAGGCATCAGATGTAGCCAGGATAGCATCACGGGTCTCCAACCTAGCATTTGTGGCTCCATGTAGACCATGCCACATCTGGAAACCTGCAAAAGGAGGATACTTTTACATATCTTAAGGCTATAGATAACCTAACCTAACGGAATGCTTACATTTTCATTAAACTTGTGAAAGCTGGCTCGGATAGTCTAGGTCTTACAGAACAAAATGATAAGATGATAATGTTACGCTAAGAAAGCAATGCGGCTGCAAACTGTTGACTGGAAAGCAAAACATAATGGGATTGCTGGGACTGTTCCGTGGGAAACAGAGGGACAGTCTATTCACAGCGGAAGTAGCTCGGAGTGTAATATGAGCTCTTACGATTGTTCCTGCCTAGATAGGACAGGAAGTTTTTTGTCACTAGACTGCCGGACTTTGGAGAGTGCAGTCACGCTTTTGTAATGCTGCAAAGACAGAAATAAAGACATGTAAATACGTTTCTGTCTATCTCTTTCCCCTGCCTGGGGAATGGGGCAGGATAAGAGGGAGTGTGTCCTACTCACGCTCTAGCTGAGGAGGATCGCTTATTGAGACCTAGCCTGCGTTTGCTGGGGAATGCAGCTAGGGAGGTCAACCGGAGATCAAGCCGGGTGCCTGGGAGAGCTGCCAGTTTCTCCCGATAAGGACTTGATTCCAACAACTTTTACATATCTTAAGGCTATAGATAACCTAACCTAACGGAATGCTTACATTTTCATTAAACTTGTGAAAGCTGGCTCGGATAGTCTAGGTCTAACAGAACAAAATGATTGTCGACAATTATATAAATCACAAGTTGACGTATTACATGCCAACAATTTCAGATCTAACCAGTAGCAGTGACGCAAGTTCTAGTTTGTGTGTGTGTGTGTGTGTGTGTGTGTGTGTGTGTAAATCATAGCTTTCATTTTTTAAACTTCCTTTATTAAAGAAAGGAGGAGAGGGAGAGGGAGCCGACTCCTGGAAACAAAACAAAAATTCTATTAAAAAACTGCAATTAAGAAAAGGCTTCATTTGTTGTTCACTAATCCATTATACAAAATCATGGTTACCAACTTTTAAAAAAATAAAATAAAATTCAAACGACAGTTTATAGGAAGACCGGCATTGCAACAAACAAAAATATATCTTTCCAAAAGCGGAAATCAAAATGGATAGGGGACTGGGGTAGAAACTACTTAAAAGAATGAAATCTAACAAGAACTTGGCATGCCAATTCCAAACACATTCGCTCAGAAACGTCCCATTGATTTCAAGGGCATTAACTTCCACGAAAAAGCATTTAGGAATTGTTGTTTTTAAAACAATACACCGAGAAAGTTTGCTATTGGCAGACTAATTGGATAATGATTGTGTTAGTTATCAAAGACCTGCACAAGCTGCCAGTTTGCTACCAGGCCAAGTTCAACATGTTCCTATTGATATATGCAGCCCTTAACAGCTTGGGACCGGTTTACTTACCCCATAGGTTCCTCTTTGATCTGAGAAACTTGCACTTACGGGTCCCACACAGTATTCCTTATGCATTTGTGAGGAGTTATTATTTTAGCACGGCAGCAGCACCTGTGTTTTGGAGCTCCCTGCTTAATGACATTATTTTACACACCTGCTGAAAACCTTTCTGTTTCAGCAGGCTTTTCCAAATACAGGGGTACCTTGGTTCTCAAACAACTTGGAACCCAAACACTGCAAATCCGGAAGTAAGTGTTCCGGTTTGCGAACCTTTTTCGGAAGCCGAACATGCTCTGTTTTGAGTGTTATGCTTCCAATTTAAGGTCTGTCTGTTTTTGCTATTTATTTTATGTTTTCGTTTTTGCAGCTCTTTTTTGTTTTTGTGACTGCGTAGAACCCAGTTCAGCTACTGATTGGTTGATTGTGTGACTGCGGTACATTGATTATTGCTTTCATTTTATGGATCAATGGTCTCGTTAGATAGGAAAATCCATGTTAAATTGCTGTTTTAGGGGTTGCTTTCAAAAGTCTGGAACAGATTAATCCATTTTGCATTACTTCCTATGGGAAAGTGCGCCTTGGTTTTGGAACGCTTTGGTTTTGGAACGGACTTCCGGAACGGATTAAGTTGGAGAACCAAGGTACCACTGTACAAGATTTGGTTACATCTCTTTTTCCATTTGTTATTGTGTTTCGTTGTGGTTTATTTATTTCTAACGTTTTAGATATAATTGTTATTAAATTGTCCTGTGAAAAGGCAAAGGGGTTCTGGGAAATGATACATAATGAATTGAAAAGGATGTTTAAACTGATAATTCCTTTTTAAAAAAACCTGAAGCCTTTTTTGCTAGGAATAAGGGGGACATGTTCCTTGAAAAAGATGACGAATTTATTTATGCGACAACCACAGCTAGAACTTTATATTCACATAAATTGAAAGAAGAAGAAATTCCAACAAAGGAGGAATGGCCTATGAAACAGACGGATTATGCTGAAATGGTGAAATCAACTGCCAAACTAATAGGACATAATGACAAAGTGTTTAAGGAGAGATGGAGACCACTGATGGATTATCTATCAATTTATCACCAATATATGAAGTCGCAGGCAAGATTTGAAATATAAGCAGTGGGCTACTGAAAGATCTAACAATAACAGGGTTTAGATAAAAAAAAAGGGTTATAAAACTGCTAAGACAAAAAGGGGTAAAAAACAAACACCAGAAACAGAGGGGTGGGAAGTCAAGAATTTTGTGCTGGAAAAAGAATTGTATATGCCGACAAATATTTTGCAATATTTTTGGAGAGTGAATAAAAATGATATAAAAATCATAATTGTCCTTAAATGTTTCAGTATGCTTTTATTTTATTTTTAGTGTTTTACTGTTTTTATCGCAGGTGAATTTGCCAGTGTAGATCAGGAAGTAAAGAAATGAGAAAGTTATTTTTTTTCCACTGCTGTGGGATGGTCACAACCCTAATGTCATCGAAAAGCCACCTTCCAACTGCGCCAACTTACAGTAGCAGGAGAAGCAACTTCCAGGTCCATTGGTTCAAAAATAAGGCTCATCTGTTGCGACATCTGAATGATCTCACCACTCATCAGACACAGTTTCTTGTTATCATCCAGCACGGTATTCATATTCTCAATCCACACGGCATCCACTGGCCCATCAAAAATAAGCCACTTCCTGTCAGGTGTCTGGGAACAAAGTTTTAGTACAAATAATGTTAAGAATTGGTAAGGTGAGCAAAAAGACCTTCTTAGAAGAGGTCTTCTTCTGTTTCTCCCACACAGGAGAGAATGTGCTGCAGCACATATCAGCATCTAAAAAC
The DNA here is from genome assembly GCA_034642415.1 of Podarcis siculus. Classification (NCBI taxonomy): domain Eukaryota; kingdom Metazoa; phylum Chordata; class Lepidosauria; order Squamata; family Lacertidae; genus Podarcis; species Podarcis siculus. Next base: position 338,120 of record JAXCMG010000075.1, on the reverse strand, counting down.
AAAGAACTATTTTATTTAAATGCAGACAAGTGTAACTAATAATAATACAGTGGATGCTTGGGTTGCAAACGTGATCCGTGCAGGAAGCAACCTGCAGCGTCTGCAACCCGCAGCGCCGTGTCGGCACACGCGCGGGTCACGATTTGGCACTTCGGCGCATGCGCAAAGCGTGATTTTGCACAAGCGCCAAAACCCCGAAGTAACCTGTTACACTATTTGGCACGGTGCACAACCCAAAATCGCACAACCCGAAGCGTCTGTAACCTGAGGTATGACTGTAATAATAATAATTTATAATAATTTATTACTTATACCCCGCCCATCTGGCCGGGCCTCCCCAGCCAGTCTGGGCGGCTCCCAACAGAATATTAAAAACACGATAAAACATCAGTCATTAAAAACGTCCCTAAACAGGGCTGCCTTCAGATGTCTTCTAAAAGTCAGAAAGTTGTTTATTTCCTTGACATCTGAAGGGAGGGCGTTCCACAGGGAAGGCCCTCTGCCTGGTTCCCTGTAACCTCGCTTCTCGCAGGGAGGGAACCGCCAGAAGGCCCTTGGTGCTGATTTTGTCGATTATGACACCTTCAGTTGGTGACAATTCTAACCCTTACCTACCATATGACCACTGAAGCAGCACAAACTCCACACAGGACCAGGGTATTTTATGCCTTCAGGGGACAGTTTGGCTCCTCCTTTTATTCTAGACATTGTTTACATAGAATCGAAAGGGACCCAAGGGTCATCTAGTCCAACCCTCCGCAATGCAGGAATCTCAGCTAAAGCATCCATGACAGATGGCCATCTAACCTATGCTTTAAAACTATGCATATGCTGAAATATTTTAATCTTGTTGAATACTTACAGCTGAAGAGGCAAAGGCCCTAAAGCTCACAGCCAGAATGCCATCTGACCACTCGTGGGAGACGGGATCGAATTGTCCGTACAGTTGCCCCATAGTTATAGCTTTGGGGTTGATAACAGTGATCTGAACTTTATTTTCCTCCATCAGCCCCTGAGTACACATAGGGAATTGCATTTGATAAATCAGTGGTGCATTTAATTCATCAATACACATACACATCTCTCTTATCCATACCTACATTTATGTCTACTGTATGCGAATCTACATGTTATCTTTCAATATATCCAGATAGACGCACCTGCACACACATGTATTTGCCCTATACAGATGGATGGTTTGGCCATTCATGGCAACGTAGGAAATGGAGGGGATTATGATCCTGCCTCCAACATGCATGTGATGTTCTTCTTGGCCAGAAAACAATACAGTGGTACCTCGGTTTTTTAACGTCTCCGTTGACGAACGTTTCGGTTTTCGAACGCCAAAAATCCGGAAGTAAATGCTTCAGTTTTTGAACACGCCTCAGAAGTCGAACAGCTTCCACTGAGGGTATATCTAATTTTTCTAAATTCTCTGTATTAAATTTGCAGGCCGCCCTTTGCACCTCGGTTTTCAAACGTTTTGGAACTCGAACGGTCTTTCGGAACAGATTACGTTTGAAAACTGAGGTACCACTGTACTTTGTCAAGAAGTGTCAAGTCCTGCCATAGTGCCATCCCCTTCACAGCCTCCCCTTTCTCCTGACAGAAATGGGAGCAGTGGGAGGAGGACTTGCCGGGAGGGGAGAAAATATCAAGTGCTCAAGGTATAGGCATCTGTATAGGGCAAATACATGTGTGTGCCTTCTTGCATGGAATGAACGAGAGGTGCTTGCTGTTATGAGCATCTCTTTTCATTCCTTGCAGCATCCTATCATTCTAGCTACTTAGGCGAATGCCATTAGCAGCATGGTATGGACAGACAAGACACTTTTTCTGAAGGAAATGAAAGATCAGGCCGGATGTGAGAAAAAGTTGACAAGGTGACAAAACATGTCACTTTGCCGTTTTTAGGACACAATGCCTTCTGGAAACATTTGTTTACTTTTTCACACAGGTCCCCCAAAGCAGCTGCCAAAACTCGATACGCAGATGTCTTTCCACCAAAGGGCTCTCCGACGATCATGAAACCATGCCGCACAATCATCATTTCAAAGATCTGCAAAATTTTCTCGGAAAAGAACGGCGTCATCTGCAAATTCATTTCTTCGCAGTTTATCTTGATGGCTTCCAGGATGTCATTGTAATCTGGTTTCGGCAACTTCACACCAGGAAACAAATCTGAAGTGATGCCCTGTCAAAAATGAATTACAAGGTATTTTAACCATGACTATAGCAAGCAGTCTCTGGGTCTTCTCTGAATTATCTCCTGTCCCCAAAAAAGGCCTTTTAAACTAGCAATGCGATCACATTTCTATAAAACATAGTGTCTATGTTTTATGTTCTATAAAACAGTGTCTCCGAAAAATTTTACACATCACCTGGGAAGACAGGTGAACTAATGCCAGTGTACTGGAAGAAGCAAAGATCACCAGTGTCAAAGTGATGATTCTTCAACATTAACTTAGTTGGACTGGTCATGTTGTGTAGATGCCCGATTATCGTCTCCCCAAAGAGACTAATCTATTCAGAACTTAAAAATGGAAAGCATAATGCCAGTGTTCAACGTAAGAGGTTCAAAGACTCTCTCAAAGCAAATCTAACAAAATGTAGTATAAACACTGACAATTGGGAAACACTGGCCTGCGAGTGCTCCAATTGGAGAACAGCCTTTACCAAAGGTGTCATGGACTTTGAAGATGCTCAAACTCAGGACGAAAGGGAGAAACACACTAAGAGGAAGGCACACTTGGCAAACCCTCACTGTGATCAACTCCTGCCTGGAAACCTATGTCCGCACTGTGGAAGGATGTGTGGATCCACAATTGGCTTCCACAGTCACTTACAGACTCATTGTTAAGACTGTGTTCATGGGAGACAATCTTACTCAACTACGAGTGATCGCCATAGAAGATAAAACATAGCTGTCAGTCAAGAGTCCCAGTAAAGTGTTATTTACTCCATGCAATGAGAACCGGGTGGCGGCCACACCTCTGCCAGGCCTGCCCACATGATGTCCACACACTGGGGAAATGTTTGCCATGAGTAAGCCTGCCAAACATGTCTAGGCTTGACCCTCACCCTGCACACACACAACCAGTTCACAGGAAGTGAGTAAATGTGTTTGGCAAGCCCTACAGCAGCAGTCTTGCCAACCCGTGGATATCGTGGGAGGCAGAGGCAGACTGGCGATGGGAGCAGGGTCAGTGCACATGACCTTGCAGTCTTCTTCTCCATCAACCTAGCAGTTTGAAAGAACGTCAAAGTGCAAGTAGATAAATAGGTACCGCTCTGGCGGGAATGTAAATGGCGTTTCCATGCGCTACTCTGGTTCGCCAGAAGCGGCTTAGTCATGCTGGCCGCATGACCCGGAAGCTGTACGCCGGCTCCCTCGGCCAATAAAGCGAAATGAGCACCGCAACCCCAGAGTCGGCCACGACTGGACCTAATGGTCAGGGGTCACTTTACCTTTACCTTACCATTCATGAATGTTTGGGCTCATGGCTTTTGTGGTCAACATCCACATTTTCCCCACTGTAGCAAAAATGTTTACTTCAGAGCTGCATCCTGGGCTTTTGCACGCAAATGGAACAGAATAATGATGCCTGCAAACAGCTGAGGACACTTGCATGTGTGATGTTCCCATTCCTAAAGCTGGAGTTATACCAGCTATCTTGTCAGCTTTTGGGGATTTATTTCATTTTTTAATTATTATTATTATTATTGGAATAACTGTATTGTTCTTTGCACCTACTGAAATCTCTAGTGTTTGTAGATTTGGAGGACAGAGGTAGAGCATAAATTCTGCATGTAGATGGTCCAATCCCCAAAATCTCCAGCTAGGACTGGGAGACCTGTCTCAATTTCTACAACGCTTAAAAATTCTGAATGTTAAGCGGCATATAAATACCTAAAAATCAATAAGCATAATAAAACCTGGAGAACCGCTGTCAGTCATTGTAGACAATTGTGTGCTGGATGGATCAATGATCTGACTTGCTTATAAGGTGTTTTCCTATGTTTCTAGATTTGTCTATAGCTTCAGGTTGCCCTGTGCTCATAAATCTCATCCGTGTATAGGTTTTGGTATGTATCCCTTATCTCTTGAACTTGAATAATGTAATCAAAGACCCTTACGTCAAAAAGTGGTAGATCGTGGGATAAAAACTTAGGCAAATTTACATCAATAATGGATCTAAGCAGCAAAATTTCTTCATTTTCATCTGGATACTTCAGCTGCAAAAAAGGACACAGTTAATTTGAGAGTTAGAATTTTCGGTTCAAATTTACCAGTAACATAAAATAAAATATATGTCAATGTTTTACACGTTATCACTGTTTCCTCTACCTGTGCCCGATTTGCAGTTTTTAGGGGAACTGACACATTCCAGACAGATGTGAACAATCTAAACTTTCAGAGCATCTTTATAACACAAAACTCTGATCTTATTATGCTGCCAGACAAAGTTCACATCTAAAGGTCTAATGGGAAATGTTACTATGAGTTTTGGATTAAAACTCCGGCTGATTTCTTGCATGGTAGGATATGGGCAAACTGGATCAAAAATAAACATGCTTTCATTGAGAAAAACAAGTGAATGTGCAAAGATCTTAGCAGCAATCTGTTGCAGACCCATATTGTTCTAATAAATGTACATCAGTAGTCACTGGCCAGGTTTAGATAAACTTTGGTCCAAGATTTAGTCACCTCCGGGATCTGTTCCTGGGTCATTATTCTGGCTCCGTAGCTTATCTTGCACTAGACTTCCATGATTAAGATATGACAGAGAACTCTGGTTTAATTGTGCAGTGCTTAGATTATTGTACACTACTCAGAGAGCTGTTTGCATAAGTGGTTTATAAACCTCCCAAATGAATACAGTGGTACCTTGGTTCTTGAATGGCTTACCTGTCAAACAAATCGGAACAAAATGCCGCAAATCCAGAAGTAAGTGTTCCGGTTTGTGAACTTATTTTTTAAGCTGAACGTCCGATGCGGCTTCCGCTTGAGTGCAGGAAGCTCCTGCAACCAATCAGAAGCCATGCCTTGGTTTTCGAACGGTTTCGGGAGTCGAATGGACTCCTGGAGCAGATTAAGTTCAAGAACCAAGATACCACTTGTTAAGTTGTGGGTGAACATATCAGACAACACAGCGATTCTTCAGACAGCTCTTGTTTATTCACAGGCCAGAAGAGAACTGAACTGAAGGGTTCAGCCAGCCTGCTTATATAGAGCTCCACTAGAACGCAACAGTAACCATTTTCTGTAACTATCCAATCACTGAACATCACTTTCGATCCCTTATTTGCATATGTGGACCTGAACTATCTACAGTATCCCCCTGCTGGCCCAGGGTGAGAACTTCAGTACATAACACTACTGTAAATGCAAATCAGAAATGAAGCACCAAAGAAGAATGTCATCTCCAACCTGACTTCTGGTACAAAACTAGAAGTTGCATCAGAGCCCCACTTTGTGGGAGCTGAGCCCCCACACACAAAAAACTGTGGGGCCCCAGGGCAACAGTGGCAGCATATACACACAGAAGGCCCTATACTCAATTCAGCTCAAGTAAGAAGCACAGATTTTGCTTCTAGCGAAACACCAGATTCTAAATCAAGACCGTGAAAACGGGGCACAGGTTCCCTACCTTCAGATTTCCAGCTGCCGTGAGCACCGACTTCACGGCTCTCATTCCATAATCATAGTGGTGCTGGGAAGACAACTGCTCCGAACACAGGCGATAGGTAGCTACAATTTTCACCGACAGAGGCCGAGCGGTAACAAACCCACAGGAGTACAGGACAATTTCAGCAATCATGGCATAATCAGGCACCATCATTGCCACGGTTCGAAACAGGGCCTATTAAGCAAGGATTGACAGGCAGGTTAACTGCAGAGCTCTATCACAGTCCCTCGACAGGCGGTCAGCTTCAGACTGGGATGGGAGGCTAAATTTCATTATCAGTATGCAAACCGTTCCCCAGATTGGTAAAGACAGTTGCTGCCCAAACAGTCTACCAAAATAAGGGATACTAAATAAAACTGGGGGGGGGGGAATCCTGAAAGCTTTCAAATACCTGGAGGGCACCACACTGGCATATATCCTATGATTATTATTTTTGGAGTATATAAGGGGTTTAAAGGAGTATATGAATCATTTTCTGTCATTTGTTCTGTCATTTGCCTTCATTTCCCATTCATTCCCCCCCCCAAAAAAAACCCCCAAACAGGCAGCCTTTGATGAGGCCCTAAGCTACTGAAAGGGCCCTTTATATGTCCAGCTGTCCTTTGTCAACAACAAATTGTCACTGTTTTTTGTGTTGAATATATGCTATATGGTAATTTATGGACCTAAAAAGGTAAAGGACCCCTGACAGTTAAGTCCAGTCGCAGATGACTCTGGGGTTGCGGCGCTGATCTCGTTTTACAGGTTGAGGGAGCCGGTGTTTGTCCGCAGACAGTTTTTCCAGGTCATGTGGCCAGCATGACTAAGCCGCTTCTGGCAAACCAGAGCAGCGCACGGAAACGCTGTTTACCTTCCCGCCGGAGCGGTACCTAATTATCTACTTGCACTAGTGTGCTTTCGAACTGCTAGGTTGGCAGGAGCTGGGACAGAGCAACGGGAGCTCACCCTGTCACGGGGATTTGAACCGCCGACCTTCTGATCGGCAAGCCTAAGAGGCTCAGTGGTTTAGACCACAGCGCTACCCGCTGCCCCTTTATTGACCTAATAGGTATCTAAAGCCATTTTATTTATATTTTGGAGATGTACATCCAGTTTTTTTCTTTAATTTTTTTTGGGGTCCCCAAGAGAGTGGGGCCCCAAGCTATAGCTTGTTTAGCTTATACATAAATCCGACACTGCAGTCAGCATAGGCCACAGTCCTCTGAAACAATATGCCTCTCCCGGCCATGTGCATACAGAGGAAGGTTTGTGTGTTGGGAAGCAATCATTTAGAAGTCCAGAAGAAGAACCTAAGGAAGGATCAAAGGGACCACACAAAGCTCTGAGTTAGCAATTGCAGGATGCCCCGATGTGGCAGCGACAATAGCAGCTAGCAGCTGCTGTCCTTCCCTCTAGCAGGTACAACTTCGGCCAGCGCCTGTTTCCTGGGATACAGCTTCATCACCACCACTGCAGCTGACTTCCCTCTGTGAGCTCCATGACAACACTTTTATTCTCCACACTGTGAATGAGTTACCTCCTAGTGGCGCAGCAATAAAACTGCTAGCACATTTGCAAAGCTGAGCAGGGTCCGGTATGGTTTCAAATTGGATGGCGGACTGCACGTTGAAATCCCTGCATTGCAGTGGGTTTGACAAGATGATCCCTTCCAAGTCTACAATTCTATTGTTCTTTCATGAAACAATTTGAAAAGGGCAAAAAGGGCACCTAGAGAAGCCTGTCCCTCGATGTTAGCTGGGGCTTACTCATTCATTCAGCCTTTATTGACATAATTAAACAATAAAATCATTAAATACCGCCCATAAAACATTGGTAACCCAGACATAAAAGGTAAAGGTAAAGGGACCCCTGACCATTAGGTCCAGTCATGGCCGACTCTGGGGTTTGCGGCGCTCATCTCACTTTATTGGCCGAGGGAGCCGGCGTACAGCTTCCGGGTCATGTAGCCAGCATGACTAAGCCGCTTCTGGCGAACCAGAGCAGCGCACGGAAACACCGTTTACCTTCCCGCTGGAGTGGTACCTATTTATCTACTTGCACTTTGACTTGCTTTCGAACTGCTAGGTTGGCAGGAGCAGGGACCGCCGTCGCGGGGATTCGAACCGCCAACCTTCTGATCGGCAAGTCCTAGGCTCTGTGGTTTAACCCACAGCACCACCCGCGTCCCAATCCAGACATACTAAACACATAAAAGCCACAATAGCCACCATTAAGTAAAATTAAGTAGTTTAAAATTGGACTTTAAAGATCTTGGATAAATATCCTGAGACCATCTCAGTAGTTTCAGGAATACCGTTCCTCAGCAGATATCGCATTACAATTCTTTGCAAGTAGATAATTTAAGGTTCAAAGGAGTTGCCGGTGGGTCTCTCTGAAGAGTGTCGAAGAGAGGGCAGTCCAAAATTATGTGATATATATTGTACCTGATGCGTTCATACCACAAGTCTATTCTGGAAGGGTGTTTTCTTGGAACCTAGTGAGCTCGTGCTACTGCTACTGGGTACCTTAAGGTTGTCCGGAAGTTCTGATCGCCCAGCATAGCCGGGATTCATGGTTATGAAGACGGCACATGTGGGGTTAAGTTTCAGCTCAGTGCCTTCAAACACCAGCAAGTCACAGCCAGAGTTGATGCCTATGGACAAAGGGAAATAGGCATAATTTTAATTGCAGCTGGAAAGCCGCTTCCGACATCCGGAGGAGGTGGGGTTGCGGGCTCACCCCCCCCCCACACGCGCGGAGGCTGGTTTTCAGCCCTGCGCAATCAGGGGAATCCTCGGGCCGCGTCATGCCCTGAGCCTGCCAATCAGCTGGCTCAGGGGGTGTGGCTTGCCTCATTTAAGGCAAGCGCGGCCCCGGGATCTCCCTCCAGCAGCCGTTGTGGTTTCCCTCCTACCCGCCCTTTAAGGTTCCCTTCCGACCTTGCTATGGACTCTGGTTGGTCGCCGTTAAGGGGCCTGGTAGGAATTTTTCCCACTTGGCAAATTGGCACTGGCCATTTGGTTTTTCGCCTACCTCGCAGCAAATCGTCACAACTCCTTGGTTTGGCGGTTAGGCATTGGTAGGGGTATTGTTATGTAGATGTGTTGGGGGGGGAGCACCATCACCTCCCCCAAATATTGAAGGGTAGTCCGGTAAAGGATTCCGGGGGGCGTTGCCTCGTCCGAAGCCTATGGAGGCCAGGGCCTAAAGCGCCCCCCCCCGAGCGGTGACCCCGGGGGAGTACCTAGTTGATGTGCATCAGGAGGGCTCCCCCTGCTGGTGTTAACCTTTCCCGGTTTTCATGCAAACAGGCTGAAGCCGGATAGTCTGATAGGACCAATGCCTAAGCCAATACCGCTCTTACCTGTAACCAATAAAGTTGTGGCCAATTTTTGCCCATTAACCTTAAATAATTGTGTCCTGTGTCTTCATTCCTACTGGGTGGAGGCGGGACTTGCCACGCAATGGGTTTTATCTTAACGCGGCAGAGATAACGAAACAAAAAAAGAGTACCTCTCTGGATAGTAAGAATTTGCTGAGCCACAACAGAAAGTACTTCCAAGTCAATTCTGTTAAATTCATCGAAGCAGGCCCAGGCTCCGCAGGAAAGCAAACCCTAGAGAGGGACAAAAAATAAATTTAAAAAAAATCACGGTTCAGGTCCAGTACGTATCTATTTTCAGTTTAAAAAATAATGAGGAACTCTCTTGGGAAGAAAGCAGTAGGGGTTTCATTCATTCTCGTCTGATCCTTTAGAACTTGTTCAAACACTAATACCTGTGTTTGTACAAAAAAACCCATGCTTCCTACAAGAGCATGTCTGTCATTGCCGTTAAACTGCTTTGGTTCTTAATGCTAAATGTTTGCCGATATTCATTTGCACCTTAAAGAATTTCCCCAGAGCGAGGTAATCCAGTCCATCAGAGCAATTGAAAACCACACATTGCTTGGCGACAGCCTTTGCCAAGTCCTTTGTCGTCTCGGTTTTGCCAGTTCCTGCAGGGCCTTCAGGGGCACCGCCAAGGTGAAGGTGGAGGGCACCAAACAGAGTTCTGAAATTAGAGGGAGGAGGATTTAAAAAGAAAAAGGCACAAGTTACAGAAATGTCTGTCACATTATTTCTGGTTTTTATTTTATTTTTTGTGTGTGTATAATTTTTATTAGGTTTTCTATTTTACTATTAGAATTTGTAGAATTAGTATTTGACATTAAACAACCTTAAAATGTCAAGAACTTCCCGTCTTCTCTTTCTATGGTTCAGTTTGCATATCATAAATCCCTGCATATTTTACATAAACTAAACCATTAAGTATTCCATTATTACATCCATCAAAACTTGTTTACACTGTTGGATTTATCTTAATGCTGCCAACATTTTCAAGTGTACACTGTTTCCCCCCATATATTCAATAAACATTTTCCATTCTTCTTTAAATGTTCTTCTTTTTCTCTTATTTTATATTCAGGTAGGTAGCCATGTTGGTCTGATGCAGTCAAAATAAATAAAAAAACTTGTCCAGTAGTACCTTAGAGACCAACTAAAGCGCTACTGGACAATTTTCTTATTTTATATGTTAGGTCCGCAAGCTGCACATATTCCATCAGTTTTAAGTTGCCGTTTTTCTTTAATTTTGGATCTAACAAAACACAGGCCACAGTAGTGGCATACATTAATAGCCTTTTTTGACATCTGAATTATTCCCAACAAAAAGGACTCTGGTCTTTTCCTTCAAAGAATAACATGCTGTAAACTTCAGATTGTTCTTCCAAAGTTTCCCCCAAACATTGAAATCTATGTTACAGTGGTACCTCGCAAGACGAAAAACTCGTAAGACGAAAGAGTTTTTCGTTTTTGAGTTGCTTCGCAAGACGAATTTCCCTATGGGCTTGCTTCGCAAGACGAAAACGTCTTGCGAGTTCTTGCGAGTTTGTTTCCTTTTTCTTAAAACCGCTAAGTACCGTTAATAGCCGTGCTTCGCAAGACGAAAAATCCGCAAGACAAAGAAACTCGCAGAACGAATTAATTTCATCTTGCGAGGCACCACTGTATATCCTATATCTATTGCCCAATGTGTCATAAGAGGCTTTGTCAAGCTCATCTTTTGTTTCCCAATCTAATAACAGATTGTGCATTTTAGATAAAAGTTTTTCTTTGTTTTGTAGAAGTTCTTTTTCAAATTGTGAGCTTTGGTCCGAAAAACCACACATTATTTCTGGTTTTTATATCAGGTCCTAAACATTTATGCCAGAATATATGTCTATTTTGCCAAAATATACCATGGGCCAGTGCAGAGAAAGCTTTGCCACGTTGATCTGTGCTCTGGTAAGCTTCCTGTTTGAATTACTCTAAGGCATTCTGATTGGGGCCACCCTGGACTCACTGTTGAGTGGCACAGCCAGTTGGCATCATATAACACCAGTCCGGAAGAAGCTGGACGGGTTGCCTATACACTTCCACTCTCAATTCAAGCTTGGGTATAGAAAGCTAAAAAGGTAAAGGTAAAGGTACCCCTGCCCGTATGGGCCAGTCTTGACAGACTCTAGGTTGTGCGCTCATCTCACTCTAGAGGCCGGGAGCCAGCGCTGTCTGCAGACACTTCCGGGTCACGTGGCCAGCGTGACGAAGCTACTCTGACGAAACGGCACCAGAGCAGCACACGGAAATGCCGTTTACCTTCCTGCTATAAAGCGGCACCTATTTATCTACTTGCACTTAAGGGTGCTTTCTAACTCCTAGGTGGGCAGGAGCTGGGACCGAACGGCGGGAGCTCACTCCGCCGCAGGGATTCAAACCGCCGACCATGCGATCGGCAAGTCCTAGGCGCTGAGGTTTTACCCACAGCGCCACCCGCATCCCATAGAAAGCTACACTGACATATAAAACCCTGAAAGACTTGGGGACAGAACTACCAAAAACTGTATAGAAACTTATCCATGTACACTTCTACAGCGGCAAGAATATTACTTGCCCAAAAATGGATAGACGCAAAAGTCCCAGCAAAGGAATAATGGATACAAAAACTTATGGAATACGCCGAAATGGCAAAACTTACGGGAAGAGTAAGAAATCAAGATAACAAACTTTTTTTTTTTTAATGAAAGAACTGAAATGGTTTATTGAATATTTACAGATAAATTGTAAACAGATAAAAAAAACACTGGCAGGATTATTGTAATAACCTGCAGTTTGATAAGAGTATATATTTAAAGTAGATGCATAAATGAGCAAATTAAGTTAATTTGGATATGCAGAAGATATTAAAAATAAATTTAAGGAACCGCAGAAAGAGGGGGAAGGAAGTCAAGATAGGAAATGTTAAAATGATTGTAAAATTAGTGAAATGTATAAACCTGAAAAGCATAAATAAAATGAAAATGAAAGACTTGGGGTCCAGATGCCTTTCTCCCTAAAACCTGCCATTGTTTTACGGTCTACAGGGGTGGTCTCTTTTTTTGGTGGGGGGGTTACCATCAGAGGAAGCACATGTCGCAGTGCTACAAGAAAGGGCCTTCTCTGTGGTGGCACAACAACATCTCTTAAATACCTCCCTCTCAAAGGTACACCTGGTGCGAATTTTACTTAATAAGTTCAAATGCTTGATGATGATGATCATAGAATCATAGAATCATAGAGTTGGAAGAGACCACAAGGACCATCGAGTCCAACCCCCTGCCAAGCAGGAAACAAATTATCATGATGATGATAATTTTATTATATATACCCCCACCCATCTGCTGTTTGTCCAGCACATACAGGTGAAACTCAGAAAACTAGAATATTGTGGGAAAGTTCATTTATTTCAGTAATTCAACTTAAAATGTGAAACTAATATATGAGATAGACTCATGAAATGCAACGCGAGATATCTCAAGCCTTTATTTGTTATAATTGTGATGATCATGGCGTACAACTGATGAAAACCCCAAATTAACAATCTCAGAAAATTAGAATATTAAATGAAATCAGCAAAACAAGGACTACAAATAGAGCAATACTGGACCTCTGAGAAGTAGAAGCATGCATATGTACTCAGTACTTGGTTTGGGCCCCTTTTGCATCAATTACTGCCTCAATGCGGCGTGGCATGGATGCTATCTGCCTGTGGCACTGCTGAGGTGTTATGGAAGACCGGGAAGCTTCAATAGCAGTCTTCAGCTCTTCTGCATTGCTCGGTCTCATGTCTCTCATATTTCTCTTGGCAATGCCCTATAGATTCTCTATGGGGTTCAGGTCAGGCGAGTTTGCTGGCCAATCAAGCACAGTAATCCCATGGGCATTGAACCAGGTTTTGATACTTTTGGCAGTGTGGGCAGGTGCCAAAGTCCTGCTGGAAAATGAAATCAGCATCCCCATAAAGCTCATCTGCAGAAGGAAGCATGAAGTGCTCCAAAATCTCCTGGTAGACGGCTGCGTTGACCCTGGACTTAATCAAGCACAGTGGACCAACACCAGCTGATGACATGGCTCCCCGAATCTCTTTTCTGATGAGCGCAGCTTTTGCATCTCATTTGGAAACCAAGGACCCAGAGTCTGGAGGAAGAATGGGGAGGCACACAATGCCAGGTGCTTGAAGTCCAATGTGAAGTTTCCACAGTCTGTGTTGATTTGGGGAGCCATGCCATGAGTCTATCTCATATATTAGTTTCACCTTTTAAGTTGAATTACTGAAATAAATGAACTTTTCCACGATAGTCTAATTTTCCGAGTTTCACCTGTATGTTGGTATTTTTGTTCTCAACTGCCCAGGGCAGAAAAACGGCAGATTAATAAACATAAGTGAATAACTAAATATTACCCAAACGATTTTTTACCTGTAGCATCTATCTGTTAATGGGGTAATAACCAGCCTAGGGGTATTGCCAAGATATTCGTATCCATACCGCAAACCGGCATTGATCATCTTTGTTTGTAGATGCCCCTCCTATGCGGAAAACAACAACCATGAAATGCATGGAATAAACAGGGGGAGGGTGGAGAAATCACATACAGACCACAGTTTCTAGTTCATCAGCTCCAATATAGCGCATGAGGGGGGAGATTGGGGGAATCACTCAGTCTAGCAGGTTGTACAGAGGGAGCGGGACATTGCATTCTACCCAATGCGATTGATTACTATCGTAAGATAGTCACATAGGGCACCATGTGCTAATAAATGAGATATCTTATATATGTGTCCTGCTAGCTTTTAGCCAGTTCAAATCTGCTTGGCCCTTGGCTGAGGAAATTAATGCAGGCTCAAAACACTACGATTCTGACAAAATCAGATTAAGGCCACTCAGTTCAAAAGTATATACACTACTCCTTTTTCTTCCCCTTTCAAAAATAGTAATATAAAATCTGGACTTCTAAAACAATGTGGCCTTTGACTGAACAAGTTTTATAAGTGCACCTATTGCGAATTCACCAGGTGTGCAAGGTGATTGGGGAAAATAATTACAAACCATATATGTATACATATTAGACATCTTAACTCTCAGTCTATAGGATGACAGGCGAGAGATATCTTTTATCGCCAGCCAAAAAATTCTCATTAATCACTCTGCGTCAGCAAGTTAGCCCAAACTGGGAAACTGCAAACAGAAATCATCTCCTAACGTGATTTAAGGGCTTCACTTACCTCCCAGTAGTACCTAAGCTGGCTCAGCCATTCGAAGTCGGTCTCGTCATTGACATGTTTGCTTACTAGACTTGCCAGAACATCCCGAGCATGAACATCGAGCACAACGAGTGCGCCGAGAGTTACTCGATTCTGCTTTGATAACGTTCCTCGCACCAGTGTGACAATGCCATCAATCTGCCCATTGCACTGTTCCAGGTACTTTTCAAGTGCCTGAGAGAGGTTTGGGGAGGGGGAAGGGATCAGATGCAAACAAATTGCTGTATTTTTCTGTGTATAAGACTATGTTTTCCCCCAATTTTTTTAAGTTTAAAATTGGGGGTCGTCTTATATGGAATGTTTAAGATGTTTAGTTCTTAATTTTGGGCTCAAAAAAATAGGGGTCGTCTTATACATGGGGTCGTCTTATAGACGGAAAAGTACGGTACATGTTTAAACATCATCACATCAGCCGAAATGTACAGAGCTCCCCCACCCCCAGAACTGCTTCTTTTAAAACTGGCTTCTGGGTTTTCACAAGTTCATGTCTGGCAAACCCGCAGACTGTCTCGCCAGAGTGGTGCATGCTCTAGTTATCTCCTGCTTGTACTACTACAATGCGCTCTATGTGGGGCTACCTTTGAAGGTGACCCGGAAACGACAACTAATCCAGGATGTGGCAGCTAGACTGGTGACTGAGAGTGGCCGCCGAGAACATATAACACCAGTCCTGAAAGACCTACATTGGTTCCTAGTACATTTCCGAGCAAAATTCAAAGTGTTGCTGCTGACCTTTAAAGCCCTAAACGGCCTCAGTCTGGTATACCTGAAGGAGCATCTCCAACCCCATCCTTCAGCTCCAAGGGCCTTCTGGCGGTTCCCTTCCTGTGCGAAGTGAGGTTGCAGGGAACCAGGCAGAGGGCCTTCTCAGTAGTGGCGCCCACCCTGTGGAACACCCTCCCATCAGATGTCAAGGAAATAAACATCTGACTTTCCAGGCAGCTCTGTTTAGGGAAGTTTTTAATGTTTGATGTTTTATCATGTTTTTAATATTCTGTTGGGAGCCGCCCAGAGTGGATGGGGAGGCCCGGCCAGATGGGTGAGGTATAAGTAATATTATTATTATTATTATTATTATTATTATTATTATTATTATTATTATTATTATTTGCAGGGTGTGCAAGGGAGAAAATCACACACTCTCTTCTGTTTTGCAGGTGCCAGGAGTGCCCCCTTTGCATTAAGAGAACTCCATTCAAGGGCCCTGAGATTCAACCCCTTGTGCCTGAAGTATAAAACAACTTCAAAACATGTTAGGAAGCTGGACTAGATCATCCTTGTGGTCCCAACTCTACAATTCTATTATCCCTCAGGTTCAAACATCTTCCTTGGGGGGGGGGGGATAATGGCAGAGCTTTGTATCCATAATGCAATTTCAGGGTGATGCAGTTTTAAAAATGAAGTACTGCATACTTGCATGCTACTGTAAAAACAGTTTGGGAATGAAAGAGTCAGCTTTGTTGGTACTGAAATAGACAAATCGATCACTGGGGATTTCTCTTGGTTTTCCATTTTTTTTTAAACCACATTTTGACATTATTATTTTTGTTTGACATTATTATTTTGTCTGCACAAAAAATCATCGGAATTTTAATCACATTTCTCCTAATATAAATTTTATAGATGCAATTTTGACTAATGACATACACATCTTTGCAAGCAATTTCCCACATAATGCATTTTGGATGTTATCTGCTGAATTATTATGACCACGTCCCCCTAATTTACACATTTCTGTATGCATTATTTGGTAGAAGAGCTGCATTCTAACGTTCAGAGAAGTGCGGATTTCGGTGGGGAGCTTCTTTTCAGTTCCTGTATTGTCCTAGGTAGTGCAAATTAGGTAGACTTGCATTAAAATACGAGTCAAAGCGAATTTCTCCTGCATCCCTATTTCCCAAAAGGCAGTGGAGTTTTCCTTCTCCTAGACGGGCTACCTTCCCAGGCTGGTGAGCCCCATTTTCCCAGATGATGTGGTTAAAAAGATATGCTTACCTGCTGGCCATTTTTAATAGCTGTTTGGACCTCCAAGGTCCAGAAAGTCTGGGATACACACAGAACTGTTTGTCCAGGCCAATCCCTTACCCAGTTTATACGGAGAGATTTTGGGTAGGCTTCTATTGCAAAACCAATCACCTGGAGGTAAGGAAACGTGTCAGAGAAAAACCAAGTGGATATGAAAGGAAGGCCCAGATTTACAACTTCAGGGAAGAAAGCAGTGCTAAAATTCTTGCAGCCTAATCTCTGCCACACAGGGTTATTACCTTGGCACTCCATAATGCCTAAATTGCATCACCCCCATCGTTCAGCCCGGAAACTGAGATCCAGCTCCGAGGGCCTTCTGGCGGTTCCCTCATTGCGAGAAGTGAGGTTACAGGGAACCAGGCAGAGGGCCTTCTCGGTAGTGGCGCCCACCCTGTGGAACGCCCTCCCTTCAGATGTGAAAGAAATAAGCAGCTATCTTCTTTTTAAAAGACATCTGAAGGCAGCCCTGTTTAGGGAAGTTTTTAATATTTAATGCTGTGTTGTTTTTAACACTTGATTGGAAGCCGCCCAGAGTGGCTGGGGAAACTCAGCCAGATGGGCAGGGTATAAATAATAAATTATTATTATTATTATTATTATTATTATTATTATTATTATTATTATTCCTCCCTTCAGCTCAAGCAAGCATCTGAACCAGATCAACATCCTACAAAATGCAAACATGGCGTCCCTTTGCAGCTTGCCCATGGTTCTGAGCACCTGAATTTAAGAAGATTGTTCTCCCTTCACTCTGAGAGGAACAAATCAACTTCCACCTCTAAGTACACTGGAAGGATTGTTTGTAAGCCTGTTCGAGCCTTGATTGTACACAAAAGGAGTGCAATCACGTGTTTAAAGATTAGCACGTTCAACGACGCTTTTCAGTCTAAGCATTGAGCCACGAGAACTGGAGTAAAGTGCCTTATAAAAACTACAATAGGAAAGGAAGGCACGACGGATGCCGAAAACAGACCAAGAGAGCAAATGAAGTGAGCTTCATCAAAAACGGATTCAGAAAAGAAAGCTGCCAATTGACCATTTTTAATCAGGCTGTATTCATCCTGGGGCACGCTGTCAGCAAACCCCACAGAAATTGTCTTTCATTGCTGCGGCTCCAATAAAACTTCGTTGGCACTGTAGTTTTTGTTTTGTTTTTTTCCTTCACTGTTAACCAATTCATGGGAAATACTACTGGGCTGTAAATTTGTCAGGGGGAGCCACAGCACTTGTGCTCTGATTATCACATACTAGCAGGATGCATTGATTCAGACTGAACAACTTCCCCTTCTCCTTTAATGGATAGAGCAAATTTTGCACTGTGTATTTCTTCCAATAGGCCTCCTAAAGTCTGTTTATGGATCCCTGATTGCCCACAGAGGCCTTGAGCCAGCATAACATAGGGGCTCCTTAAGCCCTCTGCTACACCACACCAACAGCCTCCAGTGCAGATCAGGCCCTCTCTGAGTGCAGCAGTCCCATTCACACGCATGTACACATTTTCAAAAACTTAAAACAGCTGCTGCTATTGGGCCAGATAATTAACAGACATAGGCACCAACTCTATGGGGCTGCGGACATCTCAGCCCCCCCCCCAAGTATGTGGGAATGGGGCTGAGCACGCCCCCCCCCCATCTTGAGGGGCCCTGCCAGGTCTCCCTGTGGCGGCGGCAGGGTACACGGACTCCTCCCGACGTGTGTGGCGTCACACGTGTGTGTCGCACAAGTGGCGTCACACACACACAACGAGCCCCCTCCCCCAATATCAGGCAGAACTCAGCCCCTCTGCTAGCAGAAAGGGTTCACCATTACCAGTCTGTAATATTTGTGATCTAAGAATCCAGAAAAACATCTGGGCAAAAGGGAGTTGGAATAAATGACCCTCGTGGTCCCTTCCAACTCTGCAATTCTATGACAAGCAAAAGACATACAGTAGTACCTTGGTTCTTGAACTTAATCCATTCCCGGAAGTCCGTTTGACTTCCAAAGCGTTTGGAAACCAAAGCTCCAGGAGTCAATCGGAAGCTGCAGAAGCCCCGTCAGACATTCGGCTTCCAAAAGAACGTTCAGAACCAGAACGCTCACTTCTGGGTTTCGATCGTTTGGGAGCCAAAATGTTCGAGAACTAGGCTGTTCGAAAACCAAGGTACGACTGTATCAGTATATCACAGTGTTCAGCTGGTGATATACAGTGGTACTTCAGGTTACATACACTTCAGGTTACATACGCTTCAGATTACAGATTCCGCTAACCCAGAAATATTACCTCAGGTTAAGAACTTTGCTTCAGGATGAGAACAGAAATCGTGTGGCGGCAGCAGGAGACCCCATTAGCTAAAGTGGTGCTTCAGGTTAAGAACAGTTTCAGGTTAAGAACAGACCTCCAGAACGAATTAAGTTCTTAACCCGAGGTATCACTGTATCATGATATTGAAAACCAGATATCGCATAGCCCTACTTTTGGGGAGCGTGTCAGGACCAGGAAAAGGGGAGAAACACCAGCCATGGCTTATTTCTACCTTCTTTCCCTTCTGTGTTTGTATTTTTTTGCTCCGTTGCTACTATAAAAATGAGGGATGTTTCTGTTGTAGGTGTTTGTTAGGAAAGATTCACAACGCTCAGGATGAGAGCCCGGAGGGATTGGGGAGTTTGTGAAAGATTTCAAGATGCTCAAAAGCCACAGAGTTGGCACAGAGTAGAGGCCTCCATTGTGTGAGAGACAGAGAGGGAATGAGTGAGCTGCTATAGATGAAAGAGATGAACCCCTGGTTAAGATCAGGGGTTATTCAGTCTGTTTTTTTACAAAGTAATAAACATAAACAAATAAAAATAAAAATGTGCACCCCACTACCGAGACCATTCCATTGTAACTACAGTGGTACCTCACAAGACGAATGCCTCGCAAGACGAAAAACTCGCAAGACAAAAGAGTTTTCCGTTTTTTGAGTCGCTTCGCAAGACGAATTTCCTTATGGGCTTGCTGCGCAAGACGAAAACGTCTTGCGAGTTCTTGCGAGTTTGTTTCCTTTTTCTTAAAGCCGCTAAGTTAATAGCGAGTTTGTTTCCTTTTTCTTAATTGCGAGTTTGTTTCCTTTTTCTTAAAGCCGCTTTTTCTTAAAGCCGCTAAGTACCGTTAATAGCCGTTAATAGCCGTGCTTCGCAAGACGAAAAATCCGCAAGACGAAGAAACTCGCAGAACGAATTAATTTCGTCTTGCGAGGCACCACTGTATTCAACCTCCCAAAATTTCAACACCTCTTGCGATGGTTTGACCCCTGTCCATTTTAACAGTACAAATTCTACAAACACTCTCCATATCTCCTCAGAATCATTTCTCTCGCGTATTCCCCGTGTTACCTTAATGGCACGTGTTAATTTATCGTTAACAGCTATTTCCCACACCTCTTTATACCATTCTTCCATTTTGTATTCTGCTTGCCCCTTCCACTTCCTAGCTTTAATAATTCGTGCAGCTGTCAGTAAATTTGTGAGCAAGTCCTTCCTAGGCTGCAAACCTTCCACCCCATTGTAAATTGATAATAATGCTACCTCTGGATTTTCAGTCAGCTTTAACCCTGTGATTTCTGTTATCTCTTTAAACACCCTTTGCCCCCAAAATTGTACATATTTACACCCCCACCACATGTGAACATAATTCCCTGTTTCCTGGCATCCCCTCCAACATAACACCAAATATTTCTTGTTTATTTGATTTAATCTGGCTGGTGTATTTAAGGCGAGTTAACACTCCTTTTTTCCTTTTATTGTTTTTATTTATTAAATTTGTACATCTCCCTTCACTTGGTTAAATCGGAATGTTAATCCCTGCCCTTACTGTAGTTTAGCTTTATCTATTTCTTTGGCATTTACCCAAATGGGATATATGTTACCTTGTGGATGGAGTTGACCATCGCTGTTTCCAGTTCAACTAGCCATTTTTCCACTTGGCCTCTAGCTTTAGCTGTTGATATTGTGTTAATGAGGGCTATGACTTCTCCTTCACTGCTTTTCATGTGTGTGATATCCAAGACTTCGGTAAACTCCACACTAGCAATTCCTTCAAAGCACTTTTTCAAGTGAGGCTTCACCCTGCAGAAATAAGAGAGAGGGGGATTAAGAAACAAAGGGTGCATTAGGCAACAAGTTATGATGCCTTCAAAGAACAAGTTGTTTGTGTGTTGTATATTTAGATTAATAGCCTCACACTATCTCAATGAGTCAGAGCAGTTTCTTCTATCCACAGAGAGCATTTGTCATTCCCATTTATCAGTCTCACAAACAATACACTCTGCATATTAAATACTGTACCATTTGCTGTAAATTCTCTCTGAAACATGTTGAACACGGAAATAAGCATCTACTGGAACAGTCCTAGAAAATTTCCAGCAAATAGCTAGAATGTACCAGGAATAGTAGGTAAATTCGAAAAATCTACCTTGCTGCCTAACACATAAAATGATTTTGTGCATTTTTCATTTCAGATTTTTTGTTGTTGTTTTGTGTGTGTGGAGAGGTGTTGTGCTTAAGTGTTCTGTAAGTGCTTCTGGAACAGTTTCCAGCAAGCATTAAGACAGCCACCCAATGTTATTTTACCACTGTGATCAATAACCATCCCTCTGACCCATTTGTCAGATAGCTATTTGTGCCGAGGGCCTGACTGCTTCACACCATCAGTCTTGTACAGACTTTCAACCTGTACAAGGATCAAGAGTCTTCAGTTAGCGCTGCCCACTTCCTACAAGTAGGGACAGAGACACTTTTTCACTACATTCCTTTTGTGGACAACCTTCCAATAGCCATGTGCAAGAGGTGGCTATGGCCAGCAGAAAAAGAGAGAGGAGCTACATTCCAGCCACAAAACAATGCCATCTATACAATGGTACCTCGGGTTACAGACGTTTCAGGTTACAGACTCCGTTAAACCAGAAATAGTACCTCGATTTAAGAACTTTGCTTCAGGATGAGAACAGAAATCACACGGCAGCAGCGGGAGGCCCCATTAGCTAAAGTAGTACCTCAAGTTAAGAACAGTTTCAGGTTAAGAACGGACCTCCAGAACGAATTAAGTTCTTAAACCGAGGTACCACTGTATTATGTATTTTGCGGTTTTATGTCTTGGTTTTATTCTGTGAACTGCCCTGAGACCCCCAGATACAAGACGGTATATAAATTCAATAAAAACAAACAAACAAACAAACAAACAAAGATCTGGAGAGATGCTTCTGCCCCCCTGGGGGGGCCTAAGATGTCCCCCATCCATCCTGTAGCATACCTGCTCCCCCCTTATGGTTGTATGTTTGACTTCACATTTACAATAGAACCTCCACACACAAGAGTCCAAGTTCTAAATCCATAGAATCTCATCTGCAAAATCTAGGGTGCAGAGCATCTATATATATTTGTGCCTAGGACAGTGCATGATCACACACACGATCCCAATTGTAAACTGGGATTGGACCCATTCCAACCCACTCTGGATCCGAATCCAGATCATGATCCAAAGTGTAGAAATCTACAAAAATCCCATGGACTTGCTCCGCTCGTCAACCCCGCGCACCCTGCCTCACTTTGCCTCCCCCCAAGGGATCACGTATCTTGTTTGCCAGGATGGATGACAGAGAAGGATGCGAGAGTTTATGGAGAAAGTAGCCCATTGTACAAAGCTGAAATTTACATTTGTTGCTCGTTCCACTTTTGCCTGACCCATCAGCGACATGTGGACCCCAGAAGCTTGCCCCAGGAGGGAATCTGGCCCTCGGTTGGAAAAAGGTTTCCTACCCCTGTTGTGAAGGGGACACAGGAGACAAAGTACCGTATTTTCCGGCGTATAAGATGACTGGGTGTATAAGACGACCCCCAACTTTTCCAGTTTGGGATATACTTGCCGTATAAGACTACCCCTTTTCCAACGCACACCAAATAAAAATTTTAAAAACCAGTCTCTAGTCCGGCTCAGAAATCCGCTCCACTTCCCAGTGGCTGGGGGGGGGCGCATGGCCAGGTCCGTTTAAACAGAGGAGCGAGCCGGAGGGCTTCCTCTTTGGCTCGCTTCCTCAGTCACTAGGATGTCACTGAACTTCCCTCAGTTATTGCTTTTGTCGGACCTGCTGAAGCATTTTGGGGAGCGTTTTTTACTGCTTTTCTTGAGCCACTCTTGTGGAATTTGCTAGTGGTCTACTACCGGGAGTAGTCAGGGTTGTTCTGTTGCTGGTGATTGTGGAGGGGCTTCTGGGGCCAATTTTCAAGCGTATTTCTGCTTCATCTAGAGAGCTTGGTGTCCTCTGATTTAATTTGCTGTCGTTTTGTCCTTTGGTGGGGAGTTGCTGCAGGAGCTGCTGCTGTAGGTGGTGTATAAGACGACCCCCGACTTTTGAGAAGATTTTCCTGGGTTAGAAAGTAGTCTTATACGCCAGAAAATACAGCAGTGAAAAATAAAGTCAGGGCTACAACAGGAGGGATGGCAATGTTTTCAATATATAAGGAACAGGTGTTTATGTGTCTATGTGTTCATTGTTGCCTCATAGCATGTGAAAACTTCGTTAAGGTGAATTACGGCTGCGTATCAACCAATACTATATACCGTGTCGGGTCTTTGGTCTCTGAAAGAATCTCCAGCAACTCATCATTGGACAAGAAGAAGAATCTGGGGAAGAAGAGGCGCTTCTTTTCTAAATACTCATTCAGCCCCTTCAGAATCAGTTCTAGGAACTCGTTGCATTTCTTCAGTTTTTCCAGCATCTTGTCTATCATCACTACCGTCAGAACATGCTTGTCCTGAAGAAAGGAAGAAAGGATTATGAAAATCAGCACCATCTCAATCTACAGGCCAGTTGTTGTTGTGTTAGGGACTCAGTTGCTCAAGAAGAAGAAGAAGAAGAAGAAGAAGAAGAAGAAGAAGAAGAAGAAGA
>JAXCMG010000075.1:302643-314854 GCA_034642415.1 Podarcis siculus | reverse complement strand
GAAGAAGAAGAAGAAGAAGAAGAAGAAGAAGAAGAAGAAGAAGAAGAGTAGTTTGGATTTGATATCCCACTTTATCACTACCCGAAGGAGTCTCAAAGCGGCTAACATTCTCCTTTCCCTTCCTCCCCCACAACAAACACTCTGTGAGGTGAGTGGGGCTGAGAGACTTCAGAGAAGTGTGACTGGCCCAAGGTCATCCAGCAGCTGCATGTGGAGGAGCAGGGAATCGAACCCGGTTCCCCAGATTACGAGTCTATCGCTCTTAACCACTACACCACACTGACTCTCAAAGAAGGAGCAACAAAGCTGTGACCATCTAAGTGTTGCTGGACTCCAACTCCCATCAGCCCCGGGTAGTGCGGCCAAGAGAATGGGATTCTGGGAGCAGTAGTCCAACAAGATATGGAGGGTCACTGTTTTTACATCTCTGCTCTAGAAGGTGAAAGGCCCAGAGGTGAGAGGAATTGGCTCCATTTTCCTCTGTATATTTTTGATAATGAATCATCTTTAATAATGTACTTTTTTGATAACGAATCATCTTTAATAATGTACATTTTGATAACGAATCATCTTTAATAATGTACATTTTGATAATGAATCATCTTTGAAAGTT
This sequence comes from Podarcis siculus, assembly GCA_034642415.1. NCBI lineage: Eukaryota > Metazoa > Chordata > Lepidosauria > Squamata > Lacertidae > Podarcis > Podarcis siculus. Next base: position 314,241 of record JAXCMG010000075.1, on the reverse strand, counting down.
CCCTTGATTCTTCTGTGGCAGTGACATGTCATTTCATGTCATTTCACTTTTCACTTTTAGTTTATATACCGCCTTTCTGTACAGTGGTACCTCAGGTTACATATGCTTCAGGTTACATACGCTTCAGGTTACAGACTCTGCTAACCCAGAAATAGTTCTTCAGGTTAAGAACTTTGCTTCAGGATGAGAACAGAAATCGTGCTCCGGCGGTGCGGCGGCAGCAGGAGGCCCCATTAGCTCAAGTGGTGCTTCAGGTTAAGAACAGTTTCAGGTTAAGAACAGACCTCTGGAACGAATTAAGTACTTAACCCGAGGTACCACTGTATTACCACTACAGTCGTACCTTGGATCTCAAACACATTGGCTCCCGAACAAATCAGCTCCAGAACGAACGAAACCCAGAAGTGAGTGTTTCAGTTTTCGAACGTTCTTTTGGAAGCCGAACATCCGACAGGGCTTCTGCAGCTTCTGATCGGCTGCAGGAGCTTCCTGCAGCCAATCAGAAGCCACACTTTGGTTTTCAAACATTTTTGAAGTTGAATGGACTTCCAGAACAGATTCTGTTCAATTTCCAAGATACGACTGTATACACAAGGCGGAAGAAACACCTAAGCACAAAAAAAGCAATAGAAGCATAACTTTAAAATAATCAACTTATATCATCAAATAAAGCAGCATTCAATAATCCTTTAGAATATAAAAGTAAGCAGTAAAATTAAATGTCAGCAAATAATAATTAAATAATTTACACTTAACAATTCCAATAAAGTATTATTAAAGTATAATCAATAAAAATAATGGCATGTCACAATGCATAATATACCACAAAACATATAAAACCATGTAAATGGATCAAATTGAGAAGCAAGGACACACAAATTTAAAAATAATTATAAAAAAAAATCCCTGAACTCCTCTTCTCTCTTCTCAACTGCTTCTGAATTTCATCACCTCCTGAATTTTTCCCTTGGCCAACACGTTCTGCCTATTCTACTTTTCAGTCGTGGCTTTGCTGATATTTTTGCTGTTAGCTTTTACATTGTTTTTTTATAAAAAAAAATAAAATATCCTGTACTTGTTTGCCACTTTGACTCATTCAGTCTCAAGCTGGGACGGTGGGATATAAATGTTCTCAATAAATAAACAAAGGAATAAACGGATGTGTGAATATTCACTGAGCCTTCTCAACATAGCTTTTATTTCAACACTGTACAGTATCTGACAGCTGGCATGTATATAGCCAACATTTGAGAGCATCTGACAGGTTACCAGCCAGAATCTTGACAGTTGACTTATAACTAGCTCTGGCATGCAGTAACATTAGAGAAAGGCGTGCAACCTGATGGAAAACCACGGCAAATACAACAGGAAATGGGAATGGAAGTGATGGAATTGGGTGCAAATTAAGGAATGCATAATAAGAAAAGAACTGTGGAAAAGACTCTTGTGTGAAAACAGATTGTAAGATTTACTGTTTAATATGGAGGAATGGTTGTTGAAGTTATTGGAGATAACGTTGATATGTTTGATTAGAGAAAAACTATTGCTCATATTTATCAGTAACAGTAATTAGAGAACCCCTTTTGGATTTCTTGTGTGAAAAGGAAAATGAATTGATCTGGCACATTTGGGTTGGAGAATTGGGGAAATATTGCCTAACAGAAAGGAGATCAGTCAAATGTCATTCTAGAGTGAATACCGGTATTTTGAGTAATTTCTTTTACGTATGTAACTGACAGATGCATAATCATTGTTTTTCCTCTTTTTCCTCTATCTTTTTCTTCTATTTTTTTGACTTTCCTTTGGTATTTTCTTTTCTCTCTCACACTCTGTTTTTGATTTTATTTAGATTAGTTTGTTTTATCTTATTGTATTATGAAAAAGCTTTAACAAAATCTTATTTTTTTAAAAAAAGAAGCAGGCATGCGACCTTTAACAAATGAATTTACTAATGAATCACTTTTTTAAAAAAAAATCATTTACTAAATTAAGCAACACTTTTTTTAAAAAAAGAAAGAAAGTGAATTGTTTTTAACATATCTTAACAAACATCATATGAGAGGAAGCATTTAAGATGAGGCACCCCCGCTTCAATTTTACAGAGGAGAGAAGGCATCTGCAGATTTAGTTATTAATTACTCGGTTTATTTATTAAAACTCATTTGAGTAAGGGTTAGTATCTGACAAGCTCCAAGAACTGAAGCAATCAGTATCTGACAGCTACTAACAGCTGGCATTCGCCAGCAATTAATATTGGACAGTATCTGTTCCACTATTTTCAACAGAATTTAGTAAATGTGGGCTTTAACTGTTTACCTTTCCTCTAGAACGGAGATAATGAAATTTGAGGTCAAGTGCCATGGAATAGCTCAGTTGGTAGAGCATGAGACGCTTAATCTGAGAAACATGGTGTGTACCCCACGTTGAACAAAAGAGTCATGCAGAGCAGGAGGTTAGACTAGATGAGATTTTGATCCCTTCCAATTCTAAAATCCCATGTTTCTATGATATACTGCCATCAAATTTTAAAAATTTGAAATCCGGGCGGATTTTGAAATGTTGCAGAATTCCCTTTTGCTTTTTGCTGACTGCTCTACTACATTGGAGGTCAATAGGCATACAAAGATATGTGTATGTTCTATTAGGGCTGGTTTTCAACATTATGATACCATCACCAGCTAACCATCACGATATACTGATATATCACAATGTCTGAAATAAGGATGGAGCTATGTAGAGGCTTTGGCTGGCTTCACAGTTTTTCCCCTCACTGTGATTTTCGGATAGCGCACACACGTCATGATTCGCGATATATTGCCAGGTAAAAGGTTATGAAACCGATATCATGATATGGACTTGGATATGGTTTTGGATGATATATCGCCCAGCCCTAGTTCTAGTATAGCAAAATTTGTATACAGTGGAGCTTTGGGTAACGTCGCCTCCAGCTTACGTTACCCTCGGCTTGCGACTGGCGCAAACCTGGAAGAATCGGAATGGGTTACTTCTGGGATCGCACTGTTCATGTACACGCAGAAGCGCTAAATCGCACCACACATGCGCAGAAGTGATAATTTGGGTTGTGGCGTTTTCAGGTTGCGGCAGGGCCTCTGGAACGGATCCCCACCGTAACCCGAGAGCCAGTGTGGTATAGTGGTTCAGAGAAGTGGACTCATTATCTGGTGAACCGGGTTCGATTCCCTGCTCCTCCACCTGCAGCTGCTGGGTGACCTTGGGCTAGTCACACTTCTTTGAAGTCTCTCAGCCTCACTCACCTCACAGGGTGTTTGTTGTGGGGAAGGAAGGGAAAGGAGATTGTTAGCCACTTTGAGACTCTTTAAGGGGAGTGAAAGGCGGGGTATCAAATCCAAACTCCCTTCCCTTCCAAAGGTTCCACTGTATATAATTTTCCATTTTAATGGAATGGGGCAGGAAATTGCTGCAGTTACCTGTTTCCCTTAAGGGTCTTCGGGATGAAAATATTTAATACTCAGTTATGGACCCGTACTTCATCAATTAGAATAAGACGACAACTAGAATAAGAAGATTTAACATGCAGAGATAGTGTTGTGTTTGGTTTCCTCCAGCCAGTGTCAGCTTCTTCCAGCCACTGACCCTTTCTCACTTCTCCCTCTCTGCATGATATGGATCCTGCAGTCAGAAGTCCTGTGTGGTCTAGACATCTGCTTCCCTTTGGCAACTTGAACTTAAAGATGCTTAAACGCTTATTTTGTGCCCATAATTAAGACAATGATCCCAAACCCAATGACCTGAGTATGGCAATAAGCTACATGAATGGGGCAACAGATTTAAATGTTACCATGCAGACACTCCTCCCTCACATCTCATTCCTTTACTCTTAAGTAGAAATGTTTTCAAACAATCTTGTTACACTGGAGTGAGTGAACTTGGAATCAGCATGCTTCCTTGACTATGTACACCATGGATAGGCAAACTAAGGCCCCGGGGCTGGATCCGGCCCGATCGCCTTCTCAATCCAGCCCGCGGACGGTCTAGGAATCAGCATGTTTTTACATGAGTAGAATGTATCCTTTTATTTAAAATGCATCTCTGGGTTATTTGTGGGGCCTGCCTTGTGTTTTTACATGAATAGAATGTGTGCTTTTATTTAAAATGCATTTGTGGGCCGTAGGAATTCGTTATTTTTTTCCAAAATATAGCCTGGCCCCCCACATGGTCTGAGGGACAGTGGACCGCCCCCCTGCTGAAAAAGTTTACTGACCCCTGATGTACACCATCCCTACAAAACACATTTTCCTTCTCAAAGTATCCTTGGCACTGCTATTTCTTGACATCCAATGGCCTTTTAAAATTTGTTGGGGGGGTTATTTTTGTTTTTTACTTTTATTATGTATAGTGGTAGCTTTGGTTGCGAACGGGATCCGTTCCAGAGCCCCGTTCGCAACATGAGCAGAATGCAACCCGCGTCTGCGCGTGTCGCAATTTGCCGCTTCTGCGCATGCGCGTGACGTCATTTTGAGCATCTGCGCATGTGCGAGCAGTGAAATTCGGAAGTAACCCTTTCCGGTACTTCTGGGTCACTGCGGGACACAACCTGAAAACCCTCAACCTGAAGCAAACACAACACAAGGTATGACTGCATTTTGGGTTTTTTAATTGTGATTTTATGTTGCATCCGCCCTGAGACCTGCAGGTATAAGGCAGTATACAAATAAATTAAAATAATAAAATAAGCTTTGGGTAATCTTTCCTCTCCTGTCCCTCAGATGTTTTCTATGCCCTTTCACCCTCAGCCCAGAGAAAAACACTCTGATTGATGCCACATGAGCACCCTCAAGCGGTAGCTGCAATAAATGCACATTTTAGCACATTTAGCACAGGCTACAGCCACCCATTTTCACGATTTCCTCTGGCTATATTTCACAGCTACAACTGTGATGGAACATCAGGAATAAACAAGGCAGTCATGGATCAAGATTTTACAGAGAACTGATGCTATTTGCGGATATCTTGTGGGGCGGGGGGAATTAAAACTATACTGTGGCTAAGCCAGGGCATGGAAAAAGAATCTCTGGTCTGTTATTATGCCAAATTCCATATCCTAAGATATTTTAACTTCCATTTCTCTTCCCACGTTGATAAAGATCACGCCTTTATTCGACTCGTTTAATCAAAAGCCAGGACGAAATCAAAAGAGCAATTTTGTCCTCATTGCTCTGAGCCACACAGATAAAGCCTATTCAAATCTGGGGTAAAACACAGGGCAATGGGGATTTTTACAGTTTCTCGCAGCAATTATAAAACACAACAGCAAGTCAGAAAATCAACGCACAGGTTTAAATTTAGTTTACAATGATAGGGGATTTTTGTTCACAACTATAAAACCCAGTTGCTAATCCTAGACACACACTGCCACCTTCTGGGGAAAAGGATCCTGAGAGTTAATGCACATGGAAATGGAATGGCAGAATGAGCTACCAGACTGTTTGTCATAAGTAAAAAAGGTAAAGGTACCCCTGCCCGTGCGGGCCAGTCTTGACAGACTCTAGGGTTGCGCGCCCATCTCGCTTAAGAGGCCGGGGGCCAGCGCTGTCCAGAGACACTTCCGGGTCACGTGGCCAGCGTGACAAAGCTGCATCTGGCGAGCCAGCGCAGCACACGGAAACGCCGTTTACCTTCCCGCCAGTAAGCGGTCCCTATTTATCTACTTGCACCCGGGGGTGCTTTCGAACTCCTAGGTTGGCAGGTGCTGGGACTGAGCAATGGGAGCGCACCCCGCCGCGGGGATTCGAACTGCCGACCTTTCGATCGGCAAGCCCTAGGCGCTGAGGCTTTTACCCACAGCGCCACCCGCATCCCTGTTTGTCATAAGTACCAAGCTCTATTTTCAGTCGTCAAATAATTTTTATGGAGTTTTTATAATTACATTGCAACGAAGCTAAAGAAAAACAGGGAAATGAAATGAAAATATCACAGAGAGCAGAGGATCTATGTTGTCCCTCAATTCTATGATTCTGTGGCTCTATCTACAAACTCTGTCTCTCTCTATCACACACACACACTCTTCAAGATCAGCATGATGATGTCTTGTAATAAGGCAGGAGTACCAAGACTTGCACCCAGAACTTTTACACTCGACCTACAAAGGAGCAGATGACATTTTGAACACCAGCTTTTTATGACATGCAAATCCAAACCTTTGCATGGTTAGGCTTCACTTGCCTAGTGCCAATTAAGTGTGCACAGGGCTGCAACCTAAGGGCCTGATCCCACTGAGTTCCCTGTGGTTTATCCGCTAATAAGGACAGAATAGGCATTATACGGGTCATTGGGCTACTGTGACTGCTTTGCTCTGTTCCTTATAACATCTAGTTTAACAAACGCATTACATGACTTTGCATTGCCTATGCTCCACCCCCACCCCACCCCCCCAATGGCTGCTGACGACACTATTTCACATATCACTATTTCACATATCATGTTGAAATAGATATTACTGGGAAGAGGGGGTGAAAGAAACATGATGCTGGGGCAGCTCAGTGTCTCCCACAATGCCTAGTGGGCAAAGGATTGCAGCCTAATTTATTATTATTATTATTATTATTATTATTATTATTATTATTATTATGGACCATAAAGAAGGCTGATCGCCGAAGAATTGATGCTTTTGAACTGTGATGCTGGAGGAGACTCTTGAGAGTCCCATGGACTGCAAGAAGATCAAACCTATCCATTCTTAAGGAAATCAGCCCTGAGTGCTCACTGGAAGGACAGATCCTGAAGCTGAGGCTCCAATACTTTGGCCACCTCATGAGAAGAGAAGACTCCCTGGGAAAGACCCTGATGTTGGGAAAGATTGAGGGCACAAGAAGGGGACGACAGAGGACAAGATGGTTAGACAGCGTTCTCGAAGCTACAAACATGAGTCTGACCAAATTGCGGGAGGCAGTGGAAGATAGGAGTGCCTGGCGTGCTCTGGTCCATGGGGTCATGAAGAGTCGGACACGACTAAACGACTAAACAACAACAACATTATTATTATTATTATTTATACCGTGCACATCTGGCTGGGTTTCCCCAGCCACTCTGGGTGGCTCCCAACAGAATATTAAAAACATAGATAAAATATCAAACATTAAAAACTACCCTAAACAGGGCTGCCTTCAAATGTCTTCTAAAAGTCAGATAGTTGTTTATTTCCTTGACATCTGATGGGAGGGTGTTCCACAGGGTGGGTGCCACTACTGAGAAGGCTCTCTGCCTGGTTCCCTGTAACCTCACTTCTTGCAGTGAGGGAACCGCCAGAAGGCCCTCAGAGCTGGACCTCAGTGTCTGGGCTGAACGATGGGGGCGGAGAGGCTCCCTACTTGCATGCTTATTCAGAAGTAAGTTCCACTAAGATCACTGTGCTTCCCAGCGGCGTATTCCAGAACTGCAATTTAAGTCCTGCTGAAGTTATTGGGACTTACTTCTGAGCAAGCATACTGAGGACCAGATATACAGTTGCAGCCCAAAACGCATGTACAGTAGTACCTCGGGTTAAGTACTTAATTCGTTCCGGAGGTCCGTTCTTAACCTGAAACTGTTCTTAACCACTTTAGCTAATGGGGCCTCCTGCTGCCGCGCTGCCGGAGAAAGATTTCTGTTCTTATCCTGAAGCAAAGTTCTTAACCTGAAGCACTGTTTCTGGGTTAGCGGAGTCTGTAACCTGAACCGTATGTAACCTGAAGCGTATGTAACCTGAGGTACCACTGTAATTGAAAGTAACCCTGCTTGAAATTGATGCTACTTAGTATACATCAGAGTAAGTTCAAGACAGTGAGTTGCCTTTCATTTTTATAATGTCTTTCATTCCTACAATTACACGCATTCTGTTAGAATCTTCCTAATATTCCTTCAAGTTAACAATGGTTAGTTTTCAACAGGATAGTTTTCAGAATGTGCAATTTAGTTTAGGACATTTCTGAATTGATTTTTAGCAGTGTTTTTGAGCTTAATAAGACAAACCACAATTCCCTTTTTGTTACCATCATTTGTTCTTTTCTGATTTCTAGATCATATGGATGGATCATAGACCACGTTATGTATGCTGTTTCAAAAACAGAACAAATGTTTACCTGGATGGCACATTTCATGATGTCCTTCCATGTTTTGTCCACAGAGGTGAATCGCCTCCCTTCTTCAGGCATCTGAGCCATAATGTCAGGGGAACTGAAAATTGGCTCCAGATACAACCAAGTGGCCTGAACTTTGAGCCATTCATCCAGGATCTCCTGCACCAGCAAAAGTTTTGCTTCCCATTCCCTGCAAAACAGAACACACAGAGTTTTAGATCCTTGCTTACAGAAGCAACCTTTCTCTTGGGATGAACACCCAACAAGGTGCATAGTAAGTCTAAAAGTTTCATACACCTGTAGAACTGGGAGTAAGGAAAAAATGCTAGCTCTGATGTAATTCTCTCTCGTGGTTTCACAAAGGAAAGCAGTTCCAGAGCCTGTGCTTACCCAACAACACAGTGGTTCATGCCCTGTTCCTTTTCCCATCCTAGTCTCAGTTGGCTGGGGAGTCCATACAGTGAAATGCAAATTTCGTACCAAAAAGTCTCAGGCTATTAATGTTGAGCATAAAAGGTGTAACTAATTTTCCATAGTAACAACAACAACAATAATAATTCATTATTTATACCCTGCCCATTTAGCTGGGGTTTTCCACAGCCACTCTGGGCTGCTCCCAACAGAATATTAAAAACACAACAAAATATCAGACATTAAAAACTTCCCTAAACAGGGCTGCCTTCAGATGTCTTCTAAAAGTCAGGCGGTTGTGTATTTCCTTGACCTGCACCTCCATGGACAGCTGTGAGTCCAAAATGACTCCCAGGCTGTGCACCTGGTCCTTCAGGGGCACAGTTACCCCATTCAGGACCAGGGAGTCCACCACACCCGCCCGCCCAGCCCCCCCAAAATAGCAGTTCTGTCTTGTCAGGATTCAACCTCAATCTGTTCACCACCATCCATCTTCCAACTGCCTCCAGACACTCACATAGGACATTCACCACCTTCACTGGTTCTGATTGAAAAGAGAGGTAGAGCTGGGTATCATCCGCATACTGATGAACACCCAGCCCAAATCCCCTGATGATCTCTCCCAGCGGCTTCATGTAGAATGTTAAAAAGCATGGGGGAGAGGACGGAACCCTGAGGCACCCCACAAGTGAGAGCCTAGGGGTCTGAACACTCATCCCCCAACACCACTTTCTGGACATGGCTCAGGAGGAAAGAGCAGAACCATTGTATAACAGTGCCCCCAGCTCCCAGCTCCTCTAGATGGTCCAGAAGGATTTCATGGTTGATGGTATCAAATCCATAAAAAGGTAAAGGTACCCCTGCCCGTACGGGCCAGTCTTGACAGACTCTGGGGTTGGTGCGCCCATCTCACTCAAGAGGCCGAGGGCCAGCGCTGTCCGGAGACACTTCCGGGTCACGTGGCCAGCGTGACATCGCTGCTCTGGCGAGCCAGAGCCGCACACGGAAATGCCGTTTACCTTCCCGCTAGAAAGCGGTCCCTATTTATCTACTTGCACCCGGGGGTGCTTTCGAACTGCTAGGTTGGCAGGCGCTGGGACCGAGCAACGGGAGCGCACCCCGCCGCGGGGATTCGAACCGCCGACCTTTCGATCGGCAAGCCCTAGGAGCTGAGGCTTTTACCCACAGCGCCACCCGCGTCCCGCATCAAATCCATAGACCTGTCCAATTTGCCTGCTTATTTAGTACCCACTCTTTGGGTTTTTGTAAAGGCAAGAGGAGAGTGACACAGGAGAAGCAGGAGTACATCTGTACAGAAACATAAAACCAATACGTATTATGTTTTCTCTCAGCATTTTACTTCACAGGGTTCCTGTGAGATTGCATGATGTAAGAATGGTAGGGCCCAAGTAGGGACTGGTGGGAAATTAAGAAGAGGGTGGGCTCTGGGAGCCGAACTCTCCCTCCACCATAATGCTTTCCCTCCAAAAAATGTCCTACCTACTTTCCCTCCCAGAGGAGGCTACTTCCAGTTTCAAATGGGGAAAAAAGAGAAAAACCACAAGAATTAAGGGGGACTGAGAGTTTACCTCACTTCTCCAGCCTGCCTTATACTTTAAACTACCTTCCTCCCATGTTGACTTTATATGAAATCAGCAATTTGCTTTTTTCACAATGGTCTGCCACTCTCGCATGTCCTTTGAGCCCTAAATAGCTTTGAATGAGCTACACCACAACTCAAACAAGGCCACTTGTGCGCTATGTTATTGACGTCGCCCCCTTAGGAAATATTTTACCTCATCTTCTTTTCATAAGGTTTAATGAAAGGAGATCCTCTCATGGTCTGCGTTTTAACAATGTGGTCATCCAGCAACATCTGAATATCATCCACAGACGATAAAATGTGAGTCCCGGTTTCCCTGTAAGGAAGAAGAACAAATTCCATGGCATCCCATTCTGAAATCATTTTCACCATGGCCTTCTCAAGCGAATGCTCTTTGCTGGCTGTTTCACTGATGCCTTCGAATTTTTCCAAGAACGGCTCTAGGTGCATATCAATATAGGAAGAGACAGTTGAATCTTCGGAGGGCTTCAGAGGGAACCCAGCTATTTCTGACATGGCCTCCCAATGCCGGTCTTGCAAGCCGGGGTTGCAAATCACTTGGATCAACGGAATGTGCTCCTTAAATTCCTCCACTTTTGTCCTGACCCTCGTTGTTAGAAATAAGGCATTTGGGGAATCGTGGAAGGTTTTTTCCAGCTTGTACAATGCACGCCAGTAGTTCCCTGTATCCAGCTCAACTGTATCCGGGTTCACCTTGGTGAATATTCCATCCATCCAGTTTCTGTATTTGGTGTTAAACTCTACTGCCATATCGTAAAGCCGAAGATACGGATTTAGGGTATCTTGGATTTTTTTACGTTGAGGATACTGAGATGCTAACCACCCGTACGCCTCCTCCTCTGCATTAAACTGATCAATCTAGAGAAAAAGCAGATATTTTTTTTAAGTAACATAACGTAGGTCATGTGTTAAATCATATCTACACTACAACTTTTAGAAGGTGGAAGTCAGGTAAAGGTAAAGGTACCCCTGACCATTAGGTCCAGTCGTGACCAACTCTGGGGTTGCAGCGCTCATCTCGCTTTATTGGCCAAGGGAGCCGGCATACAGCTTCCGGGTCATGTGGCCAGCATGACTAAGCCGCTTCTGGCGAACCAGAGCAGCGCACGGAAATGCCATTTACCTTCCCGCCAGAGCGGTACCTATTTATCTACTTGCACTTTGACATGCTTTCGAACTGCTAGGTTGGCAGAAGCTGGGACCAAGCAAAGGAAGCTCACCCCGTCGCGGGGATTCGAACCGCTGGACGTCTGATCAGCAAGTCCTAGGCTCTGTAGTTTAACCCACAGCACCACCTGTGTCATACATATGATTTAAAAATCTACACAATGCAGTAGGTACTGAGATACCAAAAAAACCCTGTCTGTGTATGCCATAATAATAATAGTAATAATAATAATTATTTATAACCCACCCATCTAGAAGAAGAAGAAGAAGAAGAAGAAGAAGAAGAAGAAGAAGAAGAAG
>JAXCMG010000075.1:265948-286317 GCA_034642415.1 Podarcis siculus | reverse complement strand
ATAATAATAATAATAATAATAATAATAATAATAATAATAATAATAATTTATTTATACCCCGCCCATCTGGCTGGGTTTCCCCAGCCACTCTGGGCGGCTTCCAACAGAACACTAAAATACAATAACCTATTAAACATTAAAAGCTTCCCTAAACAGGGCTGCCTTCAGATGTCTTCTGAATGTCAGGTAGTTGTTTTTCTCTTTGACATCTGGTGGGAGGGCGTTCCACAGGGTGGGTGCCACTACCGAGAAGGCCCTCTGCCTAAACATTCAACCAATATCAAGAAGCAGTGTCGCATTTTGACACAATTAGAAAGCGTGTCAATAAGCTACCATAAAATAGAACCATCAGTTCAATAAACCTATGGGAACCTAAAATCAATATTATAGTAAGATGCAGTCCATTAACCCATTCTTATTTAATGCACACAAAGCAAGATCAACATTAACAAAGTAAGAACTGCAGGGAGAGAGGAAGGAAGGAAGGAAGGAAGGAAGGAAGGAAGGAAGGAAGGAAGGAAGGAAGGAAGATAGCCTAACCCTTGTAGCTTGTGGTACTGCTGCCCTCCAAGGCATCACAGCCATCTGGTTTGCCTACACTAGTAGCCAAAATTGTGGAAACCTTTTGGGAAAAAGTGTATTTCTGAAGTTTGGTGGCTCATAACACTACCTCAAAAGGTAAAGGACCCCTGACCATTAGGTCCAGTCATGGCCGACTCTGGGGTTGCGGCACTCATCTCGCTTTATTGGCCGACTCTGGGGTTGTGGCGCTCATCTCGCTTTATTGGCCGAGGGAGCCGGCGTACAGCTTCCGGGTCATGTAGCCAGCATGACTAAGCCTCTTCTGGCGAACCAGAGCAGCACACGGAAACGCCGTTTACCTTCCCGCCGGAGTGGTACCTATTTATCTACTTGCACTTTGACGTGCTTTTGAACTGCTAGGTTGGCAGGAGCAGGGACCGAACAACGGGAACTCACCCCGTCGCAGGGATTCGAACCGCTGACTTTCCGATCGGCAAGTCCTAGGCTCTGTGGTTTAACCCACAGCGCCACCCGCGTCCCACCACTTTAGTTTGGAGCAATACCATAACATTGTATATCAATGGAAAGATAATTTAATGAATAATGTAATGCAACAAAGTTTGTTCAATTATCTGTGTTCCATCAAAAGTTATAGGCCAGAAAAAGGAAGCACAACTTGCTTAGGTTGATACGCAGTAGCTTTCCTTCATTTGAATGTAGCCAACAAGCATGAGTGTTTAGAGAGCCAATCAGGTGTTATCAAACCTCGGAAATGCACTTTTTCCAAAAGGTTTCCATAATTTTGGCCACTAGTGTAGTTAGGAGTCTTGGGGATGGGTTATTATTATTTTTTTCCTGTAGGCTAGCTATTCACAGCACAACCCTCAACTTCATCCAAGGAGTCCCTGGCAAAGGAGCATGCTGGGCAGAATTAGCAAAAGCATGTCCTCTTCCCCAGCTGTTCCAGATGTTCTGTCCACTAATGCTGGTCCTACTACACTCCAAAGGGCAGATGCCCATCTGTGCCTCCTGATGGACCATCTAGTAGGTCTGTTCCACATGTCTAGCCTACCTGTGAGAGAGCTGATTTGGCAAGGACAGTAGAGGTATTGGATGCCATTAGGTCCCGAAAGGATCCCTTCCTGGGTGTGCCTGTATTTGTACCTTCTTTGCAAGAAATCCTGTTGCTGTTTACACAGCCAGACCATCCACTCCGAACAGGAAGCATAATGAAAGTGCCGTTGTACTTTTTCTTATGCATTAACCTGACAGCTTGCAGCACCCATGCTTTAGCTTGCAAAATGTGTTTCTCATAAGTCTGTCTTATTTTGTGGCAGCAACTCTTATTCAATACTCAGCACTAAATAAGGGGGGGGTGTTTTTTGTGGTCAATGGCTTTAGGGCTTCTCTTGTAATAATAGCACAATGCTTCATTTGCAGGCATTTGTAAGCCAACATCAATTGTGTTGCATAATCATTTCAATAAAAAGTTGTATAATAAGAGCTATATTATTGTTTTCTACAAGTTTACATAACAGTAAAACAGTGACTTCATGTTTGGTGTCCAATAAGGCTGTAGGTAGCCGCCCAGAGTGGCTGGGGTATAAATAATTTATTATTATTATTATTATTATTATTATTATTATTATTATTATTATTGGTTTTTTGCCATGTTCTGCTCTGAAGTTTAGTGAAACTGCAACAGCATTTACATTTTTTAAAAAAAGAAAATACAGTTGTGTGTCCCCAGATCTGAAAAACATTAAAACTTAATGTGCAGCATGCTCCGTGCAGGGCAGAACAAGGAGAACACCACAATATTTTATTTTGTTTAAAAGACACATAAAGTTCTTCATTGTTTACAAATGTATGAACTAGGGTGATAATGAGATCCATAAAGTTGATGGCAAAGGAGGAGCAATGTGTCGTAGAAAGGTCAACTACAAATCAACACATGGACTAAACAAAATTTGCGACAGGCGCAAGGGTCAATAGGTAACTCATCTAGGAATCGCAACAGCTCCACTACAGAAATCCACATGATCAACTGGACTGTTGTTGCACATTCTAAGACCTACTCAGAGTGTGGAATCCATTGGCGTAGCCGGGGGGGCAGGGGGTCAGCTGCCCTCCTAAATCAATACAAATCAATACAAATCTGAGGTTCTGCCTCCCTAACAAAAGCTTGCCAAAACAAAAATCCTGGCTACACCCATGGTGGAATCCTGCATTTCTTTCATTACAAAGGTTTGCACTTCAGGCACTGCTACTGTGAGACAAACATCTGGTCTAACCCCATCTTTTGCATGATTCTTTTGCGTTTGCCTTTTTATGGGCTGAAGCTCTACCTAAACGCATTGCACAACAGCTAGAAACCAGGAAGCAGAGCATTTTGCATTTTCATATAGGGTAGGGGGGAGCCCTCCGTTCATTGGGGTGTTAGAGCACATCTTTTGCCCAACCCCTGGTACATAGCTGTCAACCGTCCCTTATCTGGCAGGAAGCTCCCTTATCCCAGCGCCGTGTCCCGCTGCTGTCCCTTATTGATGCTATCCCTTAAATTTCCTGGGTTTCAAAGGAAGCAGCCCGTCTCACTCCCTCCCTGCTGGCCAGGGAGGCTCCAGCTGTGTTGCTTGGCTGCGTTGCTCACCCAATAAGGAGTCTAAGAACGACTGGGGGGGTGGAGCTTGCATGCCTTGTGCCGATCAAATCGGCCGCGTTGCCTGGGGACTCACCTTTGCTCAGCGCTTCCCAGTGGAAAGGTGAAGGTGGTTTTCCTTGCTGCATCCCCTTTGCCGGGTTGCTGCACTGTGGGAACCACCGCTTGAGGCTTTGTTTGGCTGCTGGCTGGGCTTTCTGCCTTTGGCTCGGAGGGGCTCAGAAGTAGAACATACCTGTGCCTGGAAAGTGCCTTATTTGGGCTGCTGATCCCTTATTTTCCAGGCTGCTGGTCCCTTATTTTCAAATCTGTAAGTTGACAGCTATGCCCTGGTATCTCCAGCTAGAAGGTGGGAATGACCTGTCTGAAACCTTGGAGAGCTCTTGCCAAGAAGGATAGATATCATCACTGCTCCTATGGGGTCTGACTCATTTAAAGAGCGCAATCCCATGCATAGAAGTAGAACCATTGTGGGGAAATGTGAATTACTCCCAGGTTAAGATTGTACAGGAACTGCATCCTAAAGCAGCTTCAGGCATTTTGCCTGTTACAGTTTCGAGGCAAAAGTTTTGAAGTAGCGTTTCCTTACTCTTCACGATGAGGTGGAAGAACTTGCTTCTTGTCTTCCTCCTTTTCTCTGGGGTCTCTCAAAACAAAGTCAACTAAAAGGAGACATTAAAAACAGAGCAGAACACAAATAATCTCAGCAAAACAGGGGAAGGACTGTGACAAAGAAGCCGAACCAATTATTTCTAAAGACTTCAAGGGTGTTATGCAGGAGAAACCGAAGGCAACGCGGATGAAAGTCATTTGATTTAAGAACGCTTTGCAAAACAAAACAAAATAAGTGTACATAAAAAGGCTGAACCAGCAGAAAATTAAAAGCAGCTGGGAAATAAAAACCCTCACAGTGCATTCTTATGCATGTTTACTTAGAAATAAGTCTCATAATGTTTAGTGAGGCTTACATCGTAATAAGTGTGTTTAGGACTACGGCCAAAGAAGAACTATGGAGACCAGGCTTCTATGCCCAGAATGGATTGAATGCTTTTCCAAGAGGAATCCTGTTTGTTTAAACCTTTCAGACAGAATTTATGTCTGCTTTCCAGAACAATTTATCCAGCAACAATGCATTGGGAATGAACAGTGGCACACGCTATTCTGCTTACGGCAGAGATGGAGAACCCGCGGACTTTCAGATGTTGATGGATTCCAACTTCCATCAGCCCCAGAAAGCATAGCCAATGGTCAGGGGTGATGATGGGAGCTACAGCTCAGCAACACCTAAAGGGCCAGAGTTTCCAAGCATCACTCATTTACAGATAGCATTCTGCAACAGAAGTGGCTCCCCAACGGTGGAACGCTCACTCCAGAGAGACGAACCCAGCATCATCATTATCGACTTTTAGGCACCAGGCAAAGACTTTTACCCAAGCTTTTGGCTCTTAATTGGAGTCCTATTATGGGATGATGGTACCCTAGTCTGCATTGGTGTTCATCTTTTAGAAGGATGGAATAAGACTTGTCCTTTTCTACGATACTGGGATGAGCCCTTTTAGCCAATAATGTTTGTATGTCTTTCCAATAGCGTTAAAAAAATTTAAATCGTGTACACTTTTACAACAGTGAGTTGCTTTGAGTCATTTTATGGCGTGAGTGACGAATAAAGGCAGCAAACAGTAATAACATAGAGGCTTTCAAACTTTCTCTGTGCTGCTGATGGGGTTGTGTTGGGGCTCAACAGGCCTGGCGAACTCCCCCTGGAAACAGAGGGCAGCATTCGCCTAACAAACCCCATCAGCAGAAGCCCTTCTCTCCTTCCCCCAATGCCGGCCCAAATTGGCTCTGGGGGATGACCGGGAGACCCTCAAAAACATGGCAAGGGGCAGGATCTTTCCATCTTGCACAGGCAGAACGACTGGAAGAGTACAAAACAGAATCCTACCCAGGATGCGCTCCTTAGAACAAAGAACACCTAGAACACCGTGGGCAGGATGCAACTGAGCCACATCACTTGCAAAATGGGGTTTTGCACCCTCTCCCCCCTCCCACCATGTGTACCCAAAATTGGCTCTGGGAGGTTCAGGAGAATCCCAGAACAGGGCACAGCAGGAGGAGGTGGGGACTGTTCCAAGCAGCAAGCCCAAATGCTTGCACTACAGTGGTACCTCTGGTTACGTACTTAATTCGTTCCGGAGGTCCGTTCTTAACCTGAAACTGTTCTTAACCTGAAGCACCACTTTAGCTAATGGGGTCTCCCGCTGCCAACACGCCACTGGAGCATGATTTCTGTTCTCATCCTGAAGCAAAGTTCTTAACCCGAGGTACTATTTCTGGGTTAGCGGAGTCTCTAACCTGAAGCGTATGTAACCTGAGGTACCACTGTACTGTAATAGTGTGATGCTGAGTTCCTCCCCATGTTCCCAGAATCCTCTGCTGTGTGCAGGGTTACCTCCTCAAAGATGTTGCTCTAGAAACAGTTTCTCCTTGACCACAGCCAGGCCTGTAGGGCCTCACCATTAGGATCTAATAGCATAAGCTGCCCAGAATGGCTGGGGAAACCCAGCCAGGTGGGTGGGGTAGAAATACTACTAATAATAGTAATATATCATCATCTCTCTGTCTTCTGCATTTTGGATAGGAAGTGGTGGCAAACTGCTTCAGGGACATTTGCCCATCATTGCTTATCTTTTCATTAAGAAAGCTCTGGTATATTTCCCAGTAAACCTCTAGGCTCCTCTAGAGCACGGGATGGACAACATATGGGCTAAAAATGCATCTATGCTGAAACAGTACTCAGGACTGACCTTCTCCAGCAAATATCACATTTGACATTACCTATCGCTTTCTTCACACTGAGAAGATAGTCCTCTCTCATTTCATCGGAGAGGGCATAGATACTTTCGCTGAGCACTTTCAAATGTTGTGGCACGAGTGCCAAGACATGCTCCAGCCAGGAGTCCTCCATTGGGGCCACGTGTTCCGTATCTATCCCGTGGCGAATGTAATAGTAGTATTTCTGCAAAGTCAGAACATCACAGGAGATTCAGACCAGAACATGCTATGAAAAAGCAAAGCTGTTTCTGGCGTTGATGGATGCATGAGTTCCCTCCCAAAATCCCCCCACACACACACACTTTAAACATATGTGAAACATATGTGAATGTGCTAACTACAATTAACATGTGTGTGCGCGACTGCTTGGTATTTATTTGCACTAGGCTTTCCACTTCCCCTTGCTTTCTGTTTCAAACTTATAACCTCTAACACAGAGCCTGTGGAAGGGACTCCAGCTCTCTAGCTCAGGCTTCCTCAATCTCAGCCCTCCAGATGTTTTGAGACTACAATTCCCATCATCCCTAACCACTGGTCCTGCTAGCTGGGGATCATGGGAGTTGTAGGCCAAAAACATCTGGAGGGCTGAGGTTGAGGAAGCCTGCTCTAGCTGCTGGAGATGTGACAGGGATAATGCTCCCCTAAAATATATGTTTGTACAACATCCTACACTGAATATTTCTGAGAAGGAAAGAGAGACGATCTACAAGACTGTATGGAACAATCTTAAATTTGCATTAATTTAATTATACATCCAACACATGGAATCTAACAAAGGGACAATATGAATGGACTCTCTGGACTACAGCAAAAAGACTGGTATTGATTAACTGGAAGAATAACAATGCAGCTCCCTTTAATGATTGGATTGACAATACGTACAAACTCACTGCACATGAACAAGTTGTGTACAAATGTAGACTTGCCATGGACAAATTTAACAACATTTGAAATTAATTTTTATACATACCATATTAGGTTAAGGTCTGGTTAACTACAATAACAATTTTCCCCCTTTTGTGTAAAGTACACAATATCTTTTTGTTGTTGTTGTTGTTGTTGTTGTTCTGTTTTGTTTTCTACACAGGCACCATTTCTTGTTCCTTCTTTTTGAGTCCTATCCCACTCTTTTTGTGTCTTCCCGCTGTGGTGGGACGGTAAACGGCGTTTCCGTGCACTCTGGCACTCGTCACAGTGTCCCGTTGCACCAATAGTGGTTTAGTCATTCTGGCCACATGACCCGGAAAGCTGTTTGTGGACAAACGCCGGCTCCCTCATCCTGAAAGCGAGATGAGCGCCGCAACCCTATAGTCCGCTTTGACTGGACTGTACCATCCAGGGGTCCTCTACCTTTACCTTTTACCTTACTCTGTGCACTTGTAATTTTGTGCTTTTTATTTTTCAATAAAGAATATAAAATAAAACAAAAAAACACCAGCAGCCCCAGCCAGCATGGCTGAAAGTTTGGAACGATGGCAGTTTGCCCATCCACAAGCCACATGGAGGGGCCACAGGCTCCTTATTTCCCTTCTGAAGTCACTGAAAACCCCCAAGGAGGATCATCAGCAGTGTATGAGTGGACGCCGTTCACCTGAGCCTCTTACCACCTTGCCCTGCCCCATCCCTGCCACAGCTGAGAGCATCACCTTTGACGAGAGAGCACCACTGCCTCTCTGGCCCCCAGCATCACTGCCACAGTCCTAATGTTTCAATCCTGCTTCCCCTCCCCTTGAAAAACACTCAGATCAAAGAGTCATTGTCTTGTTTACCAAAATGTCTTTTTCTATGCCCTCTGTCGCCCCAGGTTTTGCTTCTTCTATGGAAAGCTGCTGCTCCTCAGTAAGGTCCGGCTGCCTAAAGAAAACAAACACAACAATTCGATCACAATGGTTTTCAAACTGCGGTTGGCAAATCAGTCCTGATCTCAGTTAAGTCAGAAGCAAGGGGATTTGCTTAGCCTCCTGCTGCTGGGCAGGAAGGTCTGTTTTTTCCGACTTTCTCAAAACTGACCTTTTTTCTTTTGGTGGTCATCTTTTTTTAAAAAAATAAATGTATATTTGCACATTCGAAAAGAGGAAAGAACTTTTCTAAAAAATAAAATTACACAGAAGCTCACATGATGATGTTAACAAGAGCACTTCTGAAATTTTCCCGGTCCTTTTTGCCACCAGGTTTAGCTTTAGAAGTCGACGGTCCGGCACCCAAATCACTGGCTGGAGGAGGTTCCTGGGCTTTTCGCTTCTGAGCCCTCTGAGCCAGATATTCTCCTAGGGGAGGAAAGGAAGATATTGTGTGGTACCTGTTATGTACTGAAGTTCTCACCCTGGGCCAGCAGGGGGATACTGTAGATAGTTATGCAAATGAAGGATTGAAAGTGACGTTCAGTGATTGGCTAGTTACAGAAAATGGTTACTGTTGCATTCTAGTGGAGCTCTATATAACCAGGCTGACTGAGCTCCTCAGTCAGTTCTGTTCCAGCTTACAAATAAAGAGCTGCTTTGGAAGAATCGCTGTGTTGTCTGATATGTTCACCCACAACTTAACAGTACCAACTCAAATCCACATAGAATTGTAGAGTTGGAAGGGATAGCTCAATTTGTAGAGCATGAGACTCTTAATCTCAGGGCTGTGGGTTCAAGTCCTGTGTTGGGCAAAAGATTCCTGCATTGCTGAACTAGACAACCCTCGTGGTCCCTTCCAACTATATGATCCTATGATACAAGAAGCACCTCCCTTTCTTAGCTATGAAGGGATCATCTGATCCAACCCTCTGCAATGCAGGAATATGCAGCTGTCCCAAACAGGGATCGAACCTGCAACCTTGGAGTTATCAGCACCACGCTCTAACCAACTGAGCTACCTAGCGTGTGACACCAAAGCTCTGCAGAATCAGCTCCTGCCTCTCCCAAAAGAGAGTTAAGAGCCTCTTGCCGATCAGAAGGTCGGTGGTTCGAATCCCCATGACGGGGGGAGCTCCCATTGCTCGGTCCCTGCTCCTGCCAACCTAGCAGTTCGAAAGCATGTCAAGTGCAAGTAGATAAATAGGTACCACTCCAGTGGGTAGGTAAACAGCATTTCCGTGCGCTGCTTTGGTTCACCAGAAGCAGCTTAGTCATGCTGGCCACATGACCCGGAAGCTGTACGCCGGCTCCCTCGGTCAATAAAGCGAGATGAGCGCTGCAACCCCAGAGTCATCCGCAACCGGACCTAATGCCAGGGGTCCCTTCACCTTTTACCTTTATATTAGGGCTGGTTCACACATGTATTTTCATTCCCTGGTGGCTGTAGCTCCGAGTAACCACCGAAATGCAGGATTGGGCCATCACAAACCTATCACCACAGACAACCCTTTCTAATCACCTTGTCGTACTTCAAATACAATGCCTTTATACTAGGTCTGTTGATATGCCACAGCCAGTCACAAGGGATGGATGCATCTGAGGAAAGAAGCCCTTACTTGTGCAATGTATTTTAATTCATTAATTGAGCTACCTTTTGCTGGAAAAGCTATCAACTTATGTTGAGATAGTGTCAGGGACCGTGCTGAGGAGGGCTGCACTGAGGAAGAATGGTGGGAGCCACCCCCGCCCCCTGATCCTGATCCTGAATCTTCCCAGGAGCAGGAGGACAGTATAGATCTGGAACAGTGGCTTGCAGAGGGATATAGTTCAGAAGGCAGAAGCTGGGAAATACCGGATGGGGAACAGCTAAGAGAAGAAGCACGGGGAGAGAGAGAGTTAACAGATTCACAATCTCTGGACAGCATTCCTCCCCTCTCTCCAAGGTCAAGAAGAGCTCAGAAAGTGTCAGAACAGAAAGCACAGAGGGGACAAACTCAGATTACAAGACGTAGGAGGGACGTGGATTAATAGGGATGGAAGAGGGTGTAATCCTTAATTGGGAGCACCACCATTTCTGGGAGACATGTTCTTTGTTCCCTCACTGTGATGATTAAAGTTTCTAACAGGCGTGCCTGGCGTGCTCTGGTGCATGGGGTCACGAAGAGTCGGACACGACTAAACAACTAAACAACAACTGGTAAGAAGACTCTTTTTCCTTTGTTCTGCTTATCTGCTGCCAGGTGGGGAGGAAGTCAATTCCCTGAAGCCTGACAGCTAGTTCATATATTGTGTGCGTATATCAAGTGTGCCCTACATGCAGTCATTTCACAAGCTAGCAGGGTTTACACTGAGGTTGATTCAGTTTTCATTTTGGCCATAAACTAAAAGAGAAATGCAAAAATACAATCCAGTAAATGATCGATAGAACACCCACATATCTTCCAGGTTATTATAATGGGCAAAAAACAATGCATGCCTAGTGATATAACCATTTTCATCTGTACACAAGCATCCAGCTTTATGCTTACCTGGTGTTACCTCGTTTCTTATCATAAACTCCTCTGGAACATGTGCCTCTTCCTCTCCCCGCAGGTGGAATGAAGGGGGATTCTGATGCCATATCGGCTTACAGTTTATCTGAAACATTTAATTTCTCATTTGTAGAAAGATGCCAGCAACTATATCCTGACAGTCCTTAATGCCATTTGTAAGCCATTTCAAAGAAATAAATTCAACGATATCAGTAAGCAGGCAAATGAAAAATAAAAATTTGCAAATAAAATATAATCCATTTGTAAACAAACATGCAACTAATTCAATTGTCTGGATAGCCACTGCATTTTGGACAGGGATGTGCATTCAGATACGCTCTTGCCTTGTCAAACAATACAGGAAAGGATGAAGATCTCTCTTGCTGGATGTGTGGATCTCTTTCCCGATCTAGAAATCAGTTTATGGTTACAGCACGGGATCTGTACTCCTGAAATTGCTGTCCA
Source organism: Podarcis siculus (assembly GCA_034642415.1). NCBI lineage: Eukaryota > Metazoa > Chordata > Lepidosauria > Squamata > Lacertidae > Podarcis > Podarcis siculus. The sequence goes on along the minus strand of JAXCMG010000075.1, from coordinate 275,464 downwards.
GCAACTACAACCCTGTATTTGATGCTGCTGCCCGGAAAAGGGACAATAGCAGCAGATGCAAATATCTGCCTTGTGTAGACAAAGGCAGCATTCAGTGCCACTACTCACAGATCTACTACGTGAGTGGTGATCCATGCACAGACAGCCATACGCACAGAAGCAAGGCAGTTGCAGCCCCTGAACTTCCTTTCTAATAGATGTGAATGGTACCTTGCTATCTTTCAATGGAAATGAAAGCCAAAACCATTATGAGTGGTTATGTCATGTATTTCACTACGGGGACGCATGAGTTTTGCTGCTCATGGCTGTATCTGGGTCAAAGGCACTGCCATAGCCTTCAGCAGAATCAGGGCATTCATAAAGCTCACTGGGCCTGCCAGCATCTTTTGCAGACTAGCCTACCTCACAGGGATGCTGTAAAGATAAAAGGGAAGGGGGCTCTGTATACTGCCTTGAGCTCCTTGGGAGAAAGGGAGGGTATAAATGCAATAAACGGAGAAACTATTCAAGATAGATGCTTGTACGCATTTGCTATTCACCAGAATTTTCTCTCCAAAGGCATGCTTAAAAAATGTTTAGCAAAGCAAAAATTACCTTATCCACCAGTGGTAAGAATTTTGCTATAGGCTTCTCCAATTTCCCTTTGTTGGGTGGCTTGGGCTGTAAGGTAGTGAAAACAGTAGGCAAAATAAGACATGTATTCTTTTAATATGAAACTTTAAAAACGTTTTTACAGCTGCAGTCCTAATCGCATTAAGAAGAGCAAGCCCTGTACAGGACTGCAGGGCTTGCTTCCGAATAAACATGCCTAAGCTTAGGTTCTTGCTTGTTTATTGCAGTACACTGTCATTTTTTCCTCAGCATTCAACAGCTACATGCACACCAGTATATATTTCTCCCATTAACGTTAGCAGAGCATTTGAAAGAAACACATTCCAATGAAGGATGGAAGCGCTGCTGCTGCATCAGTTTCACTAAAACAAATGAGCTTGCACAAGAACTGCGTCTGCATCCATTTCGCTCCATTGAAAATGCCCCACAGTCTAAGAGGCAACAGCTCACTCCTGAGTACTCCCAGGACCTGGGTGGCACTGTGGTCTAAACTACTGAGCCTCTTGGGCTTGCCTATCGCAAGGTTGGCAGTTCGAATCCCCGCGAAGGGGTGAGCTCCCATTGCTCACTCACCTCACAGAGTGTTTGTTGTGAGGGAGGAAGGGAAAAGGAGATTGTTAGCCGCTTTGAGACTCCTTAGGGTAGTGATAAAGCGGGATATCAAATCCAAACCTCCTCCTCCTCCTCCTTCTTCTTCTTTGCCCCAGCTCCTGCCTACCTAGCAGTTCAAAAGCACGCCAGTGCAAGTAGATAAATAGGTACCACTTCAGCGGGAAGGTAAACGGCGTTTCCGTGCGCTCTGGCACTCATCACGGTGTCTCGTTGCGCCAGAAGCGGTTTAGTCATGACCACATGACCCAGAAACCTGTCTGTGGAAAACGCCGGCTCCCTCATCCTAAAAGCAAGATGAGCGCCACAACCCCATAGTCGCCTTTGACTGGACTTCACCATCCAGGGGTCCTTTACTTCCTGATTGTTAGGAGCTACAAATTCACCTTTCTCTGGATTTTGAGCTAACCAACTGAAAGACGACCCAGTCACCAAATCAAACCATTATCTCTCAAACTGTTTCACAGACACATCTCCTGGAATCAAAGATGAAAATCTCCAAAATGGTGTAATGGGTGCATTTCAAAAACAATGCAACACATACCCAAAGCTGCCACCACCACAATGCACAGGGATGCATGCTTGATGTGAGCTGGTTTTCCCATTCAGTTCAGTGGAACAGAATTCCACTGTGCAGTGTATCCTTGCACTGGCAAAACACTTTAGCTGGATACCACCAGCAGAAATTAAGCCTCTGAAGTTTTCACATCATTTAATCTCCATAGCTAAAAAAAAAGAGCTTTACCTGCTAAATATTTACACCGTGGGGTGATGTTTGCAGGCACCAGAGCAGCATCACTGGACTGGAGCAGAAAATTGTTATAGAAATACCAAATGCATTATTGGAAACAGCATCCAGCTTCCAACAGCTTTGTTCCCTCAAGGTATAACCTATTCTATACAGTAGTACCTTGGTTCTCAAACGCTGAAAACCCAGAAGTAAGTGTTCTGCCAACAAAGGTCCGTATAGTTAAAGCCATGGTTTTCCCAGTAGTGATGTATGGAAGTGAGAGCTGGACCATAAAGAAGGCTGACTGCCGAAGAATTGATGCTTTTGAATTATGGTGCTGGAGGAGACTCTTGAGAGTCCCATGGACTGCAAGAAGATCAAACCTATCCATTCTTAAGGAAATCAGCCCTGAGTGCTCACTGGAAGGACAGATCCTGAAGCTGAGGCTCCAATACTTTGGTCACCTCGTGAGAAGAGAAGACTCCCTGGAAAAGACCCTGATGTTGGGAAAGATGGAGGGCACAAGGAGAAGGGGACGACAGAGGACGAGATGGTTGGACAGTGTTCTCGAAGCTACCAGCATGAGTTTGACCAAACTGTGGGAGGCAGTGGAAGACAGGAGTGCCTGGCGTGCTCTGCTCCATGAGGTCACGAAGAGTCGGACACGACTAAACGACTAAACAACAAAATTGTTCTGGTTTCCAAACGTTTTCTGGAAGCCAAACATCCGATGCGGCTTTGGCTATTCTTTCTGGGGCGACTGCACCAATCAGAAGCCACGCCTTGGTTTTCGAACATTTCAGAAGTCAAACGGACTTTTGGAGCGGATTAAATTTGGCACATTTGTTTTTGCTATTTATTTTGCGTTTTTGTTTTTGAGGCTTTTCTGGTTAATTTGTTGTTGTGACTGTGTGGAACCCAGTTCAGCTACTGACTGACTGACTGACTGTGTCACTGCGGAAATGGATAAAAGCCCCCCATCGAAACAATGACTATCATCAGTGTATGTAAGAAAAAATAATAATTTTAATTTTTATCATCTACAATACTGTATTATTTATTTTATAGCACAAGACACTGATTATTGCTTTCATTTTACAGATCAATGGTCTCATTAGATAGTAAAATTCATGGTAAAGTGCTGTTTTAGGGGTTATTTTTAAAAGTCTGGAACGGATTAATCCGTTTTGCATTACTTTCTACGGGAAACCGCGCCTTGGTTTTGGAACGCTTTGGTTTTGGAATGGACTTCCAGAACGGATTAAGTTTGAGAACCAAGGTACCACTGTATTTTATATTTATGCAATCCATGATTTTGGAAGAAATTATGAGCTGAAGTTTCCTAACTCTGCCCTACCTACCTATTTATTTTTGCAAAAGAATCTGCTTCCTCTCTTATTGGAAATGCTTCTAGGGAAAAAAGTGCTGCCACTTTAAGATGTTGTGAGAACACCAGCCCCCCCCCCCCCCATATACAAACTGTCTGCTTAAGTTTATTTTTCAAAAACTAATTTAAAAATTATATGAACAGCTGCAAGGAGGATTACATCCCTTTTAAATGCCTGACTTTGAAGAGCTTGGGCTGCATTTTTGTTTTCCTAGAGGATGTCATCCTGCAATCAACTTTCCGCTAATGAGATGAATATATTAAAGTCTCCTTCAACAAATATGGCTACACCACCTGCTCCTTCCTCAAACAGCACGGATGTTTAAGTAAATGTCAGGAAGGGAGGGGGGGAAGGCATTTCGGAAAAAAGAAAAAAGAAAGCTTATCCCGTTTATTTGCTTTATACTAAATGGCAAAAAAAGAAAAGAAGGTTCCATCAACTTCAGAAAAAACAACAACCTCCTATTCTAGAGTAACATTAAGTGGCAAGCCTTACTTGTTTAAATAAATTTCTGTAACCAAGCTAGTGAAAGAACGCCCCCTACTGCTGAAAACAATGATGCGCAGATATTTTTGTCCGCGTGGACACTGGTCCACCACACTGACAGGTCTTGTGCAAAATCATTTCTCTTATCATCTCTCCTTATTTGATTTCTGTGTACATCAGATGTTAATTCCTGACTAATCTCTCTGCCTTACCTTGAGAAACATGTATGGTATACACGATGCATGGTTATTATCTCAGTAGGTCTACAATTTACTTCAAGGTGACATGATCTGGCACAGTCCCAAGATGTTTCAATTTGTTACCTGTCATTCATCAGCACGTTAACAATTGAAACAGATTTCAGTCACAGGACCATTGACCAGGAATTATAAATCGTCTGGAATCTCCAGTTTAATAAATCTGTGGCTAAGACTGAGTTCTACAGCTAGACTTTTTAAAACGGCACTTTAAAAATCTGCTTTTGCTTTTTTTTATAAAGGAGCCTGAATGGGGTGATAATATTAGTGCAGCCTCTTTGCATTTTTGTAGACCCAAACTCCTCATGAGCTGAAGAGTTTAAATTTTTGCCTGACAATTTCACCACCCATTGCTAATGACTCTCTCTTCGCCTCCAAGCAAGAGTCTCTTGGTAGCTCTGCCAACCTCAGAAATGAGAGGAATGGCAGCTTAAGAGGGCCTTCTCTGTAGCAGCCCCTAAATTCTCCTGCAACGTCTGTCATGTGTCAAAAATGCACCTCTTTACCCCTGGCCTTTTGACCGTAAGGTACTGGGACTCATCCCTTCTGTTTTGGTTAATCTACACTGTGCTGCTTTTGCCTGGAATTGTTTTCCTTGTTTTTCCTGGTATATTTAAACTTATTTACTCCTTTTGGATTGCATGATTTGATTGCATGTAACCTGTCCTGGGACTTAACAGTGAAGGGTGGGTAAGAAATCACTTGAATTAATGAATAAGTAAGACCTGCACCAAGCCAAGCATAGCCCACCCCCCTCCACATATTGTGGTCTGCCTGCTGCCTTCATCCATAGATCTTAGGGTGGCTCACAGCATAAAAATACAAGATAAAAACACATATGAGCATACTAAATAATAATAAAAATAATATCAGTGACCTGCAAACCACTGAGCCTAGGGCTTGCTGATCGGAAGGTTGGCAGTTCGAATCCCCACAACGGGGTGAGCTCCCGTTGCTCGATCCCTGCTCCTGCCCACCTAGCAGTTCGAAAGCACACCAGTGCAAGTAGATAAATAGGTACCGCTCCGGCGGGAAGGTAAACTGTGTTTCCGTGCACTGCTCTGGTTTCGCCAGAAGAGGCTTAGTTATGCTGGCCACATGAACTGGAAAAACTGTCTGAGGACAAACGTTGGGTCCCTCGGCCAGTAAAGCAAGGTGAGCACAGCAACCCCAGAGTTGTTCGTGACTGGACTTAACTCTCAGGGGTCCTTTAACTTTAATATAGACCCTCCAAGTGTCCCTATTTTCCAGTCCTGGGTTCATTTATTTAATTTATTTATTGAGTTTATATACCGCCCTATACCCAGAAGTTCTCAGGGCGGTTTACAAAACAAAATCAAAATACAAAACCACAAAATAAATAATCAAAATAAAAAAAAACAAGAACAGCCCAATAACACACACACACCCATTTACAGAAGCCGTCCCAATTTCTGATTTGATCCTGGAACGTCCTGCTTTTCCTTATGTCCCTATTTTCATCGGAGAAATGCCGGGTGCTTTGCTCAGGGCGGAAGGGAATGAGTTTGCCTGGGGGAAAGTGAGCAGCGCACGGGGAGAAAAGCTAGTTGCGAAGTTCAAGAGAGACACCGAAAAGCAGCCAAGTTTTAAAAAACTTTTAAATGACAGGCGGTGCCTCCTTTTTTGTGGCTCTTGGAGATCACGCGCGAGCAATGATCCTGCTAGCCAGGATCGACACTGGAAGCACTTCGAAGAGGGGGTTTCCATGTGATTTTTTGGGGGGGAGGCGAAGCAGCACTGGGGGGAAAGAGGGAAAGCTGAATTGTAACTACAAGACACACAAACAATCACACAAAAATACTTTTCCATCCCTCACCTGCTCGCTACTCATGGCTGGGTGGCCAGCTGCTTGCCCCTACGCTGAATACAACGGGGGTGGGTGTTTGGGGGGGGGGCGCCTCCCGCTCATCCGCGCGTCTCCCTCCTCTCGGTTCCCCTGCGGGGATGTTGTGCTGAGCAGGGAAACCCCGTCGCCTAGCAACGCCTCCGACTCAAACCGCGCTTTCCCCCCTTTCTTTCCTTCGGGAGCGAATGAGAGAGCGGAATCTCAACATTCCAGTCGCCGAAGCAGCGAGCGCGAAGTTCCCATTGGCTCAGAGGGAGAGAGGGGCGTGTCTTCCCCCCAGGAGTGAAAGTTCTGCGAAGACAAAGAGATGCCCCGCTTTTGCTTTTGTAAAAACAACCACCACGAGTTGGACTCCAACTCCCATTAGCGCGCTGGGTCAGACTGGGTGATGGGAGTTGTTGGGCTGGTCATCTTGGGCGGACGCCGGATTGTCGTCTTCCATAGCAAAGACTCTGTTCGGAACTTAAAAGTTGGAAAACAAAACAGGTTCAAAGTTTCTCTCAAGGCAAATACAGTGGTACCTCGGGTTAAGTACTTAATTCGTTCCGGAGGTCCGTACTTAACCTGAAACTGTTCTTAACCTGAAGCACCATTTTAGCTAATGGGGCCTCCCACTGCATGATTTCTGTTCTCATCCTGAAGCAAAGTTCTTAACCCGAGGTAATATTTCTGGGTTAGCGGAGTCTGTAACCTGAAACGTATGTAACCTGAAGCGTATGTAACCCGAGGTAAAGGTAAAGGACCCCTGGCCATTAGGTCCAGTCGTGACCGACTCTGGGGTTGTGGTGCTCATCTCGCTTTATTGGCCGAGGGAGCTGGCGTACAGCTTCCGGGTCATGTGGCCAGCATGACTAAGCCGCTTCTGGCAAACCAGAGCAGCGCACGGAAACGCCGTTTACCTACCCACTGGAGTGGTACCTATTTATCTACTTGCACTTGACATGCTTTCGAACTTATAGGTTGGCAGGAGCAGGGACCGAGCAACGGGAGCTTCCCCCGTCGTGGGGATTCGAACGCCGACCTTCTGATCGGCAAGTCCTAGGCTCTGTGGTTTAAACCGCAGCGCCACCCACGACCCGAGGTACCACTGTATTTAAAAATGTAGTATAAACACCGACAACTGGGAAACACTGACCCCTGAGCACTCCAGTTGGAGAACAGCCTTTACCAAAGGCCTTTGAAATCACTCGAACTCAGGACAAAAGGGAGAAACGTGCTAAGAGGAAGGCACGCTTGGCAAACCCTCAACGTGATCAACTGCAATCCAGAAACCTATGTCCCCACTGTGGAAGGACGTGTGGATCCAGAATTGGCCTCCACAGTCACTTACAGACTCACTGTTAAAACCGTGTTTATGGAAGACAATCTAACTTGGCTACAATAAGCCCCCACAGCCTGCCAGGAAAAACAAAAACACAGTTAATATTTCGCCTGGCATAGAGACTGCTCACGTGCTAGAAGAGAGTGCAGCAAACACACCCCTAAACTAAACAACTAGAATTCTACTAAGTGGGGGGTCTGTAAGCTGCAACAAAATGTTGCAGTTTCTCACCACTAAGGAAATACAACAAGCGACTACATAGTAAGAGAACCCACATGTGACGCTGACACAAAACCCCACACATACATTAAGAGGAAGAAGAGAAGCATTGCCACCCCTGACCCCACCCCACTCGCCATACCCCCTTCCCCCTCTTTCCCACTTTTCTTCCTAATCTAACACTAATGCAGGCTTCCTCAAATTCGGCCCTCCAGATGTTTTGTGACTACAATTCCCATCATCCCTGACCCACGGGTCCTGCTAGATCATGGGAGTTGTAGGCCAAAAACATCTGGAGGGTCAATTATGTAATAGGCTTATGTTACAAAACAAATATGGATTTTGAATATGATGTTTGTAATTCTTTTTCAATTTTGGAATAAAGTTTTAAAAAAACATCTGGAGGGCAGAAGTTGAGGAAGCCTGCACTAATGCCTCACAACAAATGAAGCTGATCTGCCGAAAACGCAACTTTAAAAAAGAGACAATTTTTGTAAACGTGTTGACTCATCAAAGTATATAGGCATATTCATTACAGTGCAAGCAAAATCAGAAAGTTTTGCTAATAGGAAAGAATTGGAATTCCTCTTATAATTAAGTGTAATAATTTTATTTAACCACTAAGGGGCATGTGTTCCCTTTCAAACCAACTTCTACACCAGGAAATGCTCTGCATTACAGGAATGTGTGTATACAGGGTTTTCCCTTAGAATATCAATGCCCGCTGCCTAATCTCCATGAAGTTGCTCAAAATATTACCACGGTCTTCCATTAATGTTTTGCACATTGCCTTGGGACTTATGTGGAAAGCAATTAATAAATAACAATCAGTACTTCTGTTGTTTAAAAAAATTAGGGGCTGGTATGCGGGTGGCGTCTGACCAAGCTGCGGGAGGCAGTGGAAGACAGGAGTGCCTGGCATGCTCTGGTCCATGGGGTCACGAAGAGTCGGACACGACTAAACGACTAAACAACAATATGTGGGTGGCGCTGTGGGTTAAACCACAGAGCCTAGGGCTTGCCAATCAGAAGGTCGGCGGTTCGAATCCCTGCAATGGGGTGAGCTCCCGTTGTTTGGTCCCTGCTCCTGCCAACCTAGCAGTTCGAAAGCACATCAAAGTGCAAGTAGATAAATAGGTACCGCTCTGGTGGGAAGGTAAACAGCGTTTCTGTGCACTGCTCTGGTTCACCAGAAGTGGCTTAGTCATGCAGGCCACATGACCTGGAAGCTGTACGCCAGCTCCCTTGGCCAGTAAAACAAGATGAGTACCGCAACCCCAGAGTCGGCCACGACTGGACCTAATGTGTACTAATGTGGGGTGGGGGGATTTTAATTTGCCTTAGGCAGCAAAAGCAAAGCATAATACCCTCCAACATTTCTCCAATGCACATAGGGACACCCTATTCCATCATCATCATCATCATTTTATTATTTATACCTCACCCATCTGATTGGTTTGCCGCAGGCACTCTGGGCAGCTTTCAACATATAAAAAAAGGCAATTAAACATTTAAAACCAGGGCTGCCTTCATGTCTTCTAAAGGTTGTATAGTTACTCATCTCCAGGACTCAGGGGTCGCACAATTCCATACCCTACAATATTTCTTCAATGAAAATAGGTACATCCTAAGGAAAAGCAGAGGGACGCAGGTGGTGCTGTGAGTTAAACCACAGAGCCTAGGACTTGCCGATCAGAAGGTTGGTGGTTCGAATCCCCGCGACAGGGTGAGCTCCCTTGCTCCTGCCAACCTAGCAGTTAAAAAACACGTCAAAGTACAGTGGTGCCTCGCAAGACGAAATTAATTCGTTCCGCAAGTTTTTTCTTCTTGCGAGTTTTTCTTCTTGCGAAGCACGGTTTCCCATAGGAATGCATTGAAAATCAATCAGTGCGTTCCTATGGAAACCGACTTCAGACCAGGTCCGGGGACAGTCTGTCCCCCGACCTCTTCTGAAGGCTGGGGGGGGGACAAGGGCTTTTCTTCCCACCGCCAGCCTTCAGAAGGCTGTTCTGAAGGCTGGCGGTGGG